>OZ018332.1:133516616-134116616 GCA_963969495.1 Ceratothoa steindachneri | reverse complement strand
ATCAGGTCCGTCAAGTTTCACCCTGGTCTTGTTAGTGAAAGAATCCAACTCATGTCCAGCGACATGTATTTATGGGCCCAGCGAACTTTCAATCCTCGTGACGGGGCAGATTCAAGGGAGCTCACATGGAAGCTATGGTGCAAAGGATACTGTTGTTGGTGGTCTTAGCTACATGAAAACGACTAGCGGCGGTGAAAATGATTTGTTTGTTTGTGCGGGTTTCCCACATAATTGGCGGCTAATATTCCTCTAATCCCTAGTTGTCACAAATTTGAAGGTTTTACAATCGGATCGCTTCTTCCTGAGCAAAAGGTCCTTCAGAAATCGTCTACTTAAGGTCTAGATAGTGAAGTAAATTTACGCAATAACATCAAAGAACGTGACTTCAACACTTTATTGATGATGAAAGGCTGTGCGAGAATGCATTGTTTTTAATGAGTATATATATTATTAACCTGGTTCACCCCCAAAACGATGAATTTGAAGGACGTAACAGAGCATAATGAAAACATAACCTTCTTGTTGCTATATTCTGCATAGTAACTGGCAAAAGATTCATCAAAATTGATTCATATATGCAGAACCGAGAAATCCAACTTAACCTACCCAGCTATTAATGTGGATCAGGATAGAGATAATCACCGACATTAGTTTAATTGTTATTACTTGTTGTTTTAGTTAAGCTAGTTAGATGTTTCTACAGTAGTATACAAATTAAAAAATACGTAAAACCATCTGAATTTGTTTAAACCGATAAGATTTATTTTAGGATTCCATTTTTAGAGTTTAAGTGTTTTATTCAAAATAATATCGGTGATTCTCTCGGCAATGCAGGATATCAACTTATAGAATAATTCAAAGAGAGGGAAAAACAATTTTTCCTAAATGACCATCAGATGCTCTCGTTATTTAAATGTTTTGCCTCTTCATCCAATTTTGGAGAATCACACATAAATTCTCGATGTTTCCAGTCCATGTGCGAAATAGTTTGATTTATTTTTTACTTCGTGCTCTTCGTGCTTTATGGCAAAATCTTTCCTTGGAAATAAACCGATCATTATCACTCAGCCAGGGATTCTTATCGGAATTTATTTTTGCAACATATATTAATATCCATATTTGTTCCTGCAAGGAATTGTGGTAAAGGTTTAAACCACCACCTTCCTGATAATAAAAAAGCATGTGTGGCAATCTCGACACGGTCATGCACAAAATTGAAGCCAATGAACCTAGGATTACGAAGAAAACAGAAAGTTTGCAAACATTTGCAAGGTGGGATTTGAAAGATAGTTGTCAATCAAATGTAAAATCTAGATATTCGACATTGTCAGAGAAGGTGACCTTCGATCCGCCAAGGTTAAGATAAGAAGAGATTATCTTACTGTGAAATAAATCTGGGGGTCTGCCCAAGATTGCATCTTTAGCCGTGTCATGATTGAGCTTTAGAATGTTTTCTGAGAGCATTTTAGATATAATAACCGGATAGCAGAATTCTAAAAGTCATATCTAACGAGTCAGAGGAGAATTAAATATAGATTTCCGTGTCGTCTACCAAGAGGTAGAGGATTAATAGCAACAAAAGAAAAAATAGAATTGGACAGAGCGAGACACCATACCACATTACAACCGCAAGAGATATATCACCCTATATGAGAATGATTTAAGTATAAGATGAAAGATAAGAGCGAAACTAGCTGAGTACTCAGCCACTCACACTTAGAAAGTTAAGAAAGCGAAAAAGAAAGAAAGTGTGAACAACAATGTGATATGCTAACGATACATCAGAAAACAACCAGTATGGAAGGCCGATAGGATTGGCCTTAAAACTGCGACGAATAGTCACGTTAAGGACAGCTGATTCAATGTTGTAATCTATCTTATAAAAAGACGTGAATCTTTAATAAATGTTGGAGGAGAAGGATATGTGAGCAAGAATCCGGGCTGTCCCAAACCTTTTAAGAAATTTAGAAAAAAAGATATATTGTAAGATAGGGCGAGGGCGCACCGGATAATATGGATTTAGGTTAGGGTTGATTATGATTCGGCCATGGAACGTGTTTAAATTTACATGGATCTACTCTTGACAAGCGGGAGGCATTGAAGATGCCAGACACTTAAGGGAAGCAAACAGAAAGACAAATGATATATGCTTAAAGTAAACTAGGTAAGAGGAAAGCTGCTCTATTTAAGAAGAAAGTACGAGGGAGCTTATTTTAACAGGTAATACTGGATGAATATAGTTTAATTCGAGCTGGGGGATAGGCCCCCTCCAAATTGACTTCCGCATTGAGCCTTTCACAATCTTTGACACTTCTACCATTTCGTTTCTCCCTTTACATTGCCTTCTTTATTTTTTCTGCATGTATATGCGTTCTCTAACTTTTCTCTTATAATACAAAATGAGCTGCCGCTCTACGTTTCTCCCCATCCCTAGAAGAGGTTATTTGAAACCTCAAGACTTGACGTTTGTTCTCTCCAACCTAAAGCGCAATAGCATCAGTGTTGCATCATACAGATATTTTGTTGAGAAGTAGTAAGAAAAGTGATGAAAGTAGAGAAAATAAAAATCTGTAAAAGATACGTATATAGCTTCAGATCCCCCTTCAGGTATTAGCCTAGTAAACTGCGGAGGTTAGGGCCGGAGGGTACATAACCCTCTATATGTCTCCTAACATCTCTTTGCAAGTCTAACACAAATTGGTTTCACTTAAAGAATTTTCTCTTGTTCAAAGTTTTGGTATATGTAAGATGCTCTTGGTCGATTTTGATAATGGTGATTGGAGAGGAAGAGAGTGAGGCAGGAACCACATGAGACGACAAAATGCCTGTAAGGCTGCATTGCTTACTTACAATGAGGAAAACATAAAATTGAATAATTGCTAATACAGTAAAAGAATAACAAGCTAACAAGGAAAACTCACACATTGAACTGTGAGCAGATTCATTTGAAACAAATGGAGCATCTAACCATATTTTATGATTGGCTATAGTTGATGTAATGATGAGTGTTGAACAACAATTAGAGTGGGAGGATAATAGAAACCAAATGTAGTACAAGGTCTTCTTTACTGACGTTTTGCTCCTCATAACCAACATAAAAACGAATGCTTGATAAAAAGAATATCTTCCATTCCATGATACTTCCTCGGCCAAGCTCCACATTCTATTTGGTGTAGTCAACAGACTATCTTTCGCGTGTTCTGCAACAGAAGTGCCTCTGCCAGCTGAGAAGAAGAAATTGAAAGTAGATTAAAGTGGACTTGGAAACCTTTGTCAGCCGCTAATATAGCGTTAGTGTGGTGAATGCAAGAAGATCCTTCTTGTTCTTTGTACAGATTAATTGTTTGACCATAGTGTCCAAGCCTTGAGAGAAAGAAGGTCAAAATATCACTCAGCTTACGATAACTGATGCAGTCGTTTTAAAATGATCTATCTTTACAAATTATTTAAAGATTTTACCTTCCTTAGCTTATCTCTTGATTTACCAGCCTTCATAAACCTCTTTTATTATAGGTAGATAAAATACTATGAACAATTCTTTTGGAGCGCTTAACAGTCTCTTTAACGTCTGTTATTGAATTACAATCCTTCCGGTGTAGCTTTACTATCATCTCGCTTACAGAGAGAGGTATGAAAGATTTCATAGGTAAGTAACACCCCGGGTTTTCTCTGGTAAAAGTTATAGAAGATATTATGATAGAAATACAGGGGTTCAGATGTTTTGAGATCGTATTCTCGTGTAAAAATGAATTTGGGGAAGATGTTGCTTTCATTTAATTGAATAAAAATACTTTTTAACTCATTTTGAATGAAATTTATTAGTGCCTGCATCCTTTACCAACTTTTCGGACTTCTACCTTTCCCTTCCTTGATCATTCTTCCTTAGTTTGTTCACTTAACTTATCAACTGAAATTTCCTCTCAATTAAAGGAGTCTGAGATTGTTCTGTAGTTCTGTAAAAGAGGAAGGTTAACATGTGTTCTATACTCACTTGGAGCCTATCACTCTAAGAAGACCTCTCGGTTTGTGTAGCATCAATTCTTATTTTATTATAGTTTCCTTACCATAACACTTTTATAAGAACCTTTTTACTTAATCTTTCCAGTGATGATTTTTCGTTTGTTTTCTTTTCTTTTAGTAAAACTAATAGAATAACTCTGCCCATATACGAGGCCGCTTTAGTACTCACCGTTTAATAGAAAGGAATAACTCCGCCATATCTTCTAGAAAACAATTCAATCCGTCTCCTAAAGTTTTATTCATTAAATTATTTTTTTAATTATTACCTAAGTTGATCCTTGATAAATGATAGACTTCTTATTTATCAGGAGTATAATAAAAAGAAACTTCTAAATTGTGTGAGGGAGATTGTTTCCCGAATGAGTTTTTTGCTCATCCGAGTTCAGTCTCCCAAGATGAAAAGAGCTCTTCACAATGTCATAAAGAAGTCATTTCGCTGTCCTCAAAGGCCCTCGTCTCTCTCCAGCTTCTTTCCACCGCACTAAAAGGTACCTAAAAGAGTACACAAATTGATTAATAAAAATGCCGAAGCTGTTTCTTTATAAATATTCATATATTCATAAAGTACTCACTATTCCTTTGACACAGCTATCCTGCCTTTGTCCAAATATGAGACATCAAAAGGTTTATAGCCTATAGCTAAACGCAGTCAAAAGGGTATTGCACTGATTAAGCAACATTTAGAGTCATTGAAGTGTTAAATTAACATTTATATGCAAAAAATAAAGAGGAAATAGTTTTGGGGGGACACTGCATAAGAAAAGTAAAGGTCATCAGATACAATGTTTATTATGGACCTTGTTCGTATCAATAAACCTTTCAGAAATGTGATTCGTTCGTTCATGAATCTTAAATCCCGAGGCAGAGACACGGAAACAGATACAACGGAAGAAATAAAAGTATGAGATGTTAATGACCATTTTATTTCACATATTTGTATGCCTATTATGTGTGAAGTAAAATAACATGATTAACAAGCTAATACAGAAATAACTATAAAGCACTTGGGAAACGCATAATACAGGCAACATCATTGCCATTAAAAAGGGTAAACAAAATTTGTTGTGAGTAAATAAAAAAGATCTCAGATACACATATGAGGTGGTCTCATGTTTATAACTCTCTCCATTACTCTACTGTGGCTCGGTAAATATTGTCCTCTCCAAATACATATATATATTTTCAACTCAAAGTCTCAGAACCTGATCCTGATCATAATTAAATTGATTATGTTGGACGAATAGCAGAAGTTGTCAATCTCTGGGTATTTTTAACATTGAAAGATTTTTTATGAAATTGGCTAAAATGTCAGAAAATACTTTATCTTGCAATGTTAACGAAAGTGAATATGTGAACCACGATCTGCAACTGCATCTGGAATAGCTTTAAAATCTAATCAACTCTTCCTTGTCCCAAGGCCAATCACAAAATCGAATCAGCAAAACCTTGGCCTAAACCTCACCTTTCAAAATGATTTCATTGAAACCCGCCAATCACTTTTGTAGATATCTTTTACACAAACAGAGAGAAAGACAAGCAAAGGTACGAACAGACATACGAAGAAAAGATCGCGGATAAACACATATTTCCATCCACCAAATCTATTGATGAATTTGAAATAACAAAAACACAAAATTAACCTAATTAATGAGGAATTATATCAAGAAAAATCTTATGTATTCCAAAGGTTTACAATTTGAAAAAAAGAATTTATAATAAACACGGTTATCACATCTGCAATAGCATATGGGGATTATGGTAATGATGTTTGGCAGAAGTAATGGGAGATATGTGTGATTTGGCTTGGGGTTATCGGCTGAGGTTGGGTATGCCGTAGAATTCTATCTTACCTTAATTGTAAAGATTAAGATGCCGGCTTGTTATCCACTTCTAAGTTGGGCTAACGGTAACTAACTTATTAGTTGGAAGAGGTAAGGAAGTTAGAAAAATGCTGTTTTTGGATGTTTATTCTTGGTTTTATGACCGCCCTTTTTCGTGTAAGTGAAAGCACTGAGTTACTGGTTTGTAGTATGCTCACGTCCTTGTATCTGGTTAGTGGTGTTTACAGCCTCAATGTCCTTCTATTCCCTCCTTGTGAAACTGTCTATGCATATCATTTACAAGGCCTTTTATCTTAACGAAAGATTACGAGCGTGGCTCCGTTTCTCCAATCCGAGAACTGGGAGCAGCCTATTTGACCAGAGGCTATGTTCGTCTATTTAGTGAAAGCACGTGGACACCAGGAGATTGTTCGAACTTGGAAATCTGATTAATATCTCTCAGGCCCATATTCGTAGCAACATAGAACTTCGTCTTTCGTGCGTCCATGGCAAAGCTGGTTTGTCAGATTTCGTCCGTATCAGATTTATTACTTGTATGAACAGCTGTTTCAATTGTCGTCCTTATCACTCGGCCAAAACCAGCGCCTCACAACTGTTTTAGAATGTGTGTGTGGATGTTTGTGTGTTAGCGTGTCAACACAGCGATTTCTTTGCATAGCGGTTTTGTATTATTTAAAAGTATACATTTTGCCTTGCATTAATTTATTATTAAAAAATGGCATCTTATTTTAGTGTTTTGGTTTGTTTGTCGATTTCAAGATTTCTTAGGGCCAACTGGCATATCAATTTGTCACGTTCCTTGTTGGTTCTACTCCACCTTGTAATTAAGCACTACAAGGTAGTGTGATCATCTGTGTATGTTTTTCAATCAGTCTGTTTGTGGATAAGAATTCTCCCAAGGCTATTGCCGTATTTTAGAGGATTTTCATAGTGGTCTGAGAATGGGATCGAAAAAAGGCTGATTAGATTTGGATGTTGATGTAAATCCGTCGTCGGATTCTAGTATGTATATATATATTTATTTTTTCTTTCTCATTGGCCTGCCAGCTATCTAAGTACCAGTTCCCTGGGTATTATTTTTGAGGGGAATACAAAACAGGTTAAAAGTTGTACTCAAATTTATTTGCTTTAGACGTTGCATCATTCAAATAAAATATTATGTTAATTAAATATAATATTCCCCTTGTATTTATTTATATATGATAACTAATTTTTTAATGTACAAATTTAGTAAAGAAAGAGAAAGGGATCATTTAATCAAATATGAGGACTTTTATCCCATAATGTGGCTCTCATAGCCACATCGCACGATCTTAATATTTTAGGGCAGTACCGGACCGATTGCCTTCAACATCGGTGACAAAATTAAAAACAAAAAAAAGACAAATGATAAAGTTAATTGCACACGGGTCGGTGTCAAAGCATGTTTCCTTTAATGATAAAGAACAATATATAGTGCAAAAGGGAAGCCTCCTCTAGAACCTATTGCACAACACAGTCGAATCTTTGAAAGGCCACTCGACGGCAAAAGAGAAGCGGTAGCATCCCGACTTGTTACGGTGCCGGGACAGGTTAGCTACTTGCAGATGCAAAAGAATAGGCAATTTGATAAGAATAAGCCAAAAGAGGACATTCTGGGAACAAACAGTCACCTCAATATGATTCAGGCGAGCACTGCCTCAAATGATGGTGTGTCCAGCAAAAGTATCAGATTCAGCGGGGACAGAAAGCGACTTGAAGCCGCTAAGAATTTGGTGGGTGGTATGTCCATGGGGGAAGTTGCGGTCTAATAGCACACAACTTTATTTCCCGTCGTGCTTCTTTAATTCTTTGAGATCAGCAGCTCGAAGAGCTGAACTGATTCCTGCCTTGTATTCGGAGTTAGACAGAGCAAACAGATCTTCCGTTGGCCCATCATGCTCTATTTCCGCAATATCTACATGTCCATGAAATAGACAGAAGAAAATATTGACACTTTCTCGAAGCTCGATTCTCGTGGTGTCACGGATCCTGAAAATCAGGGGGAGGGGCGGAGATTCCATAAGCTGGAAGGTAATCAGGCCACTCTGTGAGTCGAGATAAATCATAAATAATTCTGGCTTATATCTGGTACATGACGAAATCTCCAATAGCGGACGGTGTGTTGAAAACAGTTGGCCCATCAAGACAGACGGAAGACGGCATTACGGTGAAGCACATAGTTCTCTATCGCCCTCCAAAATTTTAAATACCCTAACATAAACTAATTACTCTATCAAGTCTCAAACGCATGAATTTGAGATATTGGGCGCAAGCAACGAGGTAGCTCTACAGTAACTGAAATACCATGCCTCGCTCACCTGTGTTGAATATGGCGTATGAGTTATTTACCGGATGACCAAAGGCGTTATCCTCACAGGAAAAAGCGCGGAGTGCAACCCAGAGTATACAGATAGTGTTTCTCGTCCCAGAAGTAAAGTCCATTCAGCGGTTGCAGCGACCCGCGACGTGAAATTAATCCTGACGTGCAGGATCCCGGCTAGAGAAGGAAAAAATGGGGTCTTTAAGTTTGAAGCCGCAGACACGTGTTTCATGATTGCGTCCCTTTCTCTTGGATAACCGAAAATGGGTTCAGGCTCATTCTGGAAATTGAAGAGAGGTCTCTGCGTTGCAGGAATCTTATGGATCATAGGAAAACTGCAGTAAGCCTGCAGCATGAATAGACTGGAGCGTGGCCAGGTTAAGGCATTCGCGTAAATTGTCGGTCTTGTGTTAGTTAAGAATAAAGTTGAATGCTTTGGAATGGGTTTTGGGAATTTGGAGGGGTTTGATTGTACTTATATAAACATGGCTGTCATCAGCCTGTCATTAGAAAAGTAATATATGATGTATAAGAGAAAGATAATTGAGGAAAATTGTAAGAAACTGGATTTCAATTAATCATTTTTCACCATAAACATAATATATGGTGAAATTAACGATTTAAAAATATGTTTCTCATCTGATATTAAACTGTTGTTGATGAATTTATAACCTATTTTTAAAACATTAGCTTTATCGATTCAAAGTGATTATCCCTCTAATTTTGTAGGGATTTGTTAGATCCCTCAATATATTTTATAAAAGGCCTTCTAAAACCAAGAACATTTCAATTTCACTGACTAAACATCACCTAAATCGTTGGAAATTGAATCTTAATAATCATTAGACTTATTAGATGTGCAATATATCTGTATATATATATATTGATAATTTCTAGAAATAAGCAACTTATTTAAACATTATTTTAGTTAATACAAGCGCGAGATGAAAGATTTTATCTTTAAATGTTGTGCAATCAATAAAGTCATTAGCCGTGATATTCATTCAACTGTGAAATCCTTGTATCTCTCTCTTATCACTCATGCATCATTGAACTGTGCAAATGCCTTAATTTCAATCAGCAGCGATTCATTGTTAAGAAAGATACCCAACCAAGCGATACGATTACCTACATTAAAAATCACATATATATATATTCAGGCTATATTGCTATTTATACTTAAATCAGTCAATAGTTAGCATCGGCGTGTCATTAGAATATTAGCAGCTAAAAGGAAAAATAAGTGGCCGAAAAGAGAAAGAAAAAATAAATTGCAAACGAGAAATAGAGAACCATCGATCCAGAAAAGTTGGAGTCAATAATAATAAACAATATTTCGCCTTAAAATTTTGCAGAGAAATAGATAAAAGAAAGTCAGATGCTATATTGTGGTGAGAGTAAGGAGGATATTATAAATGGTCCCATCCAAGCACATTAAACTTTGTGCAGGTATCCATATACAGATGGGCTCCGTCGTTGTTTTGTTGGAACAAAACTTCTTTATTGTTGGCTAGTTCTGGCATCGATTAGTTATTTTTTTGTTCATTTTCTCCAGCTGGCGGGACTACACATTAGAAATGATGTTCTGATTGTCTGGGACTAACTTATATATAATGATTTGAAATGCCACTAGGACACAAAACAACGTTTTTCAAGAATATTACCCTCCGGTGGCGCTTTCTTGAATTCTCACACAAACATTTGATTTTTTATCTCTAGTCACCAATCGGTTAAAAAATCAGTTTCAATGTATTTTAAGAGCTTGTGCCAGATGAAATATCGGTCCATGCAGTAGTTTTTTCCAAAGGATTGTGACGGACCCATACAACAGAGTGGAAAATGTACCAAAATTTAACTAAGTGCTCATGAATAGTGTATCTTGGAAATGACATCATCTCTGAAAACTCCCTACATCTGATTTTAGGATTAGTTTCAATGTTTAGATTCCAAAGGTCGTCTTCTACTCTGAAAGATTCTTCAGAACGACTTGTATCTTTTAAGTTGAAATCTCCAAGTTTGAATTTCGCAAACCATCTCTGAACTGCAGATTCACTTTCAGCACCTCGACTATACACTTTACCAATGTTTTAACACGTTTCTGCATAGTTTTCACCATTTCGTGAAACTGTACGAGCAGCGATGTTTTCGAAAATATAATGCACTTAATTAGAACAAATTATCATGAAACTAGATAACAACAGCCATCACTGACATGGCAATTAGTATAGCACTGAGAATTCACCTTTACACTACATCAAGAGTGCATAGGTTCGCTATTTTTGCCGTTTAGCAGGTAACTATCCAATCGACCATTCTAAAAGCCCTAAATAAATGGTATCCATTTCATAATTTATCGTTCACTTTTTCCTTTGCTCTACACGAAAACATTTTCACATAACCGTGGAGGCACGCTGTATTCTACAATAGTAGTGAGATGTAGTGTGAATGTCCTTAATCATTGCTATGTTGACCGTGCACCATCAATGCGCATAGTGCAGTTTTCTTTACTCTCAGCTGACAAGTTACTGGCAATAACAAAGGTATGGATAATTTTCACTAGGAACTGGCAAAAAAATTTACTGCCAGATCCACAGGTGTGCATAACCGAACAAGTGTAAGGGTTTCTAGGGCGGTGCCCATTTAAGGTTTATATAAAAATTAAGCCCAATCGATATGACATAAAGCTATGGGCGATTTGTAAAAATCCGAGTGGATATATATGGAAGTTATCTTTACACTGGTCAAGAAGCTTCGGCTCCTAAAAAAACCACTTCCGTCACAAGGATATTACATAATATGCGATAATTTGTCTACTTAACTCAAAACTGGAACGCAGTGAAGAAAACATAGTGAAACTCTTCATATTATGCTAAGGCAAAATAGAAAGTAAGGATATAAATGTTGCCTTCCAAATCTAGACAAGTCTACTCATCGTTGTTTCTTAAAGCAGATGGTATCATATGTTTCAGCTAAAGTAGAGCAGTTGTTCTGCTATCTAGTAAACATCGGGATCAATCAATTAGTACCCTTGAACATCCAAGACCAACATCAATTTAGATTACAATAAAATAATATGCTCGCGACAGTGCTGAAGAAAATTTAAAAAAGTATTCATGTTTAGGATTTCGAAACGATGGCCGTTTTTCTTCTCATATTGTCAATTTTTTATAATTTTAATGCCTTTATTTTGAGTCAAAAGAAGTATCCAGATATATCAATGACTTGGATGAACTTCCTAAAACCCTTCGAATTGAACTCATCAAGCCTGCTATCAAAACAACATAAGTTCCTCCGAGAATAGTAATGAATTTAGGAGTGCAAACGGCCATGTCGAAATCAGTCATCTGCAAACATTCTTGGAAGTAAAAAGAATAGATGTATGATTTGGCAAAGAATGAATGATAATAAATATAAGGTTAAATGTACTAAGTGTTCTATAATAATTTCTTCATAACATACATCTGGCAAAGTGCCACTGAAATTTTGTAGCTAGAAGGGGTTTCAAGATTATTTTGTATTTTTTGTTTGTTTGCTTTTTTATTTTTCTTAAAAACATAATCCTCCGCTGTTTAATTGTCCTTCTTAGATATTATATATAATATTTTGTATAATTATTATGTTCGCGTCTTAAGTATGTGGAAAAATGTTTGGGTCAATAGGATCCCATGTCAGCCTCCTCAATCATTGAAATGTTTCAGCCAGAAGAAGGAGCAATTAGTATCGACAATATAATTTTTGGTTATCTAGGTTTGACCTTGATAGGGGCTGAAAAAATTAAAGATATATTTATTTGATGCCAACATATCAGTCGTACCAAAATTACAGATATATTATGAAGAGTTCAAAGACGACAATCGAAATCGCTCTGAACCTTTGGAACACCTGACATAATTGTTTAAGGCAGTTTAGTTCGAGGAAACTTATTTCTTAACAAGAAAATGAAGAGCAACGAGCAGATACAGCGTGACATTTATTCTCAACCAAGGTTTGTTGCCTATCATGCAAAATTTTCAAGTGATCCTTTCTAATGAATACCTTAACAATTATTGTATGTATAATAATTCAATTTTTGAGCTATTAAACTTATTAAATCAACCAAAATTAGACGTCTTATTTCCTCTTTCAGTGCTTGGCAGAGGTTTTCTAGAGGATATATCTATATCCGGAGACGGAAGTAGCCATTTCATCAGCGTGATAGATAGGTGAGAGAAAAAAGGATGATAGAAGGATAGCATGAAAGCTTTTGGGGGGGGGGGGCGAATGTGAGTAGGTATGATGAGTGATGAATATAGGCCAGGAGACTGGCTGTTTTTTCTTAAATTATTTCAATTAATCTGTCTAGATTTTTAGAAGTTTCTGCTTTGTTGGACATTTTTACAGGTACGTAGGCTCTATTTCTTTAGTTTATATAATTTTATACGGATATATATATATATATAAATGGGTATCTATATGTTACTTCTGATTCCTGTTTTCTTTATGTACTATGTTATTGTTTATTAAAGGCTTTCATGCCCTTGTGTTTTTGTCTTTTACTTCGGTGTACTTGTCTTTGTTTACTTTTTCATGTATATATCGGTAATTCTAGCTGCTTTAGGTGGATCTTACTGCTTGGGAATCTCTTAGCTGAGTTTTCATTTGGTATCCTCAGATCTCTAAATATCTGTGGGTGATTTTGTTCTATTTTCTGCCATATCATCCTCGCCCTGCTCTCCAGGGTTAGGTTGATTGGGCCAATCTTTGCTATATCGATTAAGTCTCTGATGCGTTGTTTCTGCTCTTCTAGTTTTGGTTATAAGGTATGGTTGCTCTCTTATGAATTTTTTGTAATTTCTTCTCATTTGTCTTCGAGATTGTGTGCAACGGGATCGGTGGGTATACTAGGACTGATTCTACAAAGGCTTTGTACAGAGTTTTGGGGCGGTTTTTTCTTATTCTGCCTAGGGTGTACATTAGCCTTAGGCCACCTCTTGTTTTGGTTATCAAAGCCTTCGCATGAGCGTGGTAGCTTCTTGTGCCAATGTGTAATCCCAGTACACTCCCTTCAGTTGCGTAGTAGCAGTCGATGCCGTCAATGGAAATATGGTCTTTCTTAAACCTGGATAATGGTATTATTTCAAATTTGCGGGTGTCAGTTTTGATTTTCCACTTGTCGTTAATATTCTCTATTTCCCTTTCCATCGTTCGCGGCTGCCATCTTGGGGTAGTGGACCGCGAAAGAATAAGCTGGCTGATGTCGTCTGCGTATTGGGTGGGGAAGGTCAGACGTGAAGATTGCGCATAAGGTGGGACTCAGACATGTCCCCTGTGGCACCCCCGTCTGTAGATGGAAGGTCGGTCCCATGTGGTCTTCGATGAAGACGTAGGCTTTCCTATTGGTAACATAGTCAGCCAACATTCTTTCCATCTTGATGCCGAGATCGAGCTGGAGGAGCTTATATTTAAGCCTTTCAGCCCAAACCTTATCGAAGGCCTTCGCTACATCATGAAGGACCACGTTCACGTATCCTCTTTCGATCTTGGCCTGCGTAATCTTTTAAGTTTGTATGGCTATTGCCATACAACAGAATGTGATCTGTTGTAGATCCAGGCGATTTTCTCACAGCGGAGACCCTCCTCGCACAGCATGCATATCATTCATCTGACATTCTTCCATGGTATCGTTGTATGTTTTCGCTATTATCATATCATTATTAAATCCTGTTGACATGGAATTCATACTAATCAAGAAATATGATGATATATATATATATATATATATATATATATATATATATATATAAATCTTGACTGCCATACCACTTACTGATACCAGGATTTTATACATTTCAATAACATGGCATTTTAGATATTTAAAAAAAAAGAAGTTATAAAGCTTGTCACATGCATGAAAGACTACACCCAAATATATTCCTAGTAATAACCAATGATTAATAAAAACTTCAAGTGTCCGGAACTTTTTGTTTCGGCAGTTCTAATAGTGCCTATAATTCTGAGTAAATTCGATGGAAATATGAAAAAGATTAAGAATGATTTATAAAAGTTAACTAATAAAGTTCTAGAGAGAGATTTTCTAATTAGCACAGTCAATCCACAAAGTGATTCTAGGACCTATACGCATCGCTAGACACCAAATTGTCAATCCGGACTTTTTAACTTACCTTAAATTTACTTTTTTCAACTGAAGTCAGTTAACCTAAAAATAATTTATAGTTCATCCTCTCTTATTCCAGTATGTGGGTGTAAATTTTAATAACCGTAGCACGTGCGCAGGAATGACAGTGCAGCACTCTCAATTTGTGTCTGTCACTAAGGAGGAGAGATTGTGCGTGATGATGCGGCGTTGCGTTGCTGATAAGATCTTGAAATGAAAATAGAAACCTACATGTAATCTAGTTCGTGTTTTTTACAATTAGAATAAAACAGTTTCATAGTAATTTGTATATTTGTGGCAAAATAATTCGCATGACAATATTTCAAATTTTAAAAGTAATAACTATTTATGGTACCTGTAAAATTTTAATGTTTTGGCTTAATTGATGGTGAAACTGATAGTGCTAATAAATATCACCACGAAGAGGCTCAGAACCTTGGCTCCGCGTAGTCTACTACTTTATTTTCAAGTCACGGGAAGTAGATAAGTTGTTTTTCAACTTCTAGCTGTCAAAGATTTCTTAATCAAGGGTCCGCAGACAAGCGTTAATCTTAAGCAGCACATATATATGTATCACTCAGCTAAATGCATACAGTTTGAGAAGAACGTCAAGGCAGTTCATCTCGTGCAAAAGTAACAAAACAATAGCGGAGGTTTTCTTGTGATTCCAGCAGCAGCAACAGTCTGCTTTTAATTTAATTCAAATAAAACAATTCCATCTAGGCATTGGCGAGTTATGTAGCATCACTCTTTTGGAAAGTGGCGTACACAATGCTACGGTATACCAAAGGACTGGGGATCTGATTGTAGCTAGGATTGTGCCACTCAGCCTTGTAGAGTCTGACACATTCTAGACGATAATAAAGACCCTAAATCACAACAAGAGCTTCATCTCACAGACGACGCTGGCGAGGTGAGTAGTTAAGTCGTTAAATCGCATACTGACATAAATCACTAATTTATCAGATAATTCTCCTATTTTGTGTAATCTTTATCCCATAAACTAAGAATGACATTTCATTTGCCTTAACACCTAGATTTCTGATTTTAATAAATTGATAATTGATGTAAAAAATACCAACTTCTTCTTGGCCTTTCCTTACTCTGAATCGCCGTTCATGATAGGTCATTTTCAAGAATTTCTGTTTAGTAGATTTCTTTTATTCAATTCTTTCTCTTTCATGTCACTTAGAATACAGTTTTTCCATCTCATCTGAGGTCTTATTCTTCTTCGGGTTGCTTCTACATCCATATTCATCAATTCCATTTCGACATGCTGCTCTTCATCTTCTCTTCGTATGATGTGCACAAACCATCTCAATCTTGCTTCCTGTGCCTTACTTGATAGTTCCGTTACTTTCACTTATCCTTGAATGTGTACATTTCTATCTTTGTCTCCCAAAGTCAATGCTGACATCCACCTCAGCCTCCTCAGCCTTTCACCTTAGCCTTCTTTTTCCGTTTACTTCATTGGCGCTGTTTCCAGTGCATAACTCATTTCGGTTCTCAATACTACCTTATAGACTTTGCCTATTATTTTACGGGGACTTCTCTGTCACAAATTACTTCTGAGAACCGTCTCCATTTTACCGGACTCTAAGTATTTGAAATGCCTCACTTTTTTCAACCTTGTTCCACCCAGTCGAAGCAAAGCCTACCTATCTCTTTCTACATAGTTTTTCATGTATTCACTGTTCTTTCTACTTATATTTATCTCTTCATTCCCGAGCATTGACCTACACCTCTCTATGACTTTTTGCAAAGCTTTTCTGCTCTCCGCGACCAGGATTATGTCGTCCACATAGAAAAAACACGAGGGGTGTTTGTCTCTCATAGCTTCTATAAAAAACATCTATAACTAGAACGGAGAATCCTTGGTGAAGCCTAACTTTTACCTGGAAGCCAACCGTTAATTTGATAGTAGATCTCACTCTAGTTGTTACATTTCTATAATTCTCCTTTATCATTTCGACACATTTTTCTAGCATGCATTTCTCTTTCAACAGTCTCCACACTTCTTGCCTTTGACATCGTATGTTTTAGTTAAATCTATGGAAACCATATATAGGACCTTTCTCAATTGTTTCTTTAAATATTGGTATCAGCACACTTTCTCGTCATTTATCAGGTATTTCTTCACAATTCTTGATCTTCTCATCAAGTCCCACAATATATCGATGCTTACTCTCATTCAATAGGTAGTCTATTCACGTCACCTTTCCAAACTTTATCCTCTTCAGAGCATTCACTACCTTTTATTTTGTCACTTTAGTCACAACTCTATATTTAGTATCGCCATTTCTCTAAGTAGCTTTCATTTTCCTCGTTTAATAGACTTGGATAATTCTCTTTCCATCTCTCAATGATGTCCACTTCCTTTCTCATCACGGTTAAATTCTCAACTTGTATCTGTCTGATATGTGTTATATCTTTTGTACTTTTATTTAGGCTTTTTGCTAAGCGAAATATCTTTCTGTCATTCCTTAGTCTCCAAATCTTCATATATGGAAATGGTCGTATGCTTTACCTTTAGCAATGGCCACGGCCCTCTTGTCTTCTTTATTTCGTTCTTTATAGGGTAATATATTCTCTTTAAGTTGACCGTCCCCATTTCCTCTTTACTTGTTTCTTGAGTTGGTTGCTCATTGCAATTATTTCGTAAATCACCAAGTGCCCCTATTTTCCAAGTTTTTACTACTGCTCTCTCCCAACACTTCCTTCCCAATCTGAAGAAAGGAATTGTTTGTTTTACACCACCATGCATTTAGGTCATATACATATTCCTGGTTCTATGTTCTGCAATGATTTGTTTCAAAATGAGCACTTACCTCTACATTTTCAGTTTGATCTATTTTGATTTTCTTGGTTCCTGTAGTTTCCATTTGGTTACTTAAGCAACCTTCACGAACAGGTCCATGATAGCTATATGGTGTTGAGCTGCTACATAGTCTCCTGCTATAGCTTTACAGTCAGATACCTCTGAGATGTAATTGCTTCGGTACATGTGGAAGTCGGTTTTCCTACCTGACCGCCACTATTATAGGTGATAAGGTATCCTTTCGCTTTTTGAAAAAGGTATTAGATATCATAATATCGTAGGATACAGCAAAGATATCTATCCTTTCTCCTTCAGCGTTTCTATCGCCAGAGGCTTTTACACATTGAATGCCCCCTATTACATCATTGCCATTTCCCATATCTCCCTTAAAATCACCTCCTACTTTGCACTTTTCATCTATTTCATCTTTTTTCATTTCTTCTTTTAGATCCATCCAAAACTGTTCCTTTTATTTATCTGGAAAACAAACTTGTGCTGCATAAACAGTGAATATGTTAGAAGTGAAGTTTTACACGTCCAATCTTATCCTCATTATTCAGTCATTCTTACTATGCACTTCCGTAAACGTGTTTTTCCTTCCTTTGGCTACAATTAGTCCAACTCTATTACTTACTTCCTTGTTTGCTCTACTATAGATAAGTTTATATCTCTTAACCAATTCCTTAGCCTTATCTCCTATCCATCTGATTTCCTGTACTCAAAACATGCATGCTTTCTGCTTTCTCATAGGGTAGGAAACGGTGTGGCCTTTGCCTGTCATTTATCTTTCATTGAGAATTCGAATTCCCAAATTAATTGTTTGAGATCTCTTCTTTGGGCGCACCCGCCTTGTTTTGCGGTAGCCCTTTCTGGTTCTCAGAGTTAGAGCGAAGTTTTGTGTATCGCATGCGACGACTTCCTAGCGTTGCTCTTATTTGGTAAAAGACTCATTCCTTAAGTCTTTGGAAGAGACTTTACGGACGGATTCTCTTCTTGATTCCAACTCTCTCTATTTATTCTGGCTTGGGACCGGCACTAAATTAGGATGGTTTGCCTCCCCAATGACTAGGTTATATGAAAAATAACCCAATTGTCCGAAACACACAACATCGATGTTTTATTATTTCGATTTTTTTATTATTGAATTTTTATATTTTTAAAATGTCTCGTTTAAAAGAATTTCTTTCTTATATAATATTTCGACAATTCTTTTATAGTCAGGTTATAGTTGATTGAAGATATTGCTACCTTCATGGAAGGTATCGTATGCGGTATATTTACACCCAAGTTATTTTATACACCTAAAATTTACATTTCAATTTAAAAATTAAAATATTAAAACTTTTATATGTTCTTGAAGTTCAGAGTTTTTGACAATGTTTGGTAAGTGGCAACCACAGTTTACTGCTGGCCTATCCACAAAAAATGCCTACTTGGGCATGTCTATTCACTAAATGGTCCCGACGACCAGAGAGAGACTCTATGTTGGGCTCGGTTACATTGGGCTGACAAGCTATCATACTTCTATGTGCTTGCACTGACTATAGTTAATATCCAATCTGAATTCTATATTCAGAACAAATGGACCAGTTTAGATATTCTAATTCTCTTAATATAAAATTATTGTTTTATTTATTACTCGATTAACAATTCGTATTTGGATCTTATTTATAAATAAATTGTATAATATTTTATTTATGAATTAAATATTATTTTTTACTAATTGTAAGAATAATTTTATAAAAAACATAGAATGTCTTTCTATTTGAGAGTGACAGCAGATAATGGCAGTAATTTTGTGAAGGCTTTTGTCCAGTTTGGACGAGAGGCTTATACACTGCCAAACCTGCCAGTCAAGATATTACTATGGCTGGCCTGTTGGCTGGATCCGTGGATGAGCTCGGGCAGGTATTAGAGTATGTATCCGTGAGATTCTACGTGGCTGTACTTTTGGCTACCCTGGGACTGACGATGTGGACACCATCTTTGGCAATTCCCTCAACCTGCCAGCCAGCCAGCCAGCTTGATGCATGCTATACACACATGTAACATAGTGTCCAGCAAGGATCCATAGGCTGCAATGCACTGTCCAGTGTTAAAGGTTCCATAAAGAAATAATATCGTAAATGCACGCTCCCTCTGGAACCAGCAAGATCGCTGCACATTGGCATCAGAGAGTATATACACTGAGATGAGAATTGGACATTGTCTATAAACACGTTTAGGTTCAACTTTGACAGTTACGAGTAAAAACAATTTCATTTGGTAATATATTTTTATTGGTCAGTTTCCAAAGAAAATTTAATTTCTAAAATTGAATAAATTACTAATAGCAAATAACACATTGCTTTATTTCAGGTCATGTCACATGTGGACCAAGCGTTCAAAAAAATCCAAGGGAAAAAACCACGCTACATTGGGGTTCTGCTACCAACAGTTGTTCTGATGGTCTTCAGGCTTAATGACTTGAATTGAAAATAACTGCAACCCTTTCTTTGGTTAACGCACTTTTAGCTGCCATCGGCAAATGATTCGGCATCTCTTGGAAGATGTAAAAGGTGACTCCTTTATTACAGTTATTCAGCAACAAGAAAGTAGCACGAGGCAGAGGTCAATGAAGGCCAAGTCGAAGAATTTGTTCAAGAGCTGGATAGAGCCCAAGGCCATCGACCTGATGACATAGACTGCTTTGTTGAGAAGGAAAAGTATTGGTGGACTTATGCAACAGGTTCCCAACAACCATCTGTTCAAGTGCTGCCAGTCGAGCGTTTGCTTTCCTTTAGTAACTTTAGCGCCAAGAGATCATTCATTTCTCATGAAAACTTTCAGATGGTACTTTTCATGAAGCGAAACATGCATCTCATAGACAAATTTATTATGATCAGAATAGAGAAACACATACATGAATCATGTCTCTCTCGTCACTTGTGCATTTGTTCTTTGATGTGCTATAATTTTTCCTCTAGATAAATTCGCATAAGTTATCAAATATGTTTCATACTTCGATACTAATATTGTGTTTCATTAAAGTTTTCTATCTTTTTTTTCTTTTTAGGGGACCTTTAAAATTTTGACGAATTTTTATATTTTATAGTTTTAGTAGTTTTAGGGGATTTTAGAAAAAATATACACTTTCTATATTTTTTAATAATAATAAAACCAGGCAATGGCTTCACCACTCTCCCTACGGGGGAGAGCTTGCGCTTCGCTGCTAAGATTAAAATTTAAAATCTAAAAAAATGCAGCCATGGTTAAATTTTTATAAATTTTCTGAACTTCGCTAATTATAATAATTTAAAAAGGAACTCTAAACTAAATTTCCCCCCTTTCAAAATATCACGTTGTTAAAATATAGAGTTATAGATAAAATATATATGAAAATAAATTTTCTAAACTTCAGCATTTGTAATTCTTTGAGTTTTAAAAATTTCGCAAAATTTCCATTCCTATATTTATTTCTGAACTTCACCATTTTGTTTTTTGATATTACAAAAGAATTATTAGAAATAACTTTGGTAAAAAAAACCATAAGTCATAACCAAACTAAGATGAAATTATTATTCAAATACTGAAAAACTGCCTTTCTTAAATTATAGAGTTAGTGATGATGATGATGATGATGATGATTATAATTAACGGTTACACTTTAGCTTTAACCTCCATTATGTTTTTAAAATAACAAATTAAAGATTAATGAACTAAACTTCTAGTTAATGGACTAATAATAAATGAATGTAAAATTTTTATTAGCTGCACTCACTTTGACCTATAGATGTCACTGTTAGGTACGATCAGTATTACGTTTGCACGGTAGCAACAGTACGTCAGTTTATAACATTGTTACTTCATTTATATTACTTTTGCATTAATGTATACTGTATGTATATAAAATTTTAATACAGCTTCAATTTAGGTCTCATTTTGATTTTTTGCATGGGAGGAATAATAATAAAACAAAATTTTACTTATTTTGTATGTAAAATTTAACATGAGCAAACGGTGATGTTCAGGAAAACTAAATATGATAAGTGAATGTTTTAGGTTTTTAAATTTTGTTGTGATTATTTGTATTTTTACTTATATTCGAATGTTCTATCAAAGTTCTTTCTAAAATAGATTTTCCATTATAATCTTTGGCAGTAGGATAGAGCCACCGGCTCTTAAAAACGAGTAAAGCAAAATGAAATTATTAAAGAAAAATCAGATGGAAAAAAAGAGCTCAGAGGATTAGATTTTCCATATTTCAAAAGAATTCATTTTTTTTTGCATTTGTCTAGAAAATAAGGATGGAGAACAGGCAATGGCTTCGCCCCTTTGCCCTACGGGGGGAGCTTGCGCTTCGCTACAAAGAGCCAAATTTAAAATCTAAAAAAAAGCAGCTATGGTTAAATTTTTATGAATTTTCTGAACTTCGCCATTTATAATAATTTTTAAAAGGAACTTTAAACTAAATTTCCCTCTTTTTAAAATATCACGTTGCTAAAATATAGTTATAGAATAAGATATATAAAAGTACCTTTTCTGAACTTCACCATTTTGTTTTTATATTATAAAAGAAATAACTTTGATAAACATAAGTCATAACCAAACTAAGATGAAATTATCATTCAAATACTCAAAAAGATCCCCCTATTAAATTATAGAGTTAGTGATGATGACAAGCAATGGCTTCACTACTCTCCTCTTCTGGTTGAGCTTGCCCTTCACTGCGCTCGCTAACAATCCTTCGGGCTGTTATCCTCCGGTCTACTTGTTTTTTGAAACTACTTCTTTCAACCCCATTTCTTTACTCTTCTCTTTTACTCTTTAAATGCCAATTCAAACCTTTTAAAGTAAAAGAAAAAAAAATATACGTTATTTGTTAATTATCGACCCACATCCTACCAAAATTAATTCTTTTTTAATTTCTTTCTTAAAACAACCGGTAATTCTTTAATTTATCCTCTTCTTCTTATTATTATTATTCTCCTTTTCTACATCTTCTATTCTCCCTTTCGAACTCTTCCACTCCTACTCCTTCTCATCCTCTTCTTGTCCTACTCCTCTGCATTGTGTAACCTATCTTCCGTTTCGTTCCTTCTTTTTGTCTTCCTCTTCTTTTTTCCTCTTAGCATATTTTATTTTTTACTTGGCGTCCCTTTATTTATCCGCATCCTATTCATATCCTTCTCAACTCCTCTTTCTTATTCTCGTCTTCTTTTTTTTCATCCAGCTCTTCAATCTTTTCTTCTCTTCCTCCTATTTATTCTATGCTTCCCCCTACTATTTGTCCTCTCCCTTCTCCTCCTCCTCCTCCTCCTCTTCCTGATCTCCTTATCTTTTTCTTCTCCTAATCTTACTATTCTTCTTCTTCTTTTTTTTATCTTCATCTTATTTTTAAACTTTTTCTACTCGTCCTCTTCTTCTTTTTTCACTTGTTTCTTATATTCTCCTTCTTTCCTCATTCTTCTTCCTCTCCTCATTCTCATCATATTTTTTTATTTTCCTCCTCTTATTCTTCTTCTTCTCCTCATGCATTTCTATGTATTTAACCCATCCCAAAATTCCCATTCTTAAAATATATTGTTAGAGACAAAAAGAGCGGCTCCTCTACTCCTCAATTAACTCTACTCGTTTTAAGGCGCAAATAGATATTTCCTCCTGCTAAAGATTGAAATTTAAAATCCATTTAAGAAATAATTAGGATAAAATTTTGAATATATAAAATAATAAAAAAAAAAGCATCAATGGTTAAATTTTTATACATTTTCGGAACTTCACCAATAATAATTATATCTATATTTTAGGAAACTTCAAAAACATACCAGGTCATTCATTAACTAGGCCAAAAAAATTACGATTTTTTCAGTCCTTTCCCCAAAAATCCTGTTCTAAAAATATAAGAGTTATAGAGGACAAGAGGAGCGTTTGCGGCTCCTTTTACATAAACCAAGAATTCCTTTAGAGTTCGAAAAATCAAATATGATTATTCAATATTTTGTATTTCTTTAAACCAAAATATTTATAAATTTAAAATCTCCTAAGGTACATGTGTACTCATATATCAGGTTAGTTCGTTGTTTGAGTTTAGGTTGAGGTTTAGGGTTATTTTTCATCAAAAAATTTGATGGCCATTTATTTTGATAGTAGATGATTATTCTGATTTCCTTTTCGGTATTCAATTGTTTTATTGCTCGATTAATAATCTCCTTGATTGCTCTCTCATCTTCATGGCGTTCTGTGCTCATATTGTTCGTTAAAGAGTTCTAAAATGTTTTCCTTGTCTGTATTCCAGTTCTTCTTGGGTTCTGACAGGTACCTTTAGTCCATTTTTATTCTTATAGCTGCCTGTATTTCTTTATTGGAGAATTCGTTTATAAGGAGCACCTGGGTGGCTCTCTGAAGGTCATTGTGTGTATCCTTCCAAGTAGTGTAGTGGGAGAAGGTATGGTTAATATATGTTGTAATCACGCTTGTTCAGTAAAGTTTAGGGCTTTGCTGCCTTTATTGATGCAAAGTCCCGGGTTGGTGGCTTTAACAGGTACTTTTGTCATTGTTTCATTAATATTGTTAGTAAGGATGTCTAAAAATGGTAATTGGTTGCTTTGGCTTCCTTGAATGGTGTAGTTGAGGGAAACACATTCTTGAAAGGCTCTTTCCAGGTAATGAATTTTCCCTTCTGTTTGTACATTAATGTAAATGTCATCTTTGTACCTGCAGTAGATGTGGAACTTAGGTACTCTCGAGAAATCCCTTTCTTCGAGCGCTCCCATATAGAAGTTACCAAAGAGAACTCCCCAAAAGAACCCATAGCTACTCCATTAACTTGGCTTTACATACTTCCACTAGGTCCATATAAAGGGGCTTCTCAAGTGCACATTTGCAGGAGTTTCTTGATGACGCCCTTGGTACCCAACTGGGGGAGGGGGATCATTTTGGTCATAGACGTTTTTTAATATTATTTCTATCGTTGTGGCGACTGGTACATTCATGGAACAGTGATTCTACGTCCATGGAGGCTATTATTTTCTTAAGGGATAGTGGATCGAATGATATCGATAAAATCGGCCGAGGATTTCAGGCTGTATTTGTTAGGCACGTATAGAGTTAATATTTTGTATAGGAATTTACCCCTTCTCATACGTAGCGGTAGGAATTTGACTAATTATGGGCCTGAGGGGGTTTCCAGACTTTTGGGTCTGTATGGTGATTTCCAGAGCTGAAATCACCAATGATTTTCTTCATTTGTATATTTCCGGGTTGTTTGATGATCCCTTGTATAATTTGGTTCACTTTTTTCTTGATGTCTTCGGTGGTGTTCTTCAAAATTTTCAGAAATTTACTTTGGTCATTTAGAATAGTGTCCATTTTTTCATGGTACTGTTCTGTTGGCATGATGCCAATGATACTTGGTTTATCTGCTTTCCTGATTTCGATTTGGTGTTTTTAAGCTCTTTGGCACTCTCTTTGAGGGGCTGTGTCAGGAATTTCGACCTAAAGCGTCCTCTGCTTTTCCGGCCTCTGCAAGGAGTATATTTAGGACAGCTGCTCCTTGCCACTAATCACCTCAGACACGCAGCTTACCTTTCTCTCTCTCCGCTCACTTACACTTCATCGACCAGTCCCTACCTGTACCTCCTCTGCCAGCTAATTCTCCTACACTTATCTACATCCAGTTTCTCAGTTTGTTAACACATTTTTTAATATTTATACTGGAATAAATTAATTAAATACCCATTCTAACTCTGAGGAAGATACTTATTGTATCGAAACACGTCAATTATAATAAAAGAAAGTGCTAAAGTGCATTAATTTCCTTTCATCTTTTAGCAATTATTTAATATCAGTCTCTAATGAACTTTCGTAGGCTTATTCACAGGTTAAACAAAGAAGATAAGGCGAAAATAAGACAAATCGAGAAGATTAAAAAGAAAATCATTAACATTGGATTAGCGGTCGCTCCTAATGAAACTGCTATGATAAAAAAATATATATATAAATATGTGTTTGTGTGTGTGTATATATTCTAATTAACTCATAAGAGGTAACTATGATACATTGAATAAGGAAGCAGAAAGAGTTAGCAAACGAGTTAAAGAAGATCCTTGTTTAATCTTATAAAAAGACGATATTAACCGTGATCATCTTCCTTTATTTGTTCGGGATTAGTGCGCAGATATGAAAAAGTGAATATGATTTAAAAACATTTATTTCATACTTGACATAATACAAATAAGCATTTTTGCGAATATTCTATTAACAATTAATATTTGATGTCTACTCATTTTGCTTTTATAACCGCTTTTATATGTTTCTGCATACTTGAGACTAAGTTGGTTCAATTATTTTACCATTCTTCATGAATTTTGGCTGTTAATTCACTCTTTGAGGAACATTGTGCACCCTCACTCCTGTGCCTAAGTGTGACCAAAAATATTCAATGGGGTTGAGCTCTGGAGATTGAGGCAGCCATTCCATCAACGTCACCGCTTTTTTTTTAAACCAACCCTTTGAGACTCTAAATATGTGGCATGAATCATTGCCTTGTTGGAAGATGACACCATCTGCTATGCCATTATTGAAACTTTTACCTAGGAAGGTTGATAAACCTGGTCTAACATGCTGGTGTAAATGTTGGAATTCACTCTTTCCTCACGAGTGAAAAACAATCCTGGACTTGAAGACAACATGCAGCCCTAAATATTACACTGCGACCTCAGAATTTACCTGTTTGAACAACACATCTCACATCATAAGCTTCCCCAACTCTTTGCCAAAAATAAACAGCTACAGTGTTCCAAGGATCTCAGAAGAAATACAAATTTTAATAATCATTTTTTTATCCATAGAAATTTTGATATCCCCTAAAAAGGTGTACATGCGTAATAAATTGGTGGAAACAAATGTGGAGAACCTAACTGAAATTTACTTTCATCAGACCAAACAACTTTAGCTCAATCATCATCACTCCAATCTTAATGCTATTTTTACCAAGACAATCACCTCTATTCTTTCACCTGAGAGAGCCACGGTTTCTCTCTACCACTACATCATTTGAGCCCAGCTTCTAATTACCTTAATTTTTCTGTGTTTCTTGATATATCTTTGTTTGTTTGTGTCTGAAAGACAACAGCTACATCAGAAGAGGATTTTTTTCTATTGGCCACAGATGTCATTTTCAGCAACCTCTCTTTCCTCACGTTTGTATACATTTTGCGACCTTGACCATCAGGCTTATGAAAGAATTGGTCTCATTGTACCTTTTAATGGCTGTTTGGACACCTTTTTCTCGAGCATTTAAATTTTCCTTCACTTTTGACTTGGAATAATCCATTTATTGACAAGGCACTGATTTGAGCTCTTTGAGTTTCAGGATTCTGTTTCTTCGGAGACATTTTCAACAAAAAATTACCACTTGTAAGTTAACAATAAGATAATCACTTAAATGTATGAATAAACGTTACTATTGCATATTGAATGGCAGAACGTTGCCCATCTTTATCTTTATACTGTGACAAAACGCATAAAAGTGGTTATAAAAAAGGGAGGACAAATTAAATATTAATAATTGATAGTATATACGTAAAAATGTTTATTTGTATTATGTCAAGTATGAAATAAATGAGTTTCAATCATAGTCTTCACATTTTCATACTTCTCCCATAATTTTGGCCAAGGCTGTTTATATATACAGTATATATATATATATATATATATATATATATATATATATATATATATATATATATATATATATACATATAGGGTGGCCCCCTCCCCCAAAATTTGACAGTTTTGAGAAGCAATAACTATTTTAGCTATGGACACGAAATAAAAAGAAATGAAAGATGAATCCCTTATAATTATTCATTTTGAAACTCCCTACGAGTAGTTTTCCTATGCCTACATATAGCTTCGGGGACGGACCTGTCCGAAGCCATTTTGGCAAGCCACAAGGCCAAGAATGGCTCCTTTATACCCTAGGTGATATCCGGTGGCGAGTTCCAGACCAAGACTAAATTCGCAAATGCGCTGAAGGCAACGCTATTTAGGTTGGGAACCTTCATTGAGATACTACCTGGCGAGTTTGAGCCCAGGGGCTTCAAACCGTTTCTGGTTATTCGCTCCACTGATGTCAGCAGTTTGGACAAAGGAGAGCCAGAGGTGACTCGGTCCTCGGAAGGCAGCCTACTGCTCAATGCGTCGGATCCCTCTGAGATGGACAAGATTAGTAGCATTCGGAAATTGCATGACTAGTGAGTGGTAGTGACGCATGATTCTGCCATACACTTCTCAAAATGATTTGTTCAAGCAACGCAACTAGTGGCTTACTCCTTAGAAGACATAAACTTAGAGCAAGCCGAACATGTTGGTGTCAAAGCTGAACTTAAGGGGAGAAAAATAGGGAGGGGCCTCGTAACCAAACCTTTTACTCTTCGTCACGTTTGACCTATACACAGGCTGCGTGAGTTGGTGCGCTCCGGTTGGTATCATTACCGTATAAAGTCATCCGTGCCATTGAAGCGGGAATGATACTACCGGAACTGCTTCGGCCATATGAATCACTCATGTAGACGTACAAATTTGCGTTTACATGGTTTGTATAAGTTGCTCCAAGGCCGTACACTATTACTCGTGAAGAAGAAAATCCTGGCCGTTCAATCTAAGGATCGTCTCTCATTTTGCAAGACTATATATTTGGTTCTCTCGCGCCCGGGGCTGCCTATGAATTCGTATGCCTCAATTTTGAAAAAAAGAGCATTTGGTCCTTTGGCCACCAGTCCTACGAGTACGGTAGTTTCCGCGCCCATTCTCAACCCTTCTGCGGGTTACATTCACCCACACCACTCCCCTGGTAGGGGTAGGAGCACAAATGGTTCATAACTAGCCTTGGCTCAACCAAGACTTCCCCCTTTCTGCCAGTCTGACCGTTTTCTGCAAAGTGAAACGAAAACACGCCTCCACTGATTCCTTTAACTAACCGGAGGCCACATACCTGAAGGTGTTTACAGCTGGTATTCCTAAAGCTGCCCTCCGAAATGAGGACACAAAAAGGAGCTTCGGCTCTTATGCCCTCACTTAAGGTTGGGCTAGGTGACTTAGAGACAGTGAAACCTCGAAAGAAGGGATCTCCGCCTACAAAGCCACCCCGCACGCTCAAGGTTTTGAGGCGTAAGGAGAAAAAGAATCGTATACGAGCCGAACATTCCAAGATAAGTCCTCGAAAGTAACAGCGACTTCAGTCCCTTGTTCATCCAATAGCCCACTGAGCCCTTGCTTCAGAAAACAGCGCTCATAGTTTAGACTGGATGTTTTAGTGATTGAATGGAACTTCCACGGACCTGGGCCTCCTGGAAGAATCTCCGCAGGCTCGAATACTCCTGTTCCCTGTTACCTATCGTTTTAAAGCAAATCATACTAAGCGTGTTTTCCCTGCCAACTCTTTGGGGGAAAAGGTGTGGAAGTGCTTCAAAATCATTTGGTGCAAGTTCTTTCAGGATCGCAATCTCGTTCTACGGGTTCGGCGCGGAGTCCTTTGCAACCAATTTTTCCGCATTATCTAGGCTGGATGCTGCTCCTACAGCATTCATTGTACCTTGTGATGCAGTTGAAGGCTTCCGACTGATCCTTACTCTATAGGTGGAACTACAGGTTTAATTTGAGTTAGTTGGGTTCCGCTCTCGCTACGTGCGCAGATATAGTCTCTGGTCCGGACGCTATCCAGAATTTCATGCTTCTACACCTAATGTGAACGAGGATTGGCCTTTCAGTTAGATGTTTTCAAAAGGATCCTGAGACATGATATCCTCCAAGACTCCTGACAAATGGCTTCTGTCTTTGCGGAAGCACTCTACTGCTTCCGCAAGTTCCAATCCAAGTCGGATGGTCTGCTTCGACTGGAAAATTCTGTCTATGAGGCCTTCTGAGTAAACACCATTATACCACAGTGTTTATAGATATGAAGAAGGCCTATGATACAAAAGGGCGATAGGGTAGCATGAAGACCCTCATCAAGATAAGGGCGAGGGGACGTCTCCCAATATGTACTTCTGAGTTTTGCGAGATCGATGCGCGTACAGATGAGCGGAGCCCTCTCCACCCCAATAGAGCAGCAAAAGGATATGCTACAGGCAAGTGTCTTTAGTGTCACATTATTTGCCCTGAGAATCAAAGGTATCACTTTGGTGTTGCTGAAACATTCTCGCTACGCTCTCGCTGGAAGAGTTTTCGATATTTTTTGGTGCGGCCAAGATGCAAACTCTGTAGACTTGACTCCAACAGCCGGAGCATATCTTTGTAGAAGACAACAGGTTTTGTTTTTACTTGGCTGAGTCTAAGATGATGCATTTTAGCTGCTATCGATGTCTCAAATACGGGGTTCACCTAGAATGGAAAATTTGCACCGTTTCCTCGGTGCTGTTTTATACCTATGACTCACGTGTCATGCTAGTATTTCCACCCTTAGTAACTCTTGTAACCACGTTTTGGGCATTTTTCCTTCCGTGACGTTCAGCACATCGGGGCTGATAGGGCTCTTGTCTTGCATTCTATCAATACTTTGTTCGTTTGATGCTTGACTACGGATGCGAGTTTTATGCTTTCCCAACCCACCGTGTATTGGTGAAATTAGACTTGATCCCCTACACTGCTCTCCACCTAGCAACCCTGCACAATGCACTATTCGCATGTACCCGATCTTCTAGTCATTTTCTCTGTCGCCAACGGCTCTCACTGCATAGGAAGTTGATCTAAAAAGGCAGCAATTCCCTAAGAGATTACTCCGGTAGTTTTGTGTATTTCTCAGGCCGGTCGCGCTTCCACTTCTACACAGAATTCAAACCTGGAAGCATCACCTTAAATATTTTTCGCCAAAACTTTATTCGCTAAGCTTTTACAGCGCCGGGAGTATTGAGTTTGGCCTTTGTGTCACGATGGATTCGTTCCAGTGTATACGAATGGATATAAATCACAGGAGGTGGTCTGCTTCCACACCGTATTTCCTCTGTTTGAAGTCAGGGGGCCTCTACCTGACGCTGTGTCTGTCTTCTCGGCCAATATAGTTGCAATACACGCCTGAGTATTGAAGATAATGTGTCTTGTCCTGTTCAGAGACCGGACTGTGATCTTTAGTGATTCACAGAACATCCGATGTGCTCTCGGTGAATTGGAATCTACACACTCTCTGGCTGGTGGTATTCGTGACGCTACGGTTGCCGCGATTATCCTCTACTTCGTTGCTAGACATGTGGGAATTGCGCTGAATGAGCGTGCCGAGGAGGACGTCAAAGAGTCCAGAATGAACAGGCGACCGACTACATGGCAAGAATCAGGATAGTCCTCGGGGCTACTTTCAAAAATAAGACGTTAGACTTCCAAAGGGAACGTGAAGTTGCGTGGCATTGCGCCGCAACTATTCGCACAGACATCACCCCAATCGCGGTGACGGCTTCAGGTTCCTTTCTGATTTTTTTCTTTTAAATGGGCAAACTCGCAAGATGCACCTCCATTTGATGGAGCGTTGCCTGAAACTTACTGCAACGTCTGCGTTGTCGCCCAGACTATTCATCAGGATTCTTGTTACTATTCCATTTTTGGTGATCGTGCACTTTTTTCCCGCCCGGTTTTGAGATGAGTGGGGACTTTACCGCTTATCCTGTTTATACGACACGGATTTGTATACAGAGAGATGTCTAAACAGATTTTATCGAGGAAGCTGGCTTATTTCGGTTTATTCGTTGTAAGTTGCAGGTTCTTGCGGCGGGGGAGGTTGGCCTCCCCCAAATGCCGGTTCCTGCTTCCTTCTTGCTTTTTTGCTTCTTGTATTTCTGGCCTTGATAATTTCGAAGGAGTCCTTTGCATTTTATTTTTATCTAATCTATCATAAGGCTCTAAAGCGATTATAGGTAGCATTTATAGCTTTAGTAGCCTTTCGCCAGGTTGTCTCTTTAAAAAAATAAAAGAAACACTCGCATTTCTCCAGTTTTTGCTTACATAATTTGAGTTCATTTTGAATAAAATTAAAAGCTATTTCGCTCCTACTTTAGAGACATGTGCAGTGAGTATATCTTTAGTTCGAGAAACTAGTTAAGGCTTTTGGTTAAAATATCTGTCTAACTTCCATTTGTATCTTTGATTTTCGTGATTTTTTATTGAGCTAATTCATTGGTTTATGTGTTGTCAACGGAATATGCTGATCATCTAAAGTATTTTGGCGGGTTACTGTCAGGTTCCGCGCAAAGGAAACATCAACTAAATTTTTACAATAACCTACGCAAAATAATTTTTTCTCACTGCTCAGAGGCAAAGACAATCGCAAAAGATTCTGACCAAGTAAATTCCATCGCCACCGTCACAGTGGGAGGCGAGTTGTTTACTTCGATCTTCCTTATCCATACTCTTAGCATCTTATGGATGCTTAAAGTGAAATATTATTTGCTCTCTTTTTAGAAATCGAAAACCGATCGCTACCTCATCGGAAAGAGAAACATTAATCGCTTCATTTTCTGAAAGCGAAAAATAATTGCTCTCTCCTTTGGAATAGAAAACTAATCGTTTCACGTTTTAAAAGCAAAAAGGATCGCTCACTTATGTGAAAGTGAAAATAATCTTCTCTGTACTGAAAAAGAATGATCGACACCTCTCTGCAAAGCGAAGACCAATTGTACCATTTTGAAAGCAAAATATGATCACAGGGTTTTATCAAAGGGAGAAAAAATCGCTTATTTATATGAAAGAGAAAAGTATCGCCTGATCTTTTGAAAGTAAAAAATGATCGGTTCATTCTCTGAAACGAAAAATGTTCGCTCCATCTTCTGAAAGCAAAAAATAATCGTTCCATCTTTTGAAAGAGCAAAATGATTGCTCCACCTTCGGGAAGCGATGAATGATGATTCCATCTTCTGTAAGCGAAAATTATCGCTCTAGCTTCTGAAAGCGAAAAAGGATCGCATCATATTCTGAAAGCGGAATATTATTGCTCCCTGTTCTATAAGCGAAAAATGATTGCCTGTCATATAAAAGAGAAACATGATCGCTTAATCTTCTCTAAGGAAAAAATGATCGTTCCACCTTCTGAAAGCACTAAATGATGGTGAATCTAACTTATCGCTCTTTGCTATTAAATGGATCGTTCTATCTTTTCTATGCGAAAAAAAATAATGGCATTATATTCTGAAGGGAAAATTTGGTCGCTTTTTCTTCTTAAAGCGAAAAAGTGCAATCTACCTTCTGAAAGCAAAAATGATAATCCATCTTATGAAAGCATAAAATGATTGGTCCATCTGCATAAAGCAAAAAGTGCTCGTCCAGTTTCCAAAATCAAGGAATTTTTCGATCCATTTTCTCAAAGCAAAAAATGATTGCTCCATGTCCTGAAAGCAAAATAAGTCGCTCCATTTTCCGAAAGAGGAACATAATCGCTTAAGTCATACAAAAGAACAATTTTGACTCAATATTTTAATTGGGCTAGATGATCGCTTCCTATTCTGAAAGAGAGAAATTATTGCTCCATTTACCTAAACGAAAAGTTATCGCTTCTTTGGAGTACTTTTGTTGCTCACACTTCTGAAAGAAAAAAATTATGACTTATAGATAAAAATTATCGCTCACTCTTCTTCTACATGCGAATAATAATGGCATCATATTTTGAAAGCGCAAAATAATCGCTCCTAGTTCTTGAAGAGAAAAATGATTCCCTGTATAATCAAATAGAAAAATGATCGCTCCATCTGTGGAAAGCGAATTATGATCGCTATACCTCTGAAAGCGAAAAAGGATCGTACCATCCTTTGAAAGAGAGAAAGGATTGATCTACCTTCTGTAAGTGATTGATGATTACTCCAACTTCTATAAGCAAAAAATGATCGCTCTTTTTTCTGAAAGCGAAAAAGTATCGCATCATATTGTGAAAGCGAGCTATAATCGCTTCTTTTTCTATAAGTAAATAATGATTTCCTCTCTTATCAAAGAGAAACATGATAACTCCTTCCTCTCAAAGTAAAAAATGATCACTCCACCATCTTTAAGAGATAAATGATCGCTTAATTTTCTGTAAGCTAATAATGATCGCGCTAACATTTGAATGAGAAAAATGATATTTCAATTTTTTGGTCGTTCCATCTTTTGAAAGCAAAAAGGGATTGATCCACTTTCTGAAAGCAATGTATGATCACTCCATCTTCTATATAGGAAAAAAAATTATCGCTCCTCCTTCTTAAAGTGAACAATGATTGCCTCTCCTATTGAAAAGAAAAATGATCGCTCCATTTGTTAACAGCGAATTATGATCGCTTCATCTGTTGGAAGCGAATTATGATTGCTTCACATCTGAAAGCGATGAATGATCATTCCATGTTGTATAATGGCAAAATGAACGCATCCTCTGTAAAGCGAAATAATATCGATCCTTCTTCTATGAGTGAATAATGATCGCTCCACCATCTGTAGGAGATGATTGATCGCTGCATCTTCTTTACGCCAATACAGATCGCTCTAACTTCTGAATGAGAAAAATGATATTTCAACTTTTTTTATGAAAGCGAAAAAGTATCGTTCAATCTTTTGAAAGCGAAAAAGGATTGATCCACCTTCTGAAAGCGATGAATGATCACTCCATCTTCTATAGGCCAAAAAGAGTTGCTCTTTCTTCTGGTAGCAAAAAAGGATCGTATCATATTCTGAAAGCGAAATATTATCGCTCCTTCTTCTATAAGTGAATAATGATTGCGTCTCTTATCAATGAGCAAAATCATCGATCCTTCTTCTCAAATTGAAAAATGATCACCCGTCCATCTGTTAAAAAAAAATCATTGATCCATCTCCATCTTCTGTAAGCTAATAATGAACGCTCGAACTTCTGAATGTAAAAAATGATATTTCAATTTTTTTTTCTAAAAGCGAAAAATGATTCCTCGTTCTTCTTAAAGTAAACAATGATTGCATCTCTTATCAAATAGACAAATGATTGATCCATCTGTTGGAAGCGAATTATGATGGCTCCACCTCTAAAGACGAAAAAGGATCGTTCCATCTTTTAAAAGTGGAAAGGGATTGATCTACCATCTGAAACCGATGAATGATCACTCCATTTTCTATAGACGAAAAATGATCGCTCTTGTTTCTCAAAGCGAAAAAGGATCGTATCATATTCTGAAAGCGAAATATTATTGCTCCTTCTTCTATAAGTGAATAATTATTGCTTATCTCATAGAAGAGTAACTTAATCGCTTATTCTTCTTGAAAGGAAATATGATCGCTCCAACATCTATAAGAGATGAATCAACGCTTTATCTCCTGTTAGCTAATAATGATCGCTCCGACTTCTGAATGAGAAAACTGATATTTCAATTATTTTCTGAAAGCGAAAAAAGGATCGTTCCATCTTTTGAAAGCGAAAAAGGATTGATCACTTTCTGAAAGCAATGAGTGATAACTCCATCTTCTATATAGGAAAAAATGATCGCTCTTGCTTCTGAAATCTAAAAAGGATCGCATCACATTCTGAAAGCGAAATATTATCGCTCCTTCTTTTTTTAAGCGAATAATGATTGCCTTTCTTATCAAAAAGAAACATCATCGTTGCTTCTTTCAAAGTGAAAAATTATCCCACCACCATCAGTAAGAGATGAATGATCACTCCATCTTCTGTAAGCTATTAATGATCGCTCCAACTTCTCAAAGTGAAAAATGATATTTCAATTTTTTTAGGAAAGCGAAAAATGATCACTCCATCTTCTAAAAAGAAAAAAAATTGATCCCTCCTCCTTCTTAAAGTGAACAGTGATTGCCTCCCTTATTGAAAAAAAAATGATCGCTCCATCTGTTGGAAGCGAATTATGATCGCTCCACCTCTGAAAGCGAAAAAGGATCGTTCCGTCTTTTGACAGTAAAAAAGGATTTCACCACCTTCTGAAAGCGATGAATGATCTTGTATAAGCGAAAAATGATCGCTATTGTTTCTGGAAGGGAAAAAGGATCGCTTCATATGCTGAAAGCGGAATAATATCGCTCCTTCTTCTATGAGTGAATAATGATTGCGTCTCTTATCAAAGAGCAAAATAATCGATCCTTCTTCTCAAATTGATAAATGATCGCCCTACCATCTGTAAGAGAAGAATCATTGATCCATCTTTTGTAAGCTAAAAATGTGCGCTGGAACTTCTGAATGTAAAAAATGATACTTCAATTTTTTTTCTAAAAGCGAAAAATGATCGCTCCTTCTTCTTAAAGTGAACAATGATTGCCTCTCTTATCAAATAAAAAAATGATCGCTCCATTTGTTGGAAGCGAATTATGATGCTCGGCCTCTGAAAGCGAAAAAGGATCGTTCCATCTTTTGAAAGGGAAAAAGGATTGATCTACCTGCTGAAACCAATGAATGATCACTCCATTTTCTATAAGCGAAAAATGATCGCTCAAGTTTCTGAAAGCGAAAAAGGTTCGCATCATATTCTGAAAGCGAAATATTATTGCTCCTTCTTCTATAAGTGAATAATTATTGGCTATCTCATCAAAGAGAAACTTAATCGCTCCTTCTTCTTAAAGGGAAAGATGAACGCTGTACCATCTATAAAAGATGAATTAAGGCTCCATCTTCTCTTAGCTAATAATGATCACTACATCTTCTGAATGAGAAAAATGATATTGCAATTTTTTTCTGAAAGCGAAAAAAGGATCTTTCCATCTTTTGAAAGCGAAAAAGAATTGATCTACTTTCTTCAGGCGATGAATAATCACTCCATCTTCAAATAGTAAAAAATGATCGCCCCTGCTTCTGGAAGCAAAAAAGGAACGCATGACATTCTGAAGGCGAAATATTATCACTCCTCTTTCTATAAGTAAACAATGATTGCCTCTCTTATCAAGGAGAAAGATCATCGCTCATTCTTTCCATGTGAAAAATGATCGTTTCACGATATGTTAGAGATTGAATGATCGTTCCATCTTCTGTAAGCTAATTATGATCACTCCAACTTCTGAATGTGAAAAATGATATTTCAAATTTTTTCTGAAAGAGAAAAATGATCGCTCCATCTTCTGAAAAGGAAAAAAATGATCGCTTCTTCTTCTTCAAGTGAACAATGATTGCCTCCCTTATCGAATAGAAAAATGATCGCTCCATCTATTAGAAGCAAATTATGATCGTTCCACCTCTGAAAGCGAAAAAGGATTGTTCTATCTTTTGAAATCGAAAAAGGATTGCCTTACCTTCTGAAAGTGATGAATGATTACTCCATCTTCAATAAGCGAACACGATAGCTCTTGTTTCTAAAAGCGAAAAAGGATCGCATCATAGTCTGAAAGCGAAATATTTACGCTCCTTTTTCTATAAGTGAATAATGATTGCCTCTCTTATCAAAGAGAATCATGATTGCTCCTTCTTCTCAAAGTGAAAAATGATTGCTTCACCATCTGTAAGAGATGAATGATCGCTCCATCTTATGTAAGTTAATAATGATCGCTTCAACTTCTGAATCTGAAAAATGATTATTTCAAACTTTTTTCTGAAAGTGAAAAATGATTGATCCATGTTCTGAAAAGGAAAAAAATATCGCTTTATCAACCGATGGTGAATAATAACTTTTTTCTTACTCTGAACGTGCAAAATGATCTCTCACTCTATTGAAAGCAAAACATGATCGCTCCCTCTTCTGAAATCGTTTCTCTTCTTTGCGCATCTCATCGATCTATCAACGTCGCAGTCCACAGGGAAGTTGCCTCGGCCCCGAATGCCTAATGGTAGAATTATTTCCTTAGTGTATAGCCGGCTTTTTACTTTCCAAACATTTTATTTCCTCTTTCTTCGCCATTATCTTTGTTCTTTTTCAAATCTTACTAGCTAGATGCTCTCGTTAGTTTCCTTAGATTTAAATAAATAAATGTACTCAACATGTGGGAGTCCAAAGTAGGACCTCCTCCTTTTCTAGACGCCAACTTGATTATTTGCTTTAACATGTGAACTAGGAATTTTCTATTTATGCTACACCTGTTACAACACTGATGTCATAGTTCCAAACCTTTGGTTTGTTAATAGTTTATTCTTCTTCCTTTCTGAGTATATCGATGTATAATACTAAAAATGGCACGAAATTCTTCGAAAGTAATCTTCTTCTTGGTTATCCATGCTGCACTACTACCTCTTAACTATCCACTTACTGATTAAATATGCCATCGTTGATCGTACAAGTGTCTTTATTTTCCTAATTAAAACCTAAAATCTTAAATAACCATAACGCTATTATTTCATTTGCCAATTTCTGTTTATTTTCTTTAACGCTTTTTGGAAATTTCCTAACTCCGACCATTTTCTCCCCACCTATTCTCCTCCACAACATAAACCAATATACAAATGACAATAATTATTTCCTTTAAGAACATTCAATTAAAAAAATCGTTCTTTGATAAATGGAAAAAGCTTTCTAATTTTCATTTCTCCTCCTTAGTATTTCCTTCCCTGTTTCAAATTATCGCAAACTTGAAAACAAATTCGGTGAGATAATTATTTGGGTAAAACAATAATACCAAAACTATAAAAAGGCAACCATTTCCTAAATAAGTTCTTTTCGGATTCAATTCTTACATCCTTCTTTTAATAAGCAGAAAGAAAAAAATGAATTCCTTTAAAGCCACTTAGTTTTAATTTGTCTCTAATTAAATTTTAAATTGATGAGTTAAAAAAATTCACATTCCTTGAAAAATTCTTCATGGAATTCTTCATGGAATTATTCATGGAATTATTCATGGATTTAAATTGAAAGCGCAGGATTTATTGGAACTTTATAATGTGGTGTTAGTTTTATGAAACATTTTTGCACATTTAGCCACTACATGTATCTATAGTTATTAATATAATTGTTTACATTCGTCATATTTCTAACCGAAAAGCTCCCAAAATAAACCATGAAAATAAAAGACTAAAATTAATAAAAATAACAAGTGCTACAATGTTAGGAACAAAAGATAATTAAACAATTAACTGAATAAAAATAAAAATCACCCTCAGATCCCCTGAAGAGGCTTGCCTAACTCAGAAACATGTATTAAACACTTTAAAAATTCAAATTCCTGCTCCCCAAACATTTTACCCCAAAACCTGGAAAGCAAGAGCATGAAGTCTGCACCAAGAAAAAGCGAGAGGGACCGCGCTCGTTACAATAGTGGAATGGGTACTTAATAAAAAGCCCAGACTTGAGATTTAACCAAAACATTCGTATAGAATTGGTAGTCAAGAATTGTTTACAGAGAGTGAGAGAAGATTAAGTGCATAAGGGCGTTCATGTACGTTAGAGAGTCGGGATTCTCGCTTTACGGAGCAGAAATGGCATAATATTTGATGTCCGTCTAAATTAGCTCGAGTTGAGGGGCAAATAGGAGAAAGACGATTTGTTTCGAGATATAATCCATTTGGCAACATTCGCTTGCTGAATTGTGGAAATAGGAGTACCCGATGAGGTAAAATGCTTCGCCACGCCATATAGAGCTATTAAGCTATCGCCTGAAGGGATATTGGAGAAAAATTTGAATGGAATTTATGATCCTTCTTTTCTTTGCTCCAACATGCCTGGTGAAATATCAGCCGATTTGACCATTATGATGGAAAGCATACCTAAAGAGTCGACATGGGGTAAACACGTGATATGCCAAAACGCTTGTGGCTTGAGTAAACCCCTGACAGACTCATTTGTCCCATGAGCGGAGAATTTTGTGAATTCACCCTTTAGGAGCTTATTTAAGGGGTAAGAATGTTGTACAGAATGGGACAGCACCATGTCAAGGAACTCGCGACTTCTCGTGAAGGTACATTGTTTTTACATCAACTTTCTGGTCTTTGAAGGAGATAACATCCTATGCGAAATAATGAAAGTATGTTAAATTTCGGGACCGTCAAGTTAGATTTTCTCAGGTAATTTTAGATTTGACCTCCTCTAGACACTAGGAGAGGGATACTAAGTAGTAAGAAATATGCTCTTTAAAGCTTCTAATTTTAAAAAAATGTCATCAATAAATGCAAAGACTAAATCGAGGATTTTTTGCATCGACTCGATAAAACGCCGAAAAATCTAACTTGCTTTTTTTAAGGTTACTGGCATCCTGACCCATTTGAAAAGCCCAAATGGCGATAAAGTAGCAGAGTTGTGGATTAATAGTCATCACCAATTATTTTGCCTGTTTGCTTGACTAAACGACTTGCACAATTATAGATTTTAAGTAGGAATTTACAGAACAATCCATTACATTCAGAACGGTCACTTTTTGATTGGGAATATAGACTCTTTAAATAGCCAAAGATTCTCCATTTGGCTCAAGATTTGCGAAACAAATGCAGATAGGCCCATACGCTTTCAAAAGGCTGGATGGTTCCAGCGCTCATCATTTCGACGAACTCCTGCTTGGCGGCTACTAGTTTGATAGGAGAGGGCCTTCGACCACGAAAATGTGGGGGAGGCGCTTCTTGTGTTTCTTTGTGGTGAGTTACTGCATACTTCACATATTGATCTCCTCGTTGGGTGTGGGATAGTGCGGAATATTAGAAGAAAATAATTGGGTACAAGGAATCAATTGCAAAGGTAAGCTAATGGATTTTGTTTAAAGAACATTAATATCATTACATGATGTATATAGTTAACCTACAAGAGGAGAGAGTTGTATGAGGATGATTACTTGCTTTCTTGCCGGCTCAAATCGGATACGGGCTCTGTCGCTCTATATACTGAAAACATTTTCACTTTTCTCACTTCAAGTTTCTGGGGGAGATGGTCTCATTGCTTTTTACTTTGTGATTTTGATTAATAATCATATTAGCATGGCATTAATTAAGTATTTAGTGTGAAACCAAAGAAAGGCAACTAAAATAAATAAAATAATATTTACTTATGATTCTATGAAGCAAGTGGAAGGGAGTTTTAATCTCCAAAATTGCAAATGAAATTCAAAGGGCAACAAAAATCTGGAATTTGGTTTTAGAAGGTTGCTAGGTAGATCCATATAAAGATTAATTGGACATTGAGATAGTAATAGATAGGTTATTGAGGTTCTTCAAGCAGTGATTATTGGCGAGAAATACGGTAACTTTGGCTTAGGCGTTATCAATAGAAATAGTAGTTAAAAAAATAAGGGTGGTAATCTAAGACTATATTACTTATATGTAAAGTCTCAATTGGCTATTGGATTGAAGGCAGGATGTTTTCATTCTGGAAGCAGTACAGAGAAGAGCAAATAAATTGATACCTTCCTTGAGGCAGCTTTAGAAAAAAATAGAATAACGTCTCTTAACAAGTTTTAATTTTAAAAAAGGTGATTAAGGCGTAAAATCATAAAAGTTTGAAATGTTTAGAGGGGATTAATAACTTAGAAAAATGGAAAATATTTGAACTGTATACTGATGATAGGACAAAGGATCAGTCTATGAAAATAGTAAAACTACGATGCAGGAGATTTTGAGCAGATATTATTTCATTTTGAGAAGAATGCATTGCATTATGATGTTTTAAATAAGGCTAGATTGACATCATTTAAAAGAAGGCTAGACCAGAATATGTGGGAAATGCATAATTAAGGCAAATTATTGAGGGAGATTATAAATGGCATATAACCAAGTTTTAAATACTACTTCCATGTTTTAGGGTCTTTATCATAAAGTCATCATGATGAGCCTACTGGTTAAATTCATGCCGATTTAACTATACTGGTAAATTACTGGGTTGTTGGATAAGCTGATTGGGATGACTTTTGAGATGATCTAGTGGCTTTTCTCATCCTTTAAATTTGATCAAGTTTTACGGTCAATCAAATCAGTGACTGTAGTTTTGAAATGAGACTGAAAACTTTAGTCTAAAGCAATTGAAAATTTGAACTCAACCAAAATTATGTTCAAAATTGTTCCTTTTTCTAATTGATTTACGCATTCTTCTTAAAACGCTGAAGCAAGTTTCTTCACATTGTTTCTCTTATCACTACTCATGTTACATTTTACAAGACGAAGATACAAAAGTAGTTATCGTTTTGGTCGTTTTCCACAGTAATACGAGATATTAATTTTATTTAGAGCTGGTAATGTTTCGGGATATTTTTGTTAATCTCCCGATTTATTTAAAGCTTTTGCCTAGATCTATTATGACATCTAAATTGGTAAGACATACGCTCAATATTTATATTTATATGGGCCAAGTTAAAATGGCCAACCTTTATCATTTAGTATAACAACGAGATAATAAATACCCTACGGAATCTTGCCTATGAGGCCATTAGGACGTAAACACAGTAGTTACATCAATAACTGATATTTTATGACAAGCTAAACTTTATTTCATGAGATAATACACCCGAGCATAATTTGATGCATTTAAAAGATGTGGCTTTATAGTATTCATCATGAAAACCGACGTCAATAAACCTTACAATTAATGCATTTTTATTTGCAATCCTTATTATGGCTATTTGTACTTTTGATATTTACCAAAATATCTCTACTTATTTCATGTCAGGTATGCTAAGAAGGGCATATTATGTGCATTCAAAGAGATTTATGCATGATGGTGCACTAGCATGCATAAAATAAAGAGATTCCACATAAGTAACCATTCTCTCAGTTGTTGAAGAAGACTATGCTCTAAAGCCTCTCCTTTGATCTTGGCGCATTTATTTCCTTACTATATAGAGCCAACCTTAATTTTGGTTAGGGGAATTATACTATTTGAATATTTCTTTACGTGTATTCTTCTCCATCTTTATTCATCAGAAATCGAAACCTGCCTTGCATTGCATTAAGGGATTTATAACTCTTTTTGTTATTTACAATGCATGTCCAAGTTTTCATCTTACCTCAGTTTGTTGGCAATTTTTGACTTGAGTTAGTTTGGAAAGTACTTTCCTCTGCTTTTCCCTAATGTAAGATTATTTGATGCCACTATGGGGGCTTTGAAAGGAACTAACAACTGTTGGCATTATCCTTCACAGAGTGCATATTATGCACTATAATTTTATATATAATAAAATAATTAGGCAGAAAAATTCCACTATATGAGAATTCATTTTGCAAAGACTGAGTGAGATTTTCAAGCTTAAAATCGATGGCTACCATAATGAAATATCCTAATTACCAGTGGCTACCACGCTGTCCTTAAATGTTCTTCCACTACCTATACCGCTCGAATTTATAGCCATAAATGGAGAGGATAGAAAATCTTTGAAATACGGTTATTGTAATGTGGCCGGGGACTGTATAATAATTTTCTTTATTATTGCCTTTACTTCGTTTGTATATATAACAAAGTATTAACAAGTTTTCCGAGTATAATATATATTAAATTATTTTATTATCGGATAGATTAACTTTTTTCTAGATTTTTCGGTCCTTGATTCAGTGATTGCAATAAGATCGAAGTTTTCCGTTGTAATTAACCCTATTATTTCATAGAAATTATTTTTTGAAATGTGTCTATTTTCATAAAGAAGACAAGTTAGAAGTTCAGTTCATAAATTATTGCCATTTCGCTGACATTTTTAAATATTAGTCTCCTGCCGCTTCTATGAAACTTGAACTATCTGGAAAAATACATAATAGCAATATTAAATAACCTACAATACACTTTAACTAAGCCTATTAAGATGTCTCTCTCTTCTAAATAGCTCATAAGAATTGTAAAACTAATCCTAGAGGATTATTAATTGAATTTCTTCTTATTGAATTGGAACTCTCAAATTACTTTTTATGTAAGGAGCCTTTCTGAGAAAGCTGTCTTAGTGTTTGTCTGACAATAGACCACCCAAAACAAGCTGAATATTTCTTTATATAACTAATTATAGTATAAGTTTCAATCACACATATAGAAATCATTAGATCAAGTTCAAAATGAATTAAAAGAATAAACAGAGTGATTTTTTAACGTCAAAACCTAAGATCGAGACTTCTGGCATCACTTTTAGGAGGAATATTGCGAACCAACTACTATGCTTGTTAACAAAAGCAATGCGTAGAGATGAGAAAAAAAATAATAATTATATAATGAATAAAGGAAGAAACAAGATCTTCAAAGAACATTTCAATTCTTATGGTTGGAATTGCTCCCAACTCTCTTCCCCAAATTGTGTAGGAACCACTGGCATTGAGGAACCATTTGTTGCGGCCACAACATGCTTAATTTTGAGTCAACTTCGAAAGTAACGAGGGGCTTAGTCTCGGAGGAAATTTGAAGGAAATTTTATGTATAAACACTACTCTGAAAGGTTGCTAGTAAAGAGAATACATTTGTGATTTATTTAAAAAAAATAATAATATAATGATAATAATAGAACGTGAAATATCTATGATAACCTAAAAAATGGAAATATTCACTTTAATGAGAATTGCTACTGAAGATTAAATCACTTTTATTTGCATTGAATTTATTCGCTTAATTTTAGACAATATTTAAGGAGTACAATTATTTGTAAATTGATAAGCATGTTTTTCCTAGTATATTAAAGTTATTGGGGATGAGGAGTGAATTAAATGTTTTTTTAGTTCTGCTAAATTAGAGAAACGCAAATGAACTGCTTGCCAGATAATGGAGGAGTAGGATTTGAGGATGTTTTTCTTCGATGAGAGGAGACTGGCGTGGTTAGCGATGTCCTTTGACTTGAATTCTAGGAGAGAGGGAGACGTCTCGTGACAGAGACGTAATGTCTCAACATCTTGATGACGTGTCTAGAAAACGGAGATTGGGTATGATTGCCAGGAATTTTCATTGGTTGTACGGGAAAGCACGTTTGCATGTGAGGGCAAGTGGTGTGGGGAGAGCCGGTAAACCTCGTTTCTCTCAGGATGAACTACTTGATACCTTTTTGTAAGGATATTCATCGGCTTATATAAAGAATAATGTTAAGCCCTGAGAATAACTAGAAGTGTGGAAGTAAATAATTTAAAGCCGACTTGACAATCTGTCGCCTGATATTGTTACTTGACCGATATAAACTTTGACTAGATCCCAGTCTACTTGATGTTATTAGTGAGATGTGATTTAAGAAGGCATTTGAAGTGTTTTCGGTGCGATGTAATATTTGTGTTCGTATATGAATTTATGTAGGTTTCTATTGGTTTACTCAGTATAGGATTGGCTAAAATATTTACAGGGTATTTGTTAGACACTTTTCAATATCTACGAGGGGCGGTCAATAACTTTAAGAATCGGTATGGCAAAACAAAGGAAGGGGGGTGGCTGTTTGTGGGGGTGGTAGGAGAAGTTATGACAAGTTAGGACCTGCAGCCGCACGCTCCTGCCTCGTCTATTTAAGAAGCAGTAGCTGATCGCAGATAGTCAGTCACATATTTTTCAACAATAGAGAAGGTTGAGCACCGCGCAGTGATCAAATTTTTGATTAAGGAAGGCAAGAATGCAAAAGAGATCGATGAAGGCATGGTTTCAGTGTATACCGACACCGCCCCTTCCTATGCAACCATTGCTCGCTGGAATAGGGAGTTTCGCCATGGTTGTGAGTCCCTTGAAGATGACCTCCGTCCAGGGCGCCCGTCAGACGTGACCACCGAGGACAATGTGGCGCGTATGGAGAGGATCATCTTCGAAAATCGACGGGTGAGGGTCGAAGAAATCGAGCGAGAACTTGGAATATCACATGGAAGTGTTGTCAACATCATCTACGACAATTTGGCCATGGCCAAGGTCTCTGCCCGTTGGGTCCCTAGAAACCTCACGCACAATGATCGACTTCAACGTCGTCAAAGTCCACAAGGCCAGAGTTGCACAAGCTTACATGCGCGAGTGCGGGTTCAAGGAGCTCAACCATTCTCCCTCCCCCCCCCTACAGTCAAGATCTGGCCCGGAGCGACTACATTTTATTCCGCGAGGTCAAGGCTGCACTGCGTGGACGCAGGTTTGGAAACGATGAAAAATTCCAGCTCACCGTTCAGGAGTGGATTGAACAGCAGTGGGGAGATTTCTGGTTGTCGGGAATATCACATGGAAGTGTTGTCAACATCATCCACGACAATTTGGCCATGGCCAAGGTCTCTGCCCGTTGGGTACCTAGAAACCTCACGCCCCATGATCGACTTCAACGTCGTCAAAGTCCACAAGGCCAGAGTTGCACAAGCTTACATGCGCGAGTGCTGATTCGAAGAGCTCAACCATTATCCCCCCCCCCCCCTACAGTCAAGATCTGGCCCGGAGCGACTACTTTTTATTCCGCGAGGTCAAGGCAAAACTGCGTGGACGCAGGTTTGGGAACGATGAAAAATTCCAGCTCACCGTTCAGGAGTGGATTGAATAGCAGTGGGAAGATTTCTGGTTGTCGGGAATTCGAAGCCTCAGGGAAAAGTGGCAGAAGTGCATTGAAGTCGATGGTAGTTATTTTGAAAAATAATAAAATACTTTTCCTCATATCTTGTTTCCTTATATCCAAATTGCAAAACTTATTGACCGCCCCTGGTATAAGGAGGCGTCTTTTTTATGAGTTCATTTATAGTATCCACACAAAACTCAAATCTTAGCGTTCTTATATTTAAAAAGGGTTTATGCCTTTTGATTTTGATTGTAAGGCAATGTCATTGATATATTGGTAGTTAGATCGATTTGAATTTGTATTGGTTGTTTTTTAGGAGCGAAAGTTATTTTTTTTCAATGTGACAGATCATCGGTATGACAACGACGCAACAATTCACTAACTTTTATAGAGTTCTTCATCGAAGAATTAGGGGAATTGTGTCTTCGTTTGGACTCTGAGATAGTGCTTAGTTTTTATAGGTCTGTGATGTTCCTTCTGGGGTCAAGAGTTTTGACAAAGTTATTCAAGTTTACCCTTTTTACTTGCAGTATATTTGTTGTTAAATAGCATATTTAAATTTGCCATTTAGTGACCTATATCTTATGTTATGGTTGTGAGGAGTTGTGTTTTGGTGTATTGCTTTGTCTGATGAGCCTTTAAATTTTACTCCGAAATGGGAAGGGGGTGCGTTTCTCTTTTGTTTCAGTGGATTTTGATTTTTGCTTGCACTTGTACATTGTATTTATGTCTGTGATGGATTTACTCTTAAGTATTTTAAAGAATTGTCCTGTGTAATCTGTAAACATCCTTATCTGCATGACTGGTTTAATTCCTGTTTTTCTTGTGTTAATTATCCTTAGTTGGTCTCATCAAAAGGATTTGATCATTTTCTAAGTTGCTGTGGTTTCGAGGTTCGGGAACCAGAAGGTGATATTTCAAGACGGTTTGTGGTGAGAGATTGATTGGAGATGTGTGTATGATAGTGAAGGTTATTCAGTATGGTATTGCTGTTTCTCACTCACTCTCTCTCAATCTCTCTCTGATTGCATGTTAGTAATTCGATATCATTTCTTCTGTGTATGGTGGTGGTAGTAATGGAGGAAGGGTGGAGGGGCAGTTTACAATTTTAAAATTTCTACTTTATTAACATGTAATAAGTTATACGAACCTAAAATTCTTTACCAGGTTTTACATCTGTAATTGTTAACTCACGTATTAAAAAAGGAATAAAATATAATGACATTATAATATGTTAGTGAGATTAATTTGTACGGATTTAAGACGGACTAAAAATATACGAAATTAAAATGCTATATCAGCTTAGAATAAAACCACATAAACGCTACAAGTATTGAAAAGCAAACTCAACAGATTTAAATTGAACTAAATTAAGTAAACTCAGTATTCTTTACTAAATACATATAGAAGGTAGTCCATTTAATAAAAAAAAGTTAAGATTAAGATCTAAATTCATATAAAAAGTAGTCCTTTTAATTAAGAGTGTTAAGACCAAGGTCACAAAAACTATCATATACGTTCTTAGAACTTATATACATCGATATTTATCAATCCTCCAGAATGGAACTTGAGATTGAATAGAAAATCTTATATATATATTTATTTAAACTTGATTTATGTTTGCAAATGCTTTGTTTTAATTAAAAAGTGGTGCTCATCTATTTCATTCTCTTGCTATTCATTTAAGGTTTTTGGTTCTCGTTTTCTTGTGCATTTTACGGAATGCTCAAAGAGAATGAATTATCCTAAGGGAAATTGAGGTAAAAGTAAGCACCGAATACGAGTCGGAAAATCAATGATTTGTCACTAGGGGAAACTCGTACAGTTGCGGCCAAATATTTTTGGGTCTCGGGAATATTTGTTATTCTTCGAGTCTCTATAAACATGTTTAATTAGGCTTACATGCCAATATCTGAATTCGCAATGGTATTAATATATATCAAACCCTGGTAACAGTATGCGATATATTTCATTCAAAATGTCTTTAAATATTAGATTTAAATTGATGATTATTATTATATTCCACATTGACACGATCTGATTATGATATTATAATAGCGAAAAGAAGTCTAAAATAATCAGGTCTCAGGTATCGATAAATAACCCGGAAGGCTGAGCGGATTACATTTCAGTGTTGAAAATGAGGTTGTAAGAAAGTACATGAACAACTTCGTTCTGAACGACAGAGAGTCAGTACGGAACAAAATGGCAGATCTGTATGCAACATAAGCCTTCTGAATTGTAAGAATATCCTAGTTTAGCTGCAACATGAATGGAGAGAGTGCCATGATGTTATTATATGCGCCAGAACATGAATCCACTCGAGACCTCCCACAGGACGTGAAAAGGGCCGTATGAGGTTGTCACCCAGTTCCGTAGAGGTAACTAAAGGCAGTGATCAACGAGGAGTGTGCCAGCATCACACGCCTCACTTTCTCAACATATAGAAACCATAGCTCGAGGAATATTTGACTTCATCAATGACATGGAACCCTCGACATGCTACTGAGCTTCTTTCATCAGTTTGATATTGATGTACTTGTCACAGAGCTTCCTCTGTTATATGTTATATGTCACTGGTTAAATCTTTTGGCAAATTTTTGTTTGAAAAACATCATTTCGCTTAATATACACGTAATAAAATTTATAAAATACTTCCAGCATTTGGGTATGCTTTACCACTACCGCATTAACTTTTCATCAATATCTGTCTCTTTTACTTCATTAAACTTTAATTCCCCTAGTTTAAGGCCATTACTTCGGATTATATTTCTAGCACGGGACAATGAGAGCAATCATGGATGTATATTCAAATACCCTCGTCCAACTTAACATGGTCCAAACATTTAACCTCGAGTAAACAGAATATGGGTTCAGTCCAATTCAATCCCTGAAAAAATTGTACACACTTGCATCCAAAAATCACAAACACATGGACATTCTTGAAATGCACCTCCACCCCACCTCCATCACCACCACTACACATAGAAAGAATGATATCCAAATACTGACATGCACTCTGAGAGAGATAGAGAGTGAGTGAGTGAGAAACAGCTATACCCTACTGAATAACCTTGACTTTCATACACACATCCACAATCAATCCCTCACCACCAACCGTCCAAAAATATCACCTTCTGGTTCCCCAACCTCGTAACAACATCATCTTTAAAAATGATCAAATCCAATAAATGAGACCAACTAATGATAATTAACACAAGAAATACAGGAATTAAACCAGTAGTGCAGATAAGGACGTAAAAAAATTTCAAAGGACAATTATTTAAACTACTTAAGAGTAAATCCCTCACAGCTATTAATACAATCTGCAAATGCATGCAAAAATCAAAATTCCATGAGACAACTGAACCATCTTCCCCACACAATTTCCCAGTAGAATGTATAGGCTCATCAGACAACGCAATACACTGAAAGACAACTCCTCACAACTATAACATAAGATATAGGTCACTAAAAGGCAGATTTAAATACGCTATTAAACATTAAAAATACTAGAAGGGAAAAGTGTAAACTCAAATAACTTTGTCACAACTTTAGACCCCAGAAGGAAAATCAACGAACTATACAAAGTAAGCACTATCTCAACAGTCCCAAAGAACACACAATTCCCCCAATTCTTCGATGAAAAACCCATAACAGTGAATGAATTGTAACGTCGTTGTCATACCAATTCTCTCTGACATTGATAAAAAACTCTAAAATTTCGCTCCCAAAAGACAGTCCCTACCAATTCAAATGCTTTGAACTAACAATATGTCGATAACATTGCCTTACAATCAAAATTAAAAGTCATAAAACCCTTGTGAAATATAAGAACACTAAGATTTTATTTTTTCTGGACGTTATAAATGAAATTCTCAGCCAATCCTATACTTAGTAAACCAGTAGAAACAAACACAAATTCATATACGAACACAAATACCACAAATATGAAATCACACCAAAAACACTTAAAATGCCTTCTTAAATCACATCGCATTAATGACATCAAGTAGACTGGGATCAAGTAATAATATCAGGCGACAGATTGTCAAGTCGTGTTTGAATGATTCACTTCCACACTTCAAGTTATTCTCTTGGCTTAACATTATTCTATATATAAGCCGATGAATATCCTTACGAAAAGGTATAAAGTAGTTCATCTTGAGAGAAACGACGTCTACCAGCTTTTCCCGCACTACTTGCCCTCACATGCACACGTGCTTTCCCATACAACCAATGAAAATTCCTGGTAATCATTCCAAACCTCCGTTTTCTACACACTTCGTCAAGATGTTGAGACATTACGTCTCTGTCACGAGACGTCTTCCTCTCTCCTAGAATCCAAGTCAAAGGACATCGCTAACCACGCCAGTCTCCTCTCACATGCACACGTGCTTTCCCATACAACCAATGAAAATTCCTGGTAATCATACCAAACCTCCGTTTTCTACACACTTCGTCAAGATATTGAGACATTACGTCTCTGTCACGAGACGTCTCCCTCTCTCCTAGAATCAAAGTCAAAGGACATCGCTAACCGCGCCAGTCTCCTCTCATCGAAGAAAAACTTCCTCAAATCCTACTTCTCCATTGCCTGGCAAGCTGTTCACTTGCGATTCTCTAATTTAGCAGAACTGAAAGAATATTTAATTCACTCCTCATCCCCAATAATTTTAATATAATATGAAAAGCATGCTTATCAATTCATAAATAATTGTACTCTTTACATATTGCCTAAAATTAAGCGAAAAATTCAATGCAAATAAAAGTGAATTAATCTTAGTAGCAATTCTCATTAAATTGAATATTTTCCTTTTTTTATTTTACAATAAATATTTCACGTTCTATCCGTATCGTTATATTATTACTATTTTTAAATAAACCAGAAATCTATTCTCTTTACTTGTAACATTTCAGAGTAGTGTTTATACATAAAATTTTCCCTAAATTCCCACCAAGAGTAGGCCCCTCGTTTCTTTCGAAGTTGAATTAAAACTAGAGAATGTTGTGGCCACAACCAATGGATCCTCAATGCCAGTGGATCCTATAAATTTGGTGTGGTGCATAGAATTGGGAGCAATTCCAACTATAAGATTTGAAATTTTCTTTGTAGATCTTTTTGCTTCCTTTACTCATTATATTATTATTTTTATCCTCATTACTTCGCATTGCTTTTGTTAACAAGCATAGTAGGTGGTTCGCAATATTCCTACTAAAAGTGAAGCCAAAAGTCTCGAAATTAGCCTTTTACGTGAAAAAAAATCACTTATTCTCTTAAATCATTTTGAACTTGATCTAATGACTTCTATATGTGTGATTGAAGGTACTACTAAAAATGTTATAGAAAGAAATATTCAGCTTGTTTTGGGAGGTCTATTGTGGAGACAAAAACAAAGAGAGCTTTCCTGGAAAGGCTCCTTACATAAAAAGTAATTTGAGACTTCTAATTCAATAAAAAGAAATTCAATTAATAATGCTCTAGGATCAGTTCTACAAGTATCATGACTTATTTAGAACAGATAAACTTAACTTAATAGGCTTAGGTGAGGTATATGGTAGGATATTGAATAGTGCTACTATGTATTTTTTCAGATAGTTTGAGTTTCATAGCAGAAGTAGGAGACTAATATTTAAAAATGTCAGCGCAATGACAATAATCTATGAACCGAACTTTTAAATTGTCTTCTCTATAAAAATAGACACAGTTTGAAAATTAATTTCTATAAAATAATAGGGTTAATTACAATGAAAAACTTCGATCTTATTGCAATCACTGAATCAAAGACCAAAAACTAGAGAAAGGAGTTTATCTATCCGATAATAAAATAATTGAATATAGATTATAGTCGGAAAAATTGTTGATTATTTGTTATATATACAAACGAAGTAAAGGCAATAAGAAAGAATATTATTATACAGTCCCCGGCCAAATTATTATAACTGCCTTTCCAAAATTTTGTTTAATTTACTTTCGTATGTATTCTCTCTATTTATGGATATAAATTTGGATGGTATAGGTCGAATTACTACCCTTAATGGTAGTGGAAGAACATTTAATGCAATTATGGTAGCACCGGTCATTATGATATTTCATTATGGTAGCCATCGCTTTAAAGATTGAAAATCTCACTCAGTCACTCAGTCTTTGCAAAATGAATTCTCATATAGTGGTATTTTTCTGCCTAATTATTTTATTATATATAAAATTATAGTGCATAATATGCATATGGTGTTAAGCATAATATTAGAGTTCAATATTATTAGAACTTTGTGTAAGATAATGCCGACAGGTGTTAGTTCCATTCAAAGCTCCTATGGAGTAATCATATAATCTTACATTAAGAAAAAGCAGAGGAAAGTACTTTCTTTAATAACTCAAGGGAACTTACATCAATACTCAACATTTCTAGGTAAGAAATTGTCAACAAACTGAGGTACGATAAAAACTAGGACATGCATTGTAAATAACAAGAAGAGTTACATTGCCATAAAGGCAATGTAAGGCAAGTTTGGATTTCTGATGAATAAAGATGAAGAATAATACATGGAAAGATATGTTCAAATAGTGTAATTCCCCTAACCAAAATTAAGTTTGGCTCTATATAGTAAGAAAATAAATGCGCCAAGATCAAAGGAGAGGCTTTAGAACATCGTCTTCTTCAACACCCGAGAGATTGGTTACTTATGTGGAATCTCCTAATTTTATGCATGCTAGTGCATCATCATGCATAAATCTCCTTGAATGCAAATAATATGACCCCCTTCTTATAGCCGACATGAAATAAGTAGAGATATTTTGGTATATATTAAAAGTACAAATAACTATATTTGGAATTGTAAATAAAAATGCATCAATTGTAAGGTTTATTGACGTCTGTTTTCATGATGAAGACCATAAAGCCACATATTTTAAATGCATCAAATTATGCTCGGGTGTATTATCTCCAGAAATAAAGTTTAACTTCTCATTAAATATCAGTTATTAATGTAACTACTGTGTTTAAGTCTTAATGTCCTCATATGAAAAATTCCGTAGGATATTTATTATCTTGTTGTTATTCTGAATTATAAAGGTTGGCTGTATTAATTTGGCATAACTTAATATGAATATTGAGCGTATGTCTTATAAATCTAGACGTCATAATATATATAGACCTAAAGCTTTCAAATAAATCGGGAGATTAACAAATATATACCGAAACAATACCGGCTCTAAATAAAATTAAAATATCGTATTACTTTAGGAAACCACCAAAATGATAATTTCTTTTGTATCTTCTTCTTCTAAAATGCAGCATAAGTAGTGATAAGAGAAACAATCTAAAGGAACTTGCTTCGGAGTTTTAAGAAGAATGCGTAAATCAATTAGAAAAAGGAACAATTTTGAACATAATTTTGGTTAAGTTCAAATTTTCACTTGATTTAGACTAAAGTTTTCAGTCTCATTTCGAAACTAAAGTCACTGATTTCATTGACCTTTAACTTAATCAAATGTAAAGGATGAGAAAAGCAACTAGATCATCTCAAAAGTCATCCCAATCAGCTTATCCAACAACCCAGTAATTTACCAGCATAGTTAAATCGGCATGCATCGGATCAAATTATCAGCCATGAAACCAGTAGACTTATCATAATAACTTTATGATAAAGACCTTAAAACATGCAAATCGTATTTAAAACTTGGCTATATGCCATTTATCTTCTCCCAAAATAAATTGGCTTAATTATGCAGTTCTCAAATATACTGGTCTATCCTTCTTTCAAATGATGTCACTCTAGAGCTATTTAAAGCATCATAATGCGATGCATTCCCCTCTGAATGAAATAATAACCTGCTCAAATCCTTCCTGAATCGTAGTTTTTCAATTTTCCTTAAGTGATTCTTTGTCCTATCATCATTATGCAGTAAATTTCTGTTTCTATTTTTCAAAGTTATTAATCCCCTCTAAACATTTTGAAATTTTCAGGATTTTCCCCTTTAATCAATTTATTGGCTCTTTTCTGTACTGCTTCCAGAAGGTTAACATCCTGCCTTTGATGCGAAGACTATCCTTTAATCCAATATTCTAAGTGAGACTTTATATAGGAGTCATATAGTCTTAGAATACCACACTTACGTATATAATTAAAATTTCTTTTAATAACGCCGAAACCAAAGTTACCGTATTTTTTGCCACTAAACACTGCTTGAGGAACCTCAATGACCTATTTATTAATATCTCAATGTGTAATTAATCTTTATACGGGTCTACCTAGCAACGTTCCATAACCAAATTTCAGATTATTGTTGGCCTTTGAAATGAATTTGCAATTTTGGAGATTCAATGTTATCTTTCACTTATGGGTGCACGCAAAATGTGCGCTTAAATCAATTTGAAAGGTCAAAACTCACTTTTACTTGCTATATAGAATCATCAGCAAATATTATTTGATTTAATTTAGTGGTCTTTCTTTGCTTTCACACTAAATACTTAATTAATACTATCTAATATTATTATTAATAAAAATCACAAAGCATAAAGCAATGAGGCCATCTCTTTCAGAAACCTGCAATATATATGTATAGCGACAGAGCCCCGATGCCAAGTTGAGCCAACAAGGAAGCAAGTAGTGATCCATATTTAAGATTCAGCATGGTATTTCATGCAAGAACTTTCCCCTCTGCCAGGGTAAATTATATTGAAAAGCATGTAACGATATTAAAAGACTTTAAACCAAATCAATTAACCTACCATCGCATTTGATTCCCTATACGCAATTATTTTCTTCTAATATTTCGCACTATACTGCACCCTTCGAGAAGATGAACATGTGAAGTACGTGTAGCAACCGGCGTGTACGTCCAAAATAGGACACACGCAAGAGTCGATCCACACATAAAGTACTGAGATGGACAACATTAAAATACAAGGAGTTACAAGGAAGGAAAGTACCCTAGGAGAACTTATGGTCGATTCAAAGAGGGTACCTTTGGACTAGCAATTGAGCGGGCACATGGCTGCTCAATTGTTTTGCGTCCCTAAGCGGCCACTTTTCAAGACTTTGTCTAGTCTTGACTTAAACAGATTCACTGTTTACAACTTACACTGCAAGTGCGTTCCACTTACCGCAGATACTGTAGGTGAAAAAATTCCACACAGATTGTGGTTGTAACGCTTCAGTTCAAGTTTGAAGCCGTGATTGCGCGTTCTGTTCTCAGTCAGTGTGAAAATATCCCGGTAGTCAACATTGTCGAACCCTTGAAGTATTTTGAAAACTTCGATGAGCTGACCACGCAGTCTACGGGTTTCCAGTGAGAACAGATCTAATTCCCTTAGTCTATCCTCATAACTTTTATGTCGGATAGAGGGAATCAGTTTGGTTGCCCTAGCTTGTACGCGTTCCAACCTTGCGATGTCCTCGCGAAACGAAGGACTCCACAATTGTACGGCATACTCCAGTTGCGGCCGAACGAGGCAGTTGTACAGACAAAGTACTATCTCCTTGTTACGGTATCCAAACTGGCACTTTATGTAGCCTAACATCCTTTGAGCTTTCTTCTCTTCCCCGATGCACTGTTTCGAGAACTTGAGGTCTCTAGTGATAGTTACACCCAAGTCCTTCTCAGTGTCTTTCGATTCGAGAGCAGTGCCCTTGAGGATATACTGAGATTGGGGGCTTCTGTGGCCGATATGCATTACTTTGCATTTCCCCACGTTAAAAAGCATTTGCCACGTGTCGGAACACTCCCCAATCTTTCCAAGATCTTCCTACAGGCGGGCAGTATTTCCATCATTTGCAACGTTCATACCAAGCTTGGTATCGTCAGCAAATTTGGAAATTTTGGCAACCATGTCACCATCCATGTCGTTGACGTAGATGATGAATAGTAGTGGTCCCAGGACAGAACCTTGAGGCACCCCGCTAGTAACGCGCACTCACTCAGAAGCCTGTCCATTCACCACCACCCGTTACCCTCTGCCACTTAGCCAGTTCTCGATCCAGCCGGCTACTTTTCCGTCTATGCACAGCGTTCGCACTTTCCAGAGAAGGCGGCGGTGTGGTACCTTATCAAATGCTTTCTGAAAGTCTAAGTACACCACATCCACCGCCTTGTCCCAATCGTGCTCACTGAACACGAAGTAGAAGAATTCCACGAGGTTCGTCAGGCATGAACGTTGCCTTGGGAAGCCGTGCTGGGAACTCCTCAGTAGAAAGTTTGACTCTAAATACGTAATTTTGTCTACCATGGTGCTTTCCATGAGTTTACCATCTATCGAAGTCAGACTGATAGGTCGGTAGTTTGACGGATGGCTGGGGTCTCCTTTCTTGAAGATCGGAGTCACCTCCGCCTTACGCCAGTCTCTAGGAACGCATCCGGTCCGGATTGAAATGTTAAAGATAGCGCACAGATGTCGTGATACTTCTTCGCACACTTTCTTCAATACCTTGGATAGAAACCCGTCCGGTCCAGGGGACTTATTCGTCTTTAGGTCAGCGATCTTTTTCTTTATTTCTCCTTCGGTGAAGTCCATTGCCTCCAGCTTTTGCTGGGGGTGGAACCACACTCTTTAGTAAACACTGAAGAGAAGTAGTCATTGAGAAGGTTAGCATTTTTGGCATCTGAGTGAGTTAATGCACCCTCCTCTTCCACTAAGGGCCCAATGCTACGATGAATTGGTTTACGGCTATTTACATAGCCCAAGAACTCCTTGGGATTCTCCTTGCAGAGTCTTGCCACTCAGAGTTCCTCAGTACGCTAAGTCGCCCTTATGGTGGAATTCACTCTCCTGGCTAGCCTCTGGTACTCGTCAAAGGCACCCAAGATCTTCGATCGCCGGTATGCATTTTTCTTCTCCCTAAGCAGTTGGCTGATTTCTCGATTAAACCACTTAAGTTTAACAGAAGACCGACGGAGGCATTTCAGAGGGATGCAACTTGATTGAAAACTCATGAACCTTTTTTTGAAATTGTTCCACAATTCCTTAACCTCTTCGCCGATCTAGCCTTACATTAGTCAGCCCAGCACGAAGGCTTACAAAGTCTGCTCTTCTAAAGTCAAGTTTCCTTGATTGACTGGCAACAGACCTTACCTTCGGGATCTTGACGGTAAATCTAACTAGCTGGTGATCACTGCCACGGAACTCTCCGCCTACAGAGACATCCTGAACGATATCATCGTCAGAGGTGAAAACCAAGTCGAGGATATTGTCTCCTTTCGTCGGTTCTCTGACCCATTGAGTGAGTTGGCCAACTCCAGGAGCAGCGCGCTCTTGCCACAGGCTGCTCTGGTTTCCCAGTCAACTTGTATGTTGAAGTCGCCCATAATCATGCATACTCTGCCTTGGAAAAGCTCATCCAGCAGCTGTTACAGTTCCCTGTCCTTCTCAACGGGTTGGAAAGGGGGTCTGTAAAGCACCAGGGTCCTGTATCTGACAGGACCTATCTCTAGGCCAACGCCTAGGAGCTCGTGATCCGATATAATGTTGGAGTTTGTAGATTTGATTGTATCCTTGACATACAACATTACACCGCCACCCTCTCTGTCTCGCCTATCTTTGTGGAAGAGTTAATAGCCAGGAACCGTGAATTCGCCTTTAAAGTCTCGGTTTGAGGTTTCTATCCACGATTCTGTTATGGCTACCATTTCGGGTTCTTCCGTCGCTACGAGGCCACACAGCTCAGGAAACTTGTTCCTGATTAACCTCGCATTGAACAGAACTTTGAGGGAGTCCCCAACTGTAGGACTCCCTACGCTCATCCGTTTGTCGGCTTGTTTTTTGGCGAGGCACCCCTCTTTGCGACCTCTGAGAAGGTCGTTCCTGGAGAGACACGGGCGTACTGGCGTACGTCCGCCCTCACTCTGGGTCGGATACTCCTTTCGGTCCTCTCTAGGACATCCTGGATCATGTTCAACAGAAAAGCCTTCCCTTTAAAGGAAAGATGTCCCTTATCTCTTTGGTAGAGATCATTTCTACTAAAAAAGACCCCATCTGCCGTACACAAATCTGCTAGGCGCCGGTTTAAAGAGACATTCATCGAGTAAGCGTGTGGAGGATTTTATCTGTAGGGCCTACCCTACCTCCTCTCAGGTAGAGGTCGTTTCCACTGACCATCAGAGCAACGACTGAGCTCTCAGAAATCTGTGATTTCTCAGCCTCTACTCTGATGTGGTGGTTACCACATCCTGGCAGGCAGCTTACCTCCACACTAGTGCGCAGGCGGGCCGCCTGCAGGGACTGCAGGCCCCCTGCTTGAGAATCACCAATAAGGGTAACTCTTGCACATTTGTCTGCAGGCGACTTAGTCTTTCCTCTCGGAAGCGACTTGCCGCTTTCCGCTTCTATATCTACATTTTTCTTTTTCTCCTTCTTCTTCTTCTTATTTTTTTGTCTTCATTTGTTTTCTCTTCTTTCGTTTCTCTTTTCTCTTATTCTCTTTCCCCTTTTCCTTGCGCACCAGTAAGGCTCGAATCCTCTACACTTGGGTGAGCTTCATTAAGGTCGTTTTTCTTCTTTTTCTTTTTCTTCTTCTCATTTGATTCTCCGCATGGCTGAAGTGGGACTGCCGATGCAGTTTCACCTCCTTGAGCTGGAGTCACATCGGCGGAACCACCCAAGTCAGTGGAACTTTCGTCTCGAGCTTGATCTGACTAGGCCTCTACTTTAGAGGCTAGCTCTAGGATTTTTTCTGTGAGACGCCGAATCTGAAGCGCGTGCTGCGTTTCTAGGGTCTGTATTCTACTTTCCAGTGCCCTAGATTTTTCTTCAGAGGTTGTGAAGAGATCCTTAAGTTCATTGCAGTATGTCACTGCCTCTCAGACTTCTCCTTTAAGGATGCAGTCGGTGCATATACTTCCCGGGTGGCATTTCGAAATAAAACCTTCCGGGAAGTCAGCGCACCACTTATTCTTCTGGCATATCACACATGTATATTTGATTGCAGCTGGACCTTTTTTCCCCGTCATTTTGAACACTTCCTCTCTTTCAAATTTTGCGACCAATCAATAGAAAAAAGGGGGTTCGTGAGTTCTCCCCGCGTGAGTCACTCCCACCTATCAATCGGAGACGTTTCGGATCTTTCAGAAGGCACACTCCATGGTCTGCTGTTCGTCCAACCGACTCGTCAAGCCTCGGCTTGCCGTGGCTTCCAACCAAGCAGCACAGGCAGTCCCCGAAGGGGCCATCGATTGGTCACCAGGTGAACAACAACGAAGCACGCCCCGTACTAAACTCCTACTAGTTTCCTTCGCGAGGCCAAGATCTCGGAGCAGCGCTCAATGGATATCCCGTGACTTCAAGAAACTCAACCCTAGGCTTTTTGTTGGCCTGACAACCAACAAGGGAACAAAGGGCCGTCACAACGGACCAATGCTACCAGAGGCACCCGTCAACGGTCACTAGGAATGGTCAATAATTATGTGCCAGGAAAGGGGTTAACGGGGCACTACCCTCATCCCATTCATCGTGACCCAACGCCTAAGACCCCTTAAGTCCTAATCTCTCGCAACCAGTGAGCGTCGATGGGCGTTGTTTATAGAGGTTCCAAAGCCTCTATTCTGACGCATGAGGTAGCTGCCAGGTCCTTATATGTAGATAGAGGAAGAAAAGAGAAACAGGGACATGATAGGAGTAGGCTTTTTTTTGTTTTTTTTCTTTTTGTATAAGTGGGAGAGATAGAATAAAAGTAAAAAAAGAGAAGGATAGAGTAGGATAGAGAAAGACAAAGAAAGTCGCACTTAGTTTGAAACCTAATTTCCAACCAAATTGACAAGGAAAACCCTGCCAGGGGTGCCAGAAGAGAGGTACCCCCGACGACATAGCTCGAAAAGTCAAGGGTACGCACAAGCTCTCTTCCCGCGACAAGGGGGCGTTACCTCTCTCTACTTTCTTTATGCGAGAGAGAGAGGGCGTTTACGAGAATGTCACACGGTAGCAAACGGAGCACAGTTAACTCTAAGCCAGGTCAGGAAGTTGTCTCCATGGCAACATGGAGAATTTTACCTAATAGTCAGAGTGCCTTTCTTATCAATATGTTCGGCAGTAGTCAATCAAAAGTCAAGTTATGCTAATACGAAGAACTTGTAGGGCGCGGATTAAATTTAATATATATATATATATATATATATATATATATATATATATATATATCTGTGTGGAGCCAGAACAGAAGATAATTAGATTATCGCGTTATATATCGTTCAGTCCGATCTCTTGGATACGCGTAATTTATCTTTGTATATAGTCGTGTACATAACGCAGACTTTAAGGTGTAACTCATAAAGATTTATTCATCTGGCCTCCTTTGAACTTTTCTCGCATTGACCTCGAACTTAATTTATGTAAGAACTTAGAACTTAATTAAATAACTTTTGTAAAGTGCAATAAGATCTAGTTCAATAATAATTCTATTTTCGCTTTCGTGAGTTCAAAATCCTTACGTTCCTCAGTCTCCCTGGTCAAGGCCTTATTAATCGGGAAAACAACCGTTTGGAATTCTCTAGGTTAATCGCAATTCCTCGCGATTACATAACTCCCGAAATACCGGTTTTCTACCCTGACGTGGTCTATCCTCATCCTCCGGGATATTTTGACTCCGTCGCTAGAATAAAACCGCCCCTCGGCTTAGGGCACCTCATAGCCATCAACAAATCACTCTCATGGGAAATAAGGAAGGGCAACGGAAACCAACTGGGCAATCTATATCCCCCGGAGTCCTTGCTAAAAGATTAAGCGATAACTCGGTAGTCTATCACCATTACTGGCAACCAGCGTCTCCCTTCCCAGGCTCTTGGGTTGTCCTCACGATTACCTTCAAGGGTCCGTCATAATTAGGGACAACCTTCAAAAGAGCACCCCATATATGTAGTAACTCACCACAAGGAAATACACGAAGGTCCTTGCCTACTTTTTTGCGCTCGAAGGACCTCTCCTCTCAAACTCGTACCACTAAGAAGGAGTTCGACGAAATGATGAGCGCTGGATTCATCCAGCCTTCCAACATCATATAGGTAGACCTATCTTCATTTGTTTCGTAAATCTTAGGCCAAATGGAGAATCTTTGGCTATTTAAAGATGCTATAATTCCCAATTAAATTGAGACTGCTAAGAATGTTATGGAATGTTCTGTAAATCCCTACTGAAAATCCATTATCTCGAAAGTCGTTTAGTCAAGCATACAAGAAAAATAATTGCTGATGAGCATTAATATACAAGTGTGCTACTTTATCGCCATTTGGGTTTTTCAAATGGGTTAGGATGCCAATAGCCTTAAAGAAAGCAAGATAGATTTTTTAGCGTTTTATTGAGTCAATGCAAAGATTTCTCGATTAAGACTTCGCATATCATGACGACATTCGTTTTTGCAATTTAGAGTCCTACAGACCAAATTTCTTACTGAATAACCCTCTTCTATCATCTAGAGGAGGCCACACCTTGATGACCTCGGAATTTATCACTCTTTCTTTATATCACATAGGATGGTATCTTCTCTAACGATGAGAAAGTTGGGCTCAAAACAGCGTACCTTCACGAGAATACGCGAGTTCCTTGAGATGGTGCGCTTTTATTACCTCTTCATCTCCAACTCTGAACAACATTTTTATCCCTTAAATAAGCTCCTTAAAGCGTGCATTTACAGAATTCTTTGCTAATATGGTCAAATGTGGAAGTCAGAGGTTTACTCAAACCACAAGCGTTTTTGCATAACACGCGTTTACCCCATGTGGACTCTTTAGGTGATATTTACTTCATAATGGTCGCAGGCATGTTGGAGCAAAGAAAAGGAGAATAAATTCCATTGAAATGTTTCTTTAATCTTGCCTTCAGGCGATAACTTAATGGCTTTATTTCGCGTGGTGAAGCATTTTACCTAACAAGCGAGGGCAGTCTTTACGCTATATAAATAGCTTATCGGGTACTCCAATCCGCGCAATTCAGCAAGCGAATATCGCCAAATGGATTATATCTGGCAATTCACCAGCAATATTATCTGTTAAGAGGCAAAACATCGTAGAGGCAGATATTCTCTTTCCTATTCACCCCTGAACTCTTGCTAATTTGGATAGACATCAAATATTTGGCAATTTCTGCCGGAGAAAACGAGACTCCCGACTCTCTAATGTACTTGAACGCCTTTATGCACTTCATCTTCTCCCTCTCTGGGAAGAATCCTTGAGTCCCAATTCTGTAGGATAGTTAGGGTTAAATGTCAAGTCTTGGCTTCGTGTTAAATACAGGTCCCGCTAACATTGCGAGCGCGGTCCCTCTCGCTTGTTCTTGGTGCTGGCTTCATGTTCTTGCATTCCAGATTTTGGGGTAAAATGTTTTTAGGGAAAGAATTTGAATTTTTTAATTTTTTCCTACATTATTCTGAGCTAGGCAAGCCTCTCCAAGTGACCTGATTTTGACTTTTATTTTTATTCAGTTTAATGTTTAATTATTTTTTGTTACTTGCTTCTTTCATAAATTTTAGTCTGGTTGTATTTTAAATTAAGCTCAAGATAGGTTTTACTTTATAATTCCGTCGGCTAAAAATTTTTCAACCGACTACCCTCTTTTAATTTCCTAGATTATTTTTTAGCTTTTCTCTTAGAAATATGACAAATATAAACAATTATTTTAATAACCTTAGATACATGTAGTGGTTGAGTGTGTAAAAACGTTTTCCGATAACTAACACCACATTATAAAGTTCCAATAAATCCTGCGCTTTCAATTTAATTCCATGAAGAATCTTAGAGAAATTTTTTTTTCAAGGAATATGAATTTTTTTAATTCGCCAATTTAAACTTTAATTAAAGACAAATTAAAACTAAGGCGCATTGGAGAATTTTATTCTTTTCCTATCTGCTTATTAAAGAAAGGATTTAAGAATTAAATCCTCCCCAAAAATGATTTAGGAAATGATTACCTTTTTATAGTTGGGAATCGTTGTTTTACCTAGATAATTATCTCACCGAATTCTTTTTCAACTTTGGGAAAAATAACACAAGGTAGAGATAATTTCGAATAGGAAAGGAAATAATAAGGAGGAGAAATGAAAATTACCCAACTTTTTCCATTGATCGAAAAAGATTTTTTAATTGAATGTTCTTAAAGGGAATAATTATTTCCTTTTGTTTATTGGTTTATGTTGTGGGAGAGAATAGGTTGTGAGAAAATGGTCGGAGTTAGGAAATAACTAAAAGCGTGAAAGAAAATAGCCAGAAAATGGGAAACCATTCTTTCTTAAGGGAATTAGTAGAGTTATATTTATTTAAGATTTTAGGTTTTTATTAGGAAAATAAAGACACTTGTAAGATCGACGATGGCGTTTTTAATCAGTGAGCGAATAGTTAAGAGGTCATATTGTAGCATATGTAACCGAGAAGCAGATGAATTCCGAGGGATTTCGTGCAATTTTTAGCATTTCACATCAAAATACTCAGAAAGGAAGAAGAATATACTATTAACAAACCAAAGGTTTGGAACTATGCCATCAGTGTTGAAACAGGTGTAGCATAAATAGGTATATTCCTATTTCACATTTAAATAAAATAAAAAAAGTTGGCGTCTAGAAAATGAGGAGGTCCTACTTTGGACTTCCACACGTCGAGTACATTTATTTATTTAAATCTAAGGAAATAAACGAAGTCATCTAGCTAGTAAGATTTGAAAAAGAACTGAGAAAATGACGAAGAAAGAGGAAATGAAAATGACTTGAAAGTAAAAACCGGTTATTACATAGAGATAATAATTCGACCATTTTGCATTCGGGGGCCAGGCAACTCCTGGGTATTGCGACGTCGATAGATCAAAGTAACCTAAGGTGTCCGCCGCTCGAAGAGATCCACCAAAAAGCGAAACACTTTCAATAGAGGGATAGATAATTTTTCACTTTCGATTGATAGACGATCATTTTTCCATTTCTGTAGATGGAGCGATCATTTGTCGCTTTCAGATAAATGCTTGCAATATCATTTTTCGCAATCAGAAGTTGGAGCGATCATTATTCCCTTACAGAAGATGGAGTAATCATTATTCCCTTACAGAAGATGGAGTAATCATTTATCTCTTACAGATGGTGGAGGGATCATTTTTCACTTTGAGAAGAATGAGCGATCATGTTTCTCCTTGATAAGACAGGCAATCATTATTTACGTATAGAAGAAGGAGTGATAATATTTCGCTTTCAGAATATGATCCGATCCTTTTTCGCTTTCAGAAGCTAAAACGATCATTTTTTGCTTACGGAAGATAGAATGATCATTCATCGCTTTCAGAAGGTGGAGCGATCATTTTTCACTTTGAGAAGAATGAGCGATCATGTTTCTTCTTGATAAGACAAGCAATCATTTTTCAATTTAAGAAGAAGGAGTGATCACTTTTCGCTTTCAGAATATGATGTCATCATTTTTCGCATACAGAAGAGGGAGCGATAACTTTTATCTTTAATAAAATGAAATTATAATTTTTCTATTTCAGAAAATTGAGGGATAAAAGTTTACCCACAAAGCGATAGGTTTGCGGGTTATGTGAATGGAGTGATAATTTCTCTATTTCAGAAGAGGCAGCGATAATTAATCCCTTTCAAAAGATTGAGTTAACATTGTTCCCTTTCAAGAATTGAGCAATTATTTTCCTCTTTCAGAAGATGGTCCGATCATTTTACCCTTTCATTAGATGGAGCTTAATTTTTGCTTTCAGAAGGTGGGGACAATATTTTTTGCTTTAAGAAGAAGCAGCGATAATTTTTCAAACTAAGTCGAAGGGAAGGGTAACAGATTCAAAGAAATGGAGATAATCTCCATTTCTTTGAATATGTTACTCTTTCCTTCGACTTAGTATGACATTACTACCTGCTTCTTGTAATTCTTAATGTGTTTTTTTACCTTTTCCCTTCCCTCTTCCTCATTGGTGATTTCTTGTTTTTGAGGCGGTCTTTCATACTTTTCTTTCGTATATATATACCTCTAATATGATACTATTTCTTGTAGTTATCCTTGATAAGGAACTTAATAAAGTTCGAAAGTACTTGGAACCACCTTTTCATTTTTTCCTGCGGGACATTGCATTCATATATATATATATATATATATATATATATAACTTGAAAATCAAGATATCCGCACATTTCGTCCATCTTCTGTGTACTTGATTGTAATTTTTTTGTCCACTTTGCCAAATTTCATAATTAAATAGGCTTTCAAAACTAGAGTTGAAAAGAAATACAGATAATTGTTCAAAAAGGAGAGTAATTTGTACAAAAACGATAAATTCCTTAACAAAAATAAATAAATTAATTAATGAGCTTCAGCAAATTAGCTTACCAAATAGGTATTCCCGTATTGAATTGCGTTCCAGAGCAGATTGTGTTAATGTAATGAATAAATTAAATCTAAATAACTTTTGGTGGTATGTTGGTTGTTTTTTTATGAAGTTGGTTAATTTTTGAATAATTAAGAAGAAGGTTGAGGCCTGTTAGCAGTTAAGTTTAGTGGTGAGTTTTGAAATTTTGTGACTCCAAAATAGCCTATCATGACCACCTGGAAACGAATCAAAATCGAGAAATCATTGTATGAAATGTGTGTGTTATAAAACACAAAATGGTTTACCAATTCTTATGTAGAGACTGGCAAGCCAGTTACGTGGGTGAGACCACTGTTTTTTTTTCCAATATAACAATGGATCGATCTACCAATGAATTTTCATGAATAAGAAACTATTCTGTCTCTTGTTACACACACATTTCAGAGAATCTTTTTTCTATTTTGGATTCGTGTCATAACTCAGCCCTAAAGTTAATAACTAACATTCCTTAACTCCCTTATTAATTATATAGAATTTAACCAACTAATTTTTTTCTAAACCACTACTTATTTAAGTTTAATGTTTTTCCCCCACACCATTACAGTCTGCTCCGCAACACCACTCCATACAGTATGCCACTGTGCTCATGCTTATATATTTATTTATTAACTTATTTGTTGGGGTTTTTTATTCTTTATCTGAATTGTTATTGTTTATGTACATTTTTCTATTGTTATTTTTGCCAATTAACTGTATCATATATTTCAAGACTTGTTTGAAATGCAATAAATTATCCTTTGTTTGCTACCGATAGAACACAGAATTTAAAGCAGGTGTTAAATTTCTTTTTGTCCTCATTCTGTTTTATATTGAATTCGAGTGAAATGGAAAATTTCTATTTAAAAATGTATTGGAATTGTCAAATATGAACAAGAATTTCGTTCTTTTAAAATTCATAGAAAAGAAATGCAAATTATTATTTCCCGGCATTTTTGACCCATCATATTTCTACTGTGAAGGAAAATCATATGAATATTTCTAGGCTCTCTTTGCATTTATGGTTGTAGAGGAAATAAAACGTAACATCACCCAAAGGGCCAAGCGAAAATATATATTATAATCCCTCTTCGGAGAGAGCGAAAGAAAAGAACAAGAAATTGAGGTGCGTGAAAACGGTAGTCGTCTGACAATCAGGCCAACTGCCGAAGGGCTCTGATCTCACCGCCGAGTGGGTAGTTGACTCGAGCTGCACGTCCCAAGGAAGCCGCAAAAGGCCATTAAGTAGCTCTAATAAGAAACTAGCTCCAGCAAGATTGAGGAAGAAATCCATCTAACTGACGGGTTGAACAACTCTCTAGGCAAAACACCCAGATATTCACCGAACAACAAAAGATCCGATTACCTACGAGGTCAAGAGGCCCGCGGTTAGAGCACCAAAAAGCGGCGTAAAATCAAAAGACCACCGAGGAGAAAGAGTAGGACGGTTGTCGGTGCCTCTTATTAAGAAGCAGACTTGGGCTCCGCGGTGTCATCCCCCCACTTTTCCCCCTCGTGCTCCCTTGAGTGACCTTATCCCGTCCCATTTAGTTGGGGCAGTCCCTGAGCTATAAATTAGCATCGTAAGAAAAGAAAGAGATTATTCTCTTGGAGACGATGGAGGATTAGATTTTTGTGATCAGTCCCTCGCCCTGTTCCGGACTCGACTTCTAAGATTTAGAAGTTCTTCTAATTTTCTTAACGATGCAATACCGATTTATACTTCGCAGACTTAGCAAGAGGTCTGACTGGATCTAAATTCCTAAGTGCCAAACAGGAATTTCGGGAGCAAGACAGAAGAAGATCCGCTCACTCCTTGAGGGACTCTCAAATCGAAATCACAGTAATTTCGAAAGAAGAAGAATTAATTCGCAAGTAAGTTACCTTTAATTACTTTCGGGATAACTCCATATACCAAAACCCAGATGTGTAACCCTGCGAAGTATACGAGGGTACAAGAAGAACTCAAGAGCTACAAAGAAGACTATTCCTTGAGCCAGAGAGAACAACCCCTCTCTCCGTCTTTTAGACTTATAACCAGATCGCTGAAGTCATAATAATGGATCGACATCGGTTTCAACTGTCATCGTGACAACCACCCTCATTTCCTTTCAAAGCGAAGACTCATGGAAAAATCTAGTATAGCGACATCCGTCAACCCCGGTTCTGATCAAGGTCATGTAAGTCCGAATGCCTATATATATTTGTTTTGATTAAATAGGATTTTTAAAACTGTCCCAAGCTAACTAGGGGAGAAATAGTAATTCGTGATGTCTTTCATATTTTACTTAGAAAAGGGAGAGTAAATGTTTGTTTAACTCTGTAACTAAGAGGCCTCCAGAAATTAGCTATCTGACAATTGGTTTGTTTACGTGAAACCTACTTTGTTTTGTTCAAAAGCTCTCCTCAAGAGTAGGTCAATATTCGGATCGTGCGAACCATTTTAAACTTAAAGAATTTCGTGTAAATATTTGAGTTAATTGATAAATTAAAAGATATATATATACAAGTATATATATTTTTGGTCAATTCTTGGTGGTTTACTGGGTCATTACGTGTTGACCGGCTCTTTACTTAAAACTGATAAAACGCTGTGGTACTCTCCTAATTCAGTATTTAGACTCTTTTAAACGAATTCGGTGTCCACTCAGTTAATAGAGGAATTATTTACCTTCCTAAGTGGTCTCAGACTGGCTCGCTAAAGTCATTAAATATATAAATACTTTGAGAAAGAGGTATTGTATCGGAGTAAATGTTAAAAGGCCAACAGTTGAAGAATAATTGTCCGACAAAAGTGGGGAGACAATTCCTTGACAATAGCCCTTGGTTTATGGATAATAAATTTTGTTTTATTATGAATATAATAGTAGCAATGGTATTTGTGATGCTTTCTGAAAGGCTAGAAAGAGTTTTTTTATAACAACACTACTGAAGATAAAAGTTATTATTTTAACTTTCCAGCAGAAGTTTCTAAAGTTAATTTAAAATAATTCTTGGTGGAATTTAATTAGAATTATACCAAAATCTTCTTCAACTTTCGTATATAAGAACTATTGTTCCAGTTGCGATAAAAATTAAGTATATTGTAGATACATTAGATTTGGAGCAACCGTACTCACGCAAAATAGACCTCCTGATGGGTAACTTAAACACTTTGTTGATAAAATCAGAGACAAATAAATTAATCATCTGCTTAATTCAAACAATACAACACCCATTTTCTTAGTTAAAGATATAAAAATTAGGACAATTGCAGAAGCATTTTTCTTCTTAAATAATTACATCAAAACCTCATACAATATCGATAAATATGTTTAAAAAATTTTGAATAAAAAATAGAGTATTGTAACAACAATTTTTTTTATATAGCGTTTTATACCCTTTTTTACCCAGTTTTGCGCCTAAACAGGCACTGAATACAGAGAGTGTGATGGATATGACTTCTATAAATTTAGAGATCAGCTGGCATCGGCGTATATTCAGTGTTGTTCGAACCACACCTTACGTGTGAGCAACGATGGCGTTTTTACTAAGCTAAAATGAAAAAAATGAAGTTTAACTTGAACAGAGTTAAGAATTCTAGGAAAGGATATACAATAAAATTGTCCACAGGTCTTTTAAAAGTCTCTCTGTCTTTTTTCATTGAGCCATATACTCTGGAATTTTGACTATTTATTGTATTTATAAAGGCAATATATAGAAAAGAATAGCAATCGTAGAGCAATTTACAACGCGTATTTCTAAGTTTTTACTTTAATATCATGATAAGAAATGTACATTCTTTTATAAGCTTTTAAATTTTGTCGTTTTAAAATGCGTTGCATATAAGAACAAGAAATACTTAATTTACTGGTGATCATTCTCTGGGATAGCCAAGTTCCAAGTTTTTGCCCCTGGGAAAAATACATCTTCTACTTCAATCATTTTATTTTCTGTTGATAGCTCGAATGAAAGATAATGTACCTTTGTTTCGAGCTATTAAACCAGTTGTTTTTATATATTAATTTGAGTTATAAATATACTTCTACGAGTCCAATTTCTATCTGAAAATTCACAAAACAAATTTATTCCCATCCCATTCCGAATTTTTTTATGATTTTATCATTCAAACTTAAAACATTGTGATTATGGGGTATAATGACATAAGTTTTAAATTTAAGTGACGGCTAAAAGAAATAGAAAAATACAAGCTGATTATTTCCTACTTGCTAATATTGCACGTTTTCTTGATTGGCAGGCAAAAATTTGAGTGACTATATTATTTTTTTAATTTTAGCAATACATTATAGTTATATTGTTGAGTCTTAGAGATAATAAAGAATACATATAAGTTGTTGAATACGAATTTCATTTATATCTAAATCCATTTTACTTACTGATTCAAGTTTGACAGTTTGACATTTGTAAATTTTTTTCAGGAAAAAAAAAAATAAAATAAAATATATATATATATATATATATATATATATATATATATATATATATATATATGAATCCATTAAACCACATTGAAAGAGAAAACGGAATCATTTTTCCTTGCAGTAATATTGTTATTACCTTTTTTCGAAAAATCCATGCAGGGAAGAGATTCGAACCAGGCACACTGAGGCAGCGAGCACCGCTTTGATCTCAATTAAAAGTATGCCGTTAGTACACTACGCTACTTTTAACTTTAACCAAAGCGGTGCTCGCTGCCTCAGTGTGCCTGGTTCGAATCGCTTCCCTGCACGCTTTTTCGAAAAAAGGTAATAAATATATTACTGCAAGGAAAAATTATTCCGTTTTCTCTTTCAATGTGGTTTAATGGATTCATTTTCATCATTCTCTCGTGCTACTTTGAAAGAAATATACATATATATATATATATATATATATATATATATATTTAAATGACAAATGAACACAAATAGCTAGTGAGTACAATTAAAGACACAACCAGATAAAAGAAAATTCACTTTTTTTTGGCATCATGTTTAATTGCAATGTGAATAAAATGCCAATACTTAAGTTTTTATTAAGCGGTTTCATTTCTTAAACTAATATTTGCAAAAAATTAAATGATGGTGCATATGGGATCCATAGACTATGTGCGCCACTTAGTACATAAGATCCAATATAAAGTTCCAATACAATTTGCTGTTATGTGTATTCTGAAAATATTTTTTTAGGAAATACATATATACTATCAGGTAATGTGAAAGGAAATTTTGCATTTCTTGCATTTAATTTGGTTCTTTGGAGACAATGCCCGTGATTACATTATTTTGCTTTTATGTGCTCATGCAAACTGTTTCACATATAACCATTGATGAACCACAATGCTTACTTACTCAAGTTATACACGCTGTTGAATTTTTAAAGGGAGTCTAATATTTTCTTAGATATACTTTCACTATGTTACGGTGGAATTGATAATGTGTAGTTTTTTCTGCACTCTTGTCTAAATATATTTTCCAGGCATTACTGGTAGGCAGCATCAATGCCAAAATCAAACCAAATAGACCCCAACTTTTTCTCTCTGAAAAAGCTCTTTTCACTACCCGACATTTTATAAAACCTCCCCAAACCCCCATAAATTATACAGGAAAACAACCTCTGGACAGGTTAGAGTAATATCTTTCTCTTTTTATTAGCTGAAGAAACTGGTTTGACAGAAGATATTGGATGAATACCATAAACATTTTATGCCAGTCACCATGTTCTTATCGTTTAACCTAAAGAGTGAAAGTGTCGATGTTTTTTCATAGACAATGCAACACGCCTTTCTTCATTCCCTATTAATTTTGTAATCCAAATTTCTCTGTGCCAGATTATTCTTTTGCAGTAGGCCCAAAATGACCCATTTCATTGAGTCTATCTTAAATGGGCATATGACTGGCACAGGTTTCTGCCGGGGTGAAAGGGAAGACAATTGAATCAGCTGTTCATACAAGTAATATATCTGATATGGACTAAGTCTGATCCACCAGCTGATAGATATGAATTAGATTTCCAAATTCGACCAATCTCTTGGTGTACACGTGCTTACACTAAATAGACAAACTTAGCCCCTGGTCAAATAGGCTCCGCCCATCTCTCAGAATGGAGAAAATTTTAAAAAAAGGGGGCGCCCCCCCCCGGGTGAAGGAAGTGGATTCGGCCTTTATCCATCATCAAGTCCGCCATAATTTATCCCTTGGGAGGATCCCTTCCCAGGTCCATCCCTCCATTATACATCACCCCATCAATTGCAGTACTGATTCACGGAGTCACGGGGCCGCACTACAGCGGGGAACATCCTTATTCTGGATTTAAACTCATTCACATAACGATTCAAGAAAGAAGATTTTGAAAAATAAGAAGAGGACTAACCCGGAACAAAGACCCTACCTCCCCTTCAGGGGAGATAGAAGCAATGAAGAGACTTCCCCTCAGGGTGCTCCCCGGCAAGCAGGTTCGGCCAAAGCTCAGGTGTGCCTGGTTCTTTTTGAATAACTGAAGGTTGCGCTGATCCACTTGAGCGACGTAATCAATGACTACATATACCTCTGTTCAGAAACGAAGGACATGGACGAAATACTATCCTCCTAAGGAACGGAAGCCCTGAACAAGATCGGGATCGAGGCAAGAATCCTCCCCCAGGTGGGAGCCAAACGTCATCTGCCGCAAAATCAAGAAGGAAATTAAGGCACAAAACACATGAGCAAAGATAAGGAATTAATCAAGTTTAATAACCACAGCCATGTGTTTGCAATCACCTTCCAGAGCACCGAAATGGCATAAAAAACAAAACGAGATGGGATCCTAGCCTTCAGCATAAGGATCCCATCGGAAAACATTGAACAGGAAAAATTCCATAATATCCAAATGTGTTTTTCCTGCTACAAACTGGAGAGTCATACGAGCCACTCTTGCCACAACAAGGACAAGAAGCTATGCTGAGAATGCGGGCAAGAGGGACATAGGTTTAGACAATGTGCCTCAACAACCAAAAAGTGCCTAAATTGTAACGGTGATCACCGAAAATTGGCACTAAATTGCCCCAGAATCAGGGAAATAATAAAAAAGAAGGAGGGAGAAGCTCAAGTCCCTTAGTACCCAAAGCTATGCGACCGCAGTATCAGGCACGAATCAAACAGTCATAAACCAACCTATGATGCAGCTCAACTCTGAATTGAGCTCGAAGATTCTGACATGTTTCATCCACGCCCCTATCACTAACAAGGGAAGTCCAGAAGCTACGAGAGTGAACTCAATTCACTACTACAGGCAAACAACCTGCCTACAATCAAAGTGCCCAAATCGCCGGAATCACTAAAAATACTCAATATGAGCTAGACTCATCCATACCACCACGAAAAGAAGAAAAGCAGTCTACATCTGAGGAAGATTCAGATGATAATGGAGAAGGGTCGTCAAGCAAATCGCAACCTGAAATAGATGAGAATGAAGCAAGAACGAGATGCCAGAGGGCCTCGAGTAGTAAATCAAAGACTCCCAACCCACCCAAAAAACAATTACCAAAGAAGAACAAGGGCATGGAACTAATCCATAAAGAAACAAATCAATATCCATACCCTGCTCCTCAAAAGGTCCCTAACAGGGAACCCAGACTAAAGAATAGGTACATCAGTCCTGAAAATGCAAAGCGACAGCTAAAAAATCTTGAGTATCAACACCGGCGGAAGGACCACAAAAAGAGTGCACTACGGCAATATTTCCTAACAAATCGATGCTGACAAAATACTCATTTCGGAATACGGAGTTAACACGGATAGGGACATAATCAAGATATGGATCTATGACGTGCTGACAGTGAACCATTCTCAAGAACAATACGACAAAACAGCCAGTGCGATTAAAAAGGGAATCTAATTCAAGCAACTCAGGAACTTTGAAGAATCCTACCTCGCCATAGAGGTAGAGATAAGCCTAGGAAAGATGGTCGTCGTCACGGGATACCAACTTCCAAGACGCGACTATTTGCTGAACCACACTATCGCGAGTATACTCGAGCGAAGGGTCCCTACGATATTTATGGTGGACCTGAACTCACGCTGTGCCGAGTCCGGGTTTCCGCGCAACAACGGTATAGGCAGATGATTAAATACTATCCTGGACAGGAACATCGTCTAGAGACTGGGCTCCAACTTTGCGTACTTCATCACGGAGAGAAGCGCCACCAAGCCCGACATTTGCTTGGCCAACTTCCTCTAACCCTTTAACTATCACATAAGCCCTGAAGTAATACCTTGTAGCGACAATATAGGGATTACTCTACATATCAACGTTAACCCTATAATGATACCATCGCATACAAGGAAGAATTACAGCAGGGCGAATTGGGATAATTACGAGCGAATGCTAAGAATCTACATCCCAGCGAAACTCGACAAAGAAACACTCGAGGAAATAGACGAAGAAACGGAGCGACTAGAAACCCAGATGATCGAGACTGACAGAGAGTCGATTCCCAAAGGTACATACGAAATGATATCAACATACAAATGGACCGATCGTATGAAAGGCTTACACCGTAAACTGAAAGGATTGTATCAGGTGAGTACCAACACGGGAACATCCCGTGATATAATGTACCGTATGAGAAAGATAAAGGAAGAACTTAAAATTCTAATTTACGAACAAAAAGAGGCCAGATCAAATGAAGCTATCGAAGAACTAGATAGCGGTGCTACACCGAAAGAATTCTGGGCGAAAATCAGGAGAATGAGAGTAAAGCCACGGAAGAAAAAGATCGAATTAGAAGGTGACCAAGGTGAAATTAAATCATAGTAAATGAAATGGAGTTGATTCTCAGGCAATACTGGCAACATATTTTCAGAATTAGTGAAGTAGAAAATGAAGACTTCGACATAAATTTTAAAAATCAGATTATAGTCGAGCTGAATGAGATCTTGAGAGGACACATCCTAACCACCAAGTGAACAGGCAGGAAAAAGAAGAAGAAAGAATGACGCTAGAAGAACTAGAAAGCGCGCTCCACTCCTTTAAGAAAAAAGCTCCAGGATGGTGAGGCTTGAAAAAGTTAACATTCGGCAAAGCACCGAGATGCGTGAAGGAAGGGTTACTCAACACCTTTAATGCCCGCCTAAATGTAGGTTACTTTCTCTACACTTACAAAACGGCCTAAATGATCTTTATTGCTAAACCTAGAAAGCCAACGACGAGGAAGGAGATTAATCGCCCAATATCCCTTCTGGAAATTCGGGGGAAACTCTTAGAGAAAATACTGAACAGAAGACTCGTTGAATACTTAGAGGAGAATTCGCTCTACAACAAACAGCAATATGGCTTCAGAAAGAAGAGAAACACGAGATGGCAATAAATATCATCACGGAAAAGATTGCTCAAGCAAAGAAAAACAGGAGCTATATCGACATAGTATGCAGGAACGTGCCAAATGCATTCGATAAAGTATAGCTAAGGGGGATGCAATACAAGATCTTCTGATGAGTTTGAGCTCAAAACTTGAAAACATCCTCTGTGATTATGTCATGGAGAGAACTGCCTACATCCCTATAGGGCACACGGATGGTTCCGCCCTTACTCTACAGGCAGGGTTGCCTGTAGAACATAGTGAAGACAACGATGAAGGAAAAAAAGAAGAAGAAAATAGGTAAGTACGAAACACAGAACACACAAAACACAAATACTAAACAACCAAAGATAAATATAGCAAAACATTTGTAAAACCAAAAAGGTCACCCGTAGGAATTAATGGAGAAACATAAAAAAAACATAAAATTAATCTAAGCAACCAAACTACACGTCAAGTTAACATTAAAAAGCAAAAAGAGTACAAGTATCCAAAGGATTAAACACCTTATAATAATATGTATATATATATATATATATATATATATATATATATATATATATATATATATATATATATGCATAAATACTTGTCTACATATATATACATACATATATATATATATATATATATATATATGTACATTTATAAAAAACAATAATAATAAAACAAACAAGACAAACAATGAAAGAGATTAGCCTGATCTCCAGGCACCTTTGCAAATCTTGTAATCCTGTTTTCCTTATTTCACCACTATTCCCAAACCCCATTATTTTAATAAACCGCTATCTCTTACACTTACATACTCACAACTTTTCCAAAGACAAAAGACATAGATAGTGACTAATCGGAGTTCTTAGGCATAAGTCGGCAATGGTGGAAAAGCTTTGGGAGAGGACATGCCCAAACGCCTCCATAATCGCTTCCTCTCGAGGACCTGGAAGCTACTAAAAAAGAAAAGAAGAAATACTACTACACCATTTCCTCCTCTTTTCACCATCATTTTTATCATCTTTTTTTCACGCTACGCTTTTAAGAAGATGGCCGTGTAAAAACCATCACCCCCTCCTCCCGCTTCACAGCAGCCCCACGGAGGGAAATAGCCGTATACAGCCTTACCCGACTATGTCGCTCACTAGAGAAGATATAATTGGAAGCGTTGAAGGAAGGTGGTTTGAGGATTAGCCTACAGTGCATGACAATGTCTTAAAGCTCCACAGGACAAGGGACGGATTGAAACCTCCGTTGCTAATCACTGCGAAGTCCCATCCCAGGACCACAGAGGGACACTTAACCGTCTCTGTGTATAGTGGGAGCAGTCGCAATTCAAACACCCCCAGGGAGTAGGGTTGTCAATGAGTCCGTCATTAGTCATCCCCCGGGAGGATCCTACCCGGTATAACACATACTAAATCATCCATAATCTCATCATAATGCGACATTACCACACTCATTCTAACATTCACCAAGGCGATACTCCGGGGTCTAAGGCTGCCCTAAAAGCGGGAGGGGAGGGGGAGCTACCCTAAGAAAATAATATTTCAATATAGATATAATAATCACGGAATTACACACCCATAGCGCAAGTCTGCTTACTCTACTTGCTTGCCTGACAAGAAACACGAGGGGGTCACCATCAACAACCTGGCAATGGATCTGGCCACACGAATACCCCTCAGTGTAATCAACGGCCAGGCAAAACCGGAAAGACGTAAAATTTTCGAGACTATCTTCGGAAAACTCAGCATTGCGTTATTCGCCTTATAGATACCCCAACTGGTTACTTGGCGATCTGCAAAAGGGAAAAGGACATCGAGACGATAAGTAAGAAACATGGCCTTCGCGCACTTTAGGAGATAAACTTCTAGCCCGGGGTACCACCCCAAATACAGGCCCACCGCAGTACGGTTTGTCGTCGCCTTGATCCCTGGATAGGTGATGGCACGAAGGAAGAACTAGCGAAGGAGAAAAAGGCCAATCAGAGCTGGGCGAAAGTCTCGGAAATAAGCAAGTTTAAAACCCGAAGAGAGAACCGTGTATTCAATGTGATCTTCAAGAAGACGAAGATGGCCCAGAAGGCCAAATAGAATGGTCTGCTGCTCTTTCATGCAAAAATCCACGTGGACCAGATCAAGCGTGAGGAATTCACGTCGGTGCAGATGTGTTTCCGCTACTACAAGATGGAGCTACACTCCACAAAAGATTGCCAAGAAGCAGAGGAGACATGCTCCAGGTGCAGTGAAAGGGGTGACGGGTGGAAAAACTGAAGGAAGACAGAGAAGTGTGTAAACTGCGGCATGAGCGTAGAGCACTAGCCATGGCTTGTCCCATGAAAAGAAATGTCAGTAAAGGAAACAAACTGCAAAGAAAAAAGAAGAACAGAAGAGGAGGGCACCTGCGCATGCGCAAGCATCAAAAATGTCCCACCCTACACAAGCCCCGACAAAAACATACATCAAACTTGAGAACGAGGAATCAACGAAGATTCCGACCTGCATTCTCTATGCGCACGTAAGAAATCTTACGAATCAGTGCACGTTCTCAAGTAAACTCAACCTGATGCTCAGGAAAAACAAGCTGAATTAGATATGGTTCCCAGAGAATCCTCCCTCAGGAGATGTCCTACAATTACAATTCTCCCCAAAGGTGAATGAAGAGGTAGTTGCAGCAGCGTCTACCTACCCTGCTGAAATAACGGACTCAGAACACAAGGACCAAGGAAAAGAAACTCAGGAACCCGCCAGGAGATCCGATCCCAGAATTGTAGCGAAAAAAGCGAGGGAAGAAAAAGCGAGGAAAGCTGTCACAAACGAACCGCAAAGAAGGGAACCTCAAACTACGACCGACGTAGACTCGAGAGGAAAACATTATTAAGAAAAAAAGTAAGAAAAATAAACACAAGTACGACGGTAGGGAACTTGGTCTAAAGGTTTACAATTCTAACAAGACCCCCTTCCCTAAATGAATATCCCTCGCGGACATCACAAAAGGCATCAAAAACCAAAAACTAAAATGGACAATTACTGAATCAGAAGACGAAACTGAAGTTGTGGCAGCACTCTACTCAGTTAAACTGGTAAAATGAAACTCGACAACGCCTTTCTTTTTATGATTCCGGCCATGGAATATAAGAAGATGAAGAAAGGAAAGGTACAAGAGTACAAGGTATAAGTAGCACACACTAGAAGTAGATACAAACCATAGAGAACATAAAAATTACCTTGAAATTTTTAACACTAAACACGAATGGATGGTTGGGGAAAGCGAATGAATATGGCAACATATTCAGAAGGGCGGACCCCAACATTATCCTAATATCTGAACACGGTGTCAACACTAATAACATACGGATGAAAATCCCGAACTACCACGTCCTGGCAAAGAACTCGACACAAGATAGATCCGAAGGGGTTGAAATCGCCATAAGAAGGAACATCACTTTCAAATGGGTCCCTAGAACTTGATGAGTCCTTCGTAGCGGTCGAAATTTCTACACTTGTTGGGGTACTCACGATTACAGCAGCATACTAACCGCCTCCCTGTCGATATTTGCCCATCAATAATCTTCGAAGCCTAACTGCCCACCGCAGGAATATATTTATAGGGGACAACCTCAATGCTACTCAGGGTCCTCGGGCTACACCAGAAAACTGCAGTTTTCCATTGCCTGGGACAGGCTCAAGAGAGCCGGGCCTGAATTTCCAACCTATATCACTGAAAGATCAGCGATAACAATGGACATAATATTAACAAGTACCAAATTTTTTCTTTCAATCTGGTCAGTACCTCGCACCTATCATGCTTCCTATCCCACCCAGAAAAAGCTTTGCAAAAGCAAACTGGGAGCTGAGCAAGCGAATGCTCAACGGCTTTGAACCAGCTGAGCTAAGCGAAGCTATCCTGAAAGAGATTAAGAGAAAATAAACCGCATAACACTCCTGATCAGGTAGACCGAGGAGATGCGAGATATTGCATCAGAAGATAGAGAGATTTATGAGGAAGTCAGGCAATTTGGCTCAAACAAAAATTACACCAGAAGACTCCGACAACTCAGAGGGCAACTAAAAGACCAGATCAATGTATAACAACGGGCCATATGGGACGTAATTATCGAGAGGCTCGACACAGAGCAGAAACCCCAGAAATTATGGAAGGAGATAAAATGACAGAGGTATGCCCCCGAAGGGAAAAATAAGGCTGGAAGATCATGGGGAAAATTATGAAAGATCCAGAGAGACTCGAAAGAAGGTTCAGGGAGCACTGGCGAAAAATATTCTCTTTTCCCCCTGAAGAGAACGAGGATTTCGAACAGGAATTCGGAAACCAGGTTATTGACAAACTCAATACCATAATCCACCGCACGTATCCACACCCGCACATTTCTGAAGAGAGGAGAATGGTGGGCCACGGACGACCGATCACTGCTGAGGAGTTCCTGAGCACGCTCAAATCCTTCAAGCAAAGAGTTCCTGGCTGGACAGGGATTACCAAAAACCATCTGGTTAATGCTCCCCCACGACTACTACAAGGCATTACAAATGTAATTAATGCGACATTGAACACTGGCTACTCCCCTGATAGATACAAGGTGGCAAAAGTCATTTTTATACCAAAAGGGAAAAATTTGCCAAAACAGCCGATGGACTACAGGCCTATCTCCCTTTTAAAAATCGTCTGCAAGATTCTTGAAAAGATCCTAGCCAATAGGCTTCAAAAAACAACTTGTCGAGAAGGGGCGCCACAACCCACAACAACATGGGCTTCTGAAGAAGCGTGGATGGGACACCGCACTCGCCTCCTAACCAAAAAAATCGCCAAGTGCCAAGCAGATGGAAAGTACATCAACATCGTACTAATGGAAGTGCAAAAGGCCTTCGATAAGGTAGGCTGGTTGAGGAGCCTTCAGCATAAGATCCTGAACCTTTAGATAGACCTGGTCCTAGAACGAGTTATCTACGACTCCGTCATGGAAGGGCACGCTCGAATCATTGTGGGGGAATTCCACGTGGAATTTCTTTTCCAGCACGGAAGTGAAGTCCTTGCGCTGGAGAAGATTCTAGAAGTTAGTCAAGCTTAAATGGGTAAGCCTATCCCCCTTCTTCCACAAGCGGTAGCCTCGAACCAGGTCAAACACGTCAACCTTTATGCGGGTTAGAATCGCCTCGGCGTGAAGATTTGAGGCCATTCGACAGTACCGCTGTTTTTCTCAGCCCCGCGGGGAGAGCCTCGGATATATATAGGGCTGTTATTCCATGTGGCAGACACAAAGTTAAGAAGTCTCGTCTGGACCCAAGAAGATTCCCCTAGTTCCAAGTTGGGTGCTAACAACAAAGCAAAGTGACGGCTGAACTGAGGTAATTCCATTTGACGATCGCTGCCGAGCGATTTTTCCGACTCCACTTATCAACTCCTGTCGAAGCTTAACTCGTTCGCCCCTTGTTTTCGGGTGACGAAATACTCTCCCCTGGACCAGACGTTAACGCCCCCCCCCCCTCTCTTTTGGAGAACCGTCATCACGTTAACTTCCCGCTCAGAAGCTCCGAGCGCCCTCGCCTCACGTGCAGAAGATGTCCGTGAAGCCTCACCCGGACGTCGCACCCGGAATCCTCCGTAAGCTAACCCCTCTCCCTCTTCAGTAATTCATTTTGAGTTCAACCTCCCCATTTGAATAGTATCCTTCTGTAATACATTAATTTTCAACTTCGTAGTCTGATGCATAACTCAGCAATTCCCCCCCCCCCCCCTCCCCCTCGTTTACCGATCTAATTTTGCCAAAATTCTCTGATGTAATTTTGCCCATTAATTCTCTTATTTTATGTAAATGAAATTATATTTTTGGACATGCCTCTTTAAATAACCTTGAGCTATGCCAAAATTTTACCTGACCTCATTGCACTCTTATCTCGTTGTTTCGCGCTTTGAAACCCGTGGCGTTCCGTTCCTTGTCGGTTCGCCTTTAAGTTATTGGTCCCTCACCCATAGATATAATATGGTATTGATATAATATAATGTCATACCACGACATATATATTTATTAATATACATATTATATAATTTTGGTGTCAAGTGTGTTTGGGGTTTTTACGAACCCGTGTCATTTTAATTTCGACATTAGAAGTTTTCTTGTTATTCACATCTACCCCTTTTATTTTAATTTTTGTATTGTACTGGCAGAAGGCAAGTTCAAGTTAATTGAAGAGCAGTGGAACGTAATCTATTTAGATTTTGTGTTGTACCCCAGGTAATTATTTTTTTTAATTTTTTTTTTAATTTTGGATACTCTCTTGGTTATTAATCCAAAAGAGTTAAGGTCTTTTGTGTCCTAATTCCAGTAGGACCATTTAAAAAAAATAATCCGCTTAGAAACAGCAGAGGTAGGTAGCTGTATCTGAATTTTTTTGTGAACAATGCTTTCACGAATATTCAAGTATTCGTTTCGCGTGGGTAGTTTCCTATCTCGTTCGCGTGTCAAAGTTCCCTCAGTTAACTGCGTAACAATGTCATCCTTCGAAAAATTCAAGAGTCAGGGGGAAATGTTAGGTCTTTCAGGCAAAGACCTGCTAAATTACGTACAGGAAGAAGAAAGGAACGAACGAGCTGAGTGAAGGGAAATGGAGATGGAGGAGAACAAACCGAAAATGGAGATGGAGGTGAACAAACTGAAAATGGAGATAGAGAAGAACAAAATGGAGATGGAGAAGAACAAAATGGTCATGGATGAAAACAAACTCAAAATGGAGATGGAGGAGAACAACCTGAAAACGGAGATTTAGAACAAACTGAAGATAGAGATGGAGAAGAACAAAATTAAGATGGAAGAACATGAACAAATTAGGCAGCATGAGCTGGAAATGAGCCGAAATCAAATGGATTCTCAGTCCATCGGTTCCCAGGCTGAAATTCCCCACACTCCTTCAGTCAACCTTCCCGCTTTTAATGATGGAGAGGACTTTGGGGCATTTTTGACCCATTTTGAGAGAATCTTTCAGATCAATAGATGGGATCTCGAAAATGATGGTGTTCCTCACCTACTTCCCCTCCAAAAGACCCAGTTAAGGGATATATTCGTCTCTCTTTCCCCGGAAGCAACTTTGGACTATTCCACGTTAAAGTCCGAATTGTTAGCCGCTGTTCATATGAATTGCGAATTCTACCGCTCCCGATTCCACCAGGAAAGGATCCGCCCTGTCCAAACATTTCGACAACACGGGTACATCCTCCAAAGACACCTTCAGTGTTGGCTGGACGCGTGCAAGATTCTCCAGGTCAACGAGTCCCTTCTGGACTTCTTCCTCAGGGATCAGCTTTTAACTAACGTGGCTCCCGAAATTCACGCCTTCATTAAGGATAAACGTTGCGGCCCTTTCAAGGAGTGCTTCGAAGAGGCCGATGTCTACGCGGGTAGTCACGATTTATACCCTAAGGATGTTAAAAAAAAATCCCCAATTGCCCCCTAAAACTAAATTTTGTGGTGCTAAGACCCCTCCTAATTTGGTTCCAAGATTTACCAAAGTTCCTAGTCCCTCGAAGCCAAGAAACTTCCATCCATCGGAACACCGAGACCTTAAGCCCATAGTTTCTTCTTCCCAGGTTGTGCCGTACCAAAAGATCCCAATCGTCTGCTACACCTGCATAGTTCCCAGCCATTACCGCCCGAACTGTCCTTAAAACTCCCGATTCGCAAATTCTCAGTCCCACCAAGTGCACCAAATCTGGGACGCCCCTGATCCCCCTCCGTCACCTCAGGAGACCCCCGATCCTCTCTCGCCCGCCAAAGATCCGGTCCATCAGATAAACTTCCTCTTCAATGAGAACAACCCTGGTGGATTGAAATTCGGGAACAGAACTGTGAACGGTCGAAGAGTATCCACCCTCGTCCGTGACACCGGGTGCACCTGCATTATAGTGTCTGAGGAACTACTACCCCCTGTGGCCCTGACCACAAGAAGTTTTTGGTGGTCCACGACTATCTTGCCCGGGCCAGTCGTTTCCAAGTAACTCGTTGTCACATCGAGTGTGATTATATGTTCGGTGGTCGAAGTGGTAGCGGCCCCAATCAAGTTATGCTCCGTTTTATTCGGTCAGAACCCCATAATCCACGACCATTCCGTAGCCCAGCCCGTAATTACCAGTATACATGCAGCCCTGGAATCCCATGCACCCGTTCCCCTGGAAACATCTATCAACCCGGAGTTCCAAGCCCTCTGGAGCGACAAGTTTGCCCGCGCCCAGGAGTGTGCAACTCTCCTCCCCCCCCTTCGGAAGAAAACTAAAGCCCTCGAGCGTGAGTCCACCAAGGTTACAAACGAGTGTATTATCTCGTGAAGAAGGACTTATTGAGAGGTATAAGACTTACTTTGACCTTAAGTCACGAGAACGAAAATTCAAGCCTGGCGTGGAGGTGCTGGTGCTACTTCCCACGGGAAGCAACTAACTCCTTAGCCAGTGGAAGGGAGCCTACCCCGTCCTCTAGGCTAGAGGCCTTGTGGATTACCTCATCCATACTCCGGCGGGAGCGAAGGTTTTCCACGTGAATTGTATATATTATCTCATTAATGTTCTTAATTATGATTTTTTTTTGGTCTACTAAATTGTTTAGTCATTAGTCCCCTACGTATGCCTCCATTAGATTGTATCCTTTTTGGGGGGTCCACTGAAATGTCGCTAATGTTCTGTCATTTTTTTGTTTAAAATTGTGCTAGTTAAGTTGTCTCTAGAATTGACTCGTTTAAAGCTTATGTCCGTAAATTCTTCGCTGAGCTCAGATTAACGTTTTTGTGTGTAAACCTGTCATAGCAGCTCAGAATTTCCCTAGACCCTTGATAATTCTAGTTCGACGAATGAAATGATCCGTTCCTATGCAAATGCTCTGTAAAGCATCATCTTACGGATGGGAGATGTGTGGGAGAATTCCACGTGGAATTTCTTTTCAAGCACTGGAGAAGATTCTAGAAGTTAGTTAGGCTTAAATGGGTATGCTCCCAGGTGCTAACAACAAAGCAAAGTGACGGCTGAACTGAGGTAATTCCATTTGACGATCGCTACTGAGCGATTTTCCCGACTCCACTTATCAACTCCTGTCGAAGCCCAACTCGTTCGCTTCTCGTTTTCGGGTGGCGAAATACTCTCTCCTGGACCCGACGTTACCGCCTCCCCCCCTCTCTTTTGGAGAACCGTCATCACGTTAACTTCCCGCTCAGAAGCTCCGAGCGCCCTCGCCTCACGTGCAGAAGATGTCCGTGAAGCCTCACCCTGACGTCACACCCGGAATCCTCCGTAAGCTAACCCCTCTCCCCCTTCAGTAACCCATTTGAGTTAATCCTCCATATTTGAATAGACTCCTTCTGTAATACAATAATTTTTAACTTCGTAGTCTGATGCATAACTCAGCAATTCCCCCTGGTAAAATAGGATTCATTATACCTTCAGTTTGCAGAGGATGTAACCCAAGTGATCCCTGGTATATACAGGAATCCCAGGGTTCAGGATATCGAGACTGCAAATGAAATCAGCAACGTAAATGAGTACTAGAGAAAGTGGAAGTTCCGGACAAATTGCCGAAAATTCAATATCCTCGCCCTCGGCCGCAGAAAAATAGCGGGTGTGACCATAACGGAGCTAATATTTCCCTATTACTAATAAGGAAGTGTTCTGGGGCTCAACATCACCTCCACTGGGTATAGCCATCACTTCATAATGCGTAAAAATCTGGCGAAATTAGAACTCGACAAGCTTCACATATTTATAAATATGAGCTCTAACAACATCAGAAAGTTATAGTTCTTGCATATTCAAGCAACACTCATATACCCTACGGTGGGGGCTCAAACCCTAAGTAAGACTCGCTTGAATCGCTTACAATGAGTCCAGAACAAGGCGTCTCTCTATATAAACAAACACAGAAGCAGAGATCAAATAGCCCAAAAATAACTTCACCGAATAGCCGCCTTGACACCAATCAATCTGGCAACTTAAAGTCTGGCCAAAGGAACATGGGAGAGGATCCTACATGAAACGGCACCCAAACTAGCGGAGAGTCTATACATCCTAGACAACAAAAGGGAGAAAGTGACCAGAACTAGGCAATTTCCTAGCTCGAGACAATGCTAGTAATAAAGAAAAATTTAAAAAGAAGTGAACAAAAAAATAAAATATAGTATAGAAGAATTAGATTACTTGATTAACTACATATAGTATTACTTCTCAAAATCTTATCTCTCTTAAAATAAGTATAATATTAAGAAAATAAATATATATATATATATATATATATATATATATATATATATATATATATATATATATATATATATATATATATATATATATATATATATATATATATATATATATATATATATATATATATATATATATATATATATATATATATATATATATATATATATATATATATATATATATATATATTAAAGAGTAAATAAATCAAATAAGTAAATGTAATAATTTAATAATTTAAACAAAAAATATATTTTAAAACTCAGAATAAAAGGTTGCAAAATAAGTATAAAAGAAAAGGTTGAATGCGTTAAAACACAAAATCAGGTTCACACAAAAATACAAGTTACAGGATTGAAGGTCATGGAAAAAAAGAAAAAGAAATCTAAATAAATGAAAAGCGTAGCCCTCACTACCAAGTCAAACCCACAGTCTATCATCTCATCTTCCACATCAATTTTTTTTAACTATTATTCATCAAATCGAATCAAAACATAGACACTCTTATAGGGAGAGAAGAGACGGACATTGAAGCTGTTACCACTAATAGCCAGATACAAGGACGTGAGCATACTACAAACCAGTAACTCAGCGATTTCACTTACCCGAAGAATAAACCAAGAATATACTTCCTTACCTCTTCCAAGTAATAAGTCAGTTACCGTTAGCATACCCAACCGCAGCCGATAACCCCAAGCCAAATCAAACACATCCCCAATTACCTCTGCCAAACTTGATTACCGTAGGCAATAGTCCCCATAGGCGAATGGAGAAGGGATAACCGAATTTATTATAAATTCTTTTTTTAAATTGTGAACCTTTGGGATACATATGATTTTTTTTTTATATAATTCCTCATTAATTAGGTTAATTTGGTGTTTTTGTTATTTCAAATTCATCAATAGATTTGGTGGATGGAAATATGTGTTCATCCGCGATCTTTTCTTCGTATGTCTTTTCGTACTTTGCTTGTCCTTCTCTCTGTTTGTGTAAAAGATATCTACAAAAGTGATTGGCGGGTTTCAATGAAATCATTTTGAAAGGTGAGGTTTAGGCCAAGGTTTTGTTGATTTGATTTTGTGATTGGCCTTGGGACAAGGAAGAGTTGATTAGATTTTAAAGCTGTTCCAGATGCAGTTGCCGATCGTGGTTCACATGTTCACTTTCGTTAACATTGCAAGATAAAGCACTTTCTGACATTTTGGCCAATTTCATAAAAAATCTTTCAATGTTAAAAATACCCAGAGATTGACAACTTCTGGTATTCTTCCAACATAATCAATTTTATTATGATCAGGATCAGGTTCTGAGACTGTGAGTTGAAAATATATATATGTATTTGGAGAGGAAAATATTTACCGAGCCACAGTAGAGTAATGGAGAGAGTTATAAACATGAGACCGCTACATATGTGTATCTGAGATCTTTTTTACTTACTCACAACAAATTTCCTTTACCCATTTTAATGGAAATGAGGTTGCCTGAAGTATGTGCTCTCCGAGTGCTTTATAGTTATTTCTGTATTAGCTTGTTAATCATGTTACTTTACTTCACACATAACAGGCATATAAATATGTGAAATAAAATGGTCATTAACATCTCATATTTTTATTTCTTCCGTTGTACCTGTTTTCGTCTCTCTGCCTCGGGACTTAAGATTCATGAACGAACGAATCACATTTCTAAAAGGTTTATTGATGCGAACAAGGTCCATAGTAGACATTGAATCTGATGACTTTTACTTTTCTTATGCAGTGTCCCCCCAAAACTATTTACTCTTTATTTTTTGCATATAAATGTTACTTTAACACGTTAATGACTCTAAATGTTGTTTAGTCAGTGCAATACCCTTCTGACTGGGTTCAGCTATAGACTATAAACCTTTTGACACCTCATATTGGGTCAAAGGCAGGATAGCTGTCTTAAAGGAATAATAAGTACTTTATGAATATATGAATATTTATAAAGAAACAACTTCGGCATTTTCATTAATTAATTTCTTATTATAGTATTAGCTGTATGACCTTTAAATTTGTGTACTGTTATAGGTACCATTTTCTGCCTTGGGAAAAGCTGGAGAGACACGTCTCCCTTGAGGAGGCGTGCGTACCGTTTCCAGTCTGCTCTTCTGTAGTCTTTGCTGACTGCAGCTGGGACTTGTATAGGGTCCCTCTTGATACAAAGCAGGATCCCTATATGGTCACTACTTGGAATCTGGATTGGATACTTGTAGTAGTTAAACGGTAGCTGTAGATTAGCCAAACATATGTCCGGCTTTGTCGTACACCCTCTTCTAACGACGGTAGGGAAGTTGTGGCCTATCCACTGAACAATGTTTCTGTCCAGCATGTGCTACAGGCGTCTTCCTATTCCATTGTGTCATTTGTAGCCGGACGCCTGGCATCTGGCGTTTAGGTTCCCCATTAGTATAGTGGGGGCTTCCCTGCCAACTAGACCAGTGAGAGAGTGTATAGGTCAAACTCTCTCCTTGGTGGCTGGTGCCCGGTGGAAAGAATCAGCTTTCCTAAGTCGAGCTCGACCTCAATCGCGAGATATGATTCCTTTAGGTTTATTTGCTTGTATTTAATCATTTTTTGGATGGCAATAGCGTCACCGTCGTACCGTTATTATGTATAGTTTGTAACCAACACGTCGTAGTTCCAGATCTTCTTTTCGGAATTACGAGTGTAAATCCCGTGTTCTGAAATCAGTATGATGTCTGCATCAACCTCTCTAAACACGTTTCATAGTGTCCTTTGCCTCGTCATTCCGCTTGGGTTGATTTACAGTATCTTCAGTGCTTCCCGATGCATGGTGGAATGTTTTTACTGGTGCTTCTTCTTTTTCATCTCCATTTTGGCCTGCGGGGCAGCCTCACTGTGCGCAGACTTTTCGCTTTTTGGCGGACGATTCGGAGTTTTGGACTCGCTCTTCGTCTCTCGTGTACGAGTGCATTGGCTCTTGTCAATATCCGAAGAGGTAGGTCATCTTCTGGCTTTTGTACTTCTACTTACTCGTCATTTTCGTCTCCAATCTTAATTTAATGTTGGAGTTAGTCCTGATGATGGAATCCTTGAATGCCTGTGAGCACTCCGGGTCCGCGGGCACGATAATAGAAGGTAGTTTATTCGCCTTTAGCAAAGCATTCAGTACCTGGTTGTAACAGCCATATTTAAATGCGTTAACCACATTTGCGTGAGCAATGCAGATAAGAATCTTAGCGCTAAGAATACATGAGATTGCTAGTTGCGTCGGCGTCGTTCAGGTTATTTCGTTTTTCTTCTCTACGCTCGCGTATGTTTGCTCTTTCGCTTTCTTCTCTTCCTCTTCTTTCCTTTTAATAATTTTCCGGCGCTTCGGTCAGTTCAGAGCCAGAGTTCGGCTAACTCCCTTGTAGTTTAGGCACTCTTTCTTTGTGCTCTCACACTTATCATTTTCATGGCCTTCTGTTGCGTATTAGCTGCACCACAGCTTATCTTTGTCTGAGTAGGTCGTAGTTGTATGCGATTCCAGCTTGTATCATACAAAGCACATTTTTATACTACTGAATTTTTCCTGTTAGATATTCTCCCCTGGTATCCTTAAATGAAAACCAAGAATGCGTCCGTTGTTGCTTTCCGTGCCATGTCAGTGGTCGAGAAGGTAATCTTAAACACGTGGGTGTGTTTGCGGAATAATGACTACGCCAACTTTAGCCCATTGATTACTCCTCATAATTTCTTCTTTAAGATCTTTCATCGAATTCTCGCCTACCCAACTCTCCACTTTGTGGAGAGTCATTTGAGGGGTGTCTTAGATTCGAGTTCAATAGTCTTAAGTAGTTTAGCTCCTTCTTCCAATAAGAACAGGTATACATCCTTTGTTTCAGATCAGATAGCGACGAACCCGGAGAAAACATTGATAGGTTTCACCAGGGCAACTCTTAGTTTGAGGTAGACACTCTTGCAACGTTTTTGTTTCTCGGGAGCCTTCATTCCTTGGATAGGTCTAAGCTGGGACCCTCTTAGTGAGGGTCTATGCTCTTTGACGTCCTTCTTCAAGGGCCTCTTGTATTAATTTTCTTTCTAAGTTGGAAACAGCATCGATATCCTAACCCCAGATGGGGCGGCACCCCGGGTGGTGGTAGTTGATTCTATCACTGCCCATCATCAAGTCCGCCACTCTTCACCCATCTGAGGGGCCTCGCCCGGGTCCACCCTCCATCATTCATCCCCCCCATTTGGCAGTTCACGTTAATGTAAGCTTAGCGACGAGGTAAAGGGAGTCTCCAAATAACCCTATACAGAAGACCACGAGGAACAGGTGCATCTTTTTGAGCAACAATAAGTTACCCACAACGAGAGCATCTGTGATAACCAAAAAGCAGTGCTGAAGGGCCACTCTCAAGAAGAGATGGTCCAAGACGACACGACCCGGATTCCTCTGCGGGTTGTCGACGGGCAACCCAAGCCCAGCAGGAAATCCACTTTCGAGGCCGTGTACGGCAAACTGGGAATTGCCATTTTAAGGCTCCTTGACATATCGTCGGGCTATATTGCGATATGCGAAAAGGAGAAGGATATTGAAGATATATCCAAGGAAAATGCAATCGAAGTCCTTCGAGCCATAAGACTGCAGCCAGCAGTGCCACCCCAGACCCTGGCCCACAGAAGCGTAGTATGCCGCCAAATCAATCCATGGATTGGGCAGCATACCGCGGAAGAAATATAAGAAGAGAAAGAGCTACGGCAGGTCTGGGCTAAGGTAGCCAAAATCATAAAATTTAAAAATAGGAGGGACGGTGGTGTCTACACTCACGTGTTCAAAGTAATCTTCTCGAAGACTACCATGGCACAGAAGGTGAAAGAGCATGGACTATTAATGTTCAACGCCAAAATTAGCGGAGAGCAGGTGGAAAAGGGAGAGTTCTCCATGGTCCAGTACTGCTTCAAGTGCTATAGGATGGAGTCCCACGCCACCAAAGACTGCAAGGAGCCACAAGAAACGTGCTCCAAATGCAGCCAGCTTGGCCTCAATTGGTGCAATTGCGTCAGCACCACGGAGAAATGCGTGAGCTGCGTGCAGGGTCACCGAACAATGGCCATGGCATGCCCTGCAAAAAAGGACGTTATGAGGAAGAAACAGGACGCCAAAAAGAACGAAGAAACGCGCAGGGCTAACACATCCTACGCCAAGGCAGAAAAGGCAGCCATCTCAGAGGTGGATGCCAGAAAAACATACGTCAAAATTGAGAACGAGGGATTCGCGAAAATTATGACGTGCATACTTCATGCGCACGTCATGAATCTGGTTCGCCCGGGCACATTTGCAACTGTTCTGAACCAGATGCTGGCGAAAAACGGGATGGAACAAAGGGGTTCCCGGATAATCCCCATTCTGGAGATGTACTGCATTTGCAGATGGCTCCAAAGGCCCAGCAGTCAGCGGAGCAAGCTAAAGCTTGCAAACAGCCAAGCAAAAAAGCGAATAATGAAGCATTTTGATCGTAAAACTTAAAAATTGACAACTAGCTCAACCAAAGGGACAATTATAAATAGGAGTTGAAAAAAGAGGCGAAGTGCCCACATTGAAGTCCCCCCCCTTCCCCTCCCCTAATATAAACAAAGTAGAAATTAAAAAAATTAAAACAAAATTTAAATATAAAAGAGGCGAAGTGCCCAATCAAAAAACATCATAATCAACAAAATTTCTGAATTAAAAGAGGCGAAGTGCCCAATTCCCAATACCCTTAAAATAAGAAGATATTGTCAATCAAAATCAAACGATAAAAAGAGGCGTAGTTCCCAAACTGAAACTGATCAGTTCACCGAAAACTCAACAACTTGAGAGATCCATTCAGCATTTAAGCATCCTTGAAAGGCTTGAATGCTTCGAAGGAACAACCTAATCCATAAATATATATATATATATATATATATATATATATATATATATATATATATATATATATATATTATAACGGAGGAATTTTATATTTTTAATAATAATTACGAAGAATGCTAGTGATGCCCTAACACCAGGGCAAACTAGAAAACATATTCACACCTTAATATACCTACCACACAATTTCACCACTTTAACCTAAATGGTAAAAAATTCTAATTTTCTTTCTGGAAACAAACTTTAATTATCATGTTTTTGGTGTATGAAAAAAATGATGGCTAGGTAAAGGCGGTAACGATTAATGTAGGTAGGAACGAAAACGTGAGATGGGCGCTCCAGACCCTTTTCCAGTTGGTCCCCCGCTCAGATGCTGCTAGGATGTTAGATGATGGATGGATGGGTTGGATCTCGAGTGGGGGCCTCAACAAGAATGACTCATGGTGGACTTGATGGCAATACCGGCCGAATAAACGACCGCTAAAGTTTTGCCACCCCCTCTCGGGTACTTACGCTACGACCGCATCCAACTACAGAGAAACGGGCCTTACTTCCCTCTGTGATGCTGGCCAGGTCCCTCGGATGATGAGGATCTCTTGTCCATCCAGGACTCGCAGTTATGCTGCAGTTTCGAGAAAATTTCTGAATTATGCTTCCGCTGTGGGCTAGTCCTCAAACCAGTTTTCACATAAGCCTCTAATTATTTCAGTCAGACATAACTGGGCACGACTTTAATTATTTCAGGTGTGACTCCGCCGCCGGATCTAGTGCGACTGCAAATCTATTTTGGCCCCCCCCTATGTAACTTGGGACTTTAAGACTGCGACTCCGCTAAATTACAAATTAATCTTTAGCGTGATAACAGAAACATGCTTTTATAAGGCAGAAAAAACATATATAAAACAGCCATACCAATCTATTTAAAAAAAGTTGTCTTTTTTCCTGTTCAAAGTTGCGGCAAAAGACGCGGGAAATTGCTACTGTGTGACTGTGACCTTTTTTTTCCAGTGCGACTCAGCTAAATTGCAAAGTAAACTTTAGCACGATAACATAAACATGATTTAATAAGGCAGAAAAACACACATATAATACAGCCGCGGCAAGTTCTTAAAAAAAGGTCGTCTCTGTTCCTATTCAAAGTTGCGGCAAAAGTCCAGGAAAATTGGCGGTGCCACTTAGACCGAATTTTGCAAAACGTTTGCGATTTTCGACTTTGTGACTTCAAAGTTCACAGTGCGGCAAATTCACAAAGTCGAAATTCGTTACCGCAACGCCCAGCACTGCAGTCCAATTGGCTAGCAATAGTTAACACGAAGTCAATGAATGGCAGACATCCAAGCAGGTTCCCACGCAGAACGATGGACGGGAGCATTGAGGTACTTAGCCATCATTGAATTATGGATCCTCGGTGAAATAAATGGTGTTATCTCTTTCTAAAGGGTGAAGAAAAAAATCCCCAAAAGACTTCCAGAATAGGCTTTTTTCTATGTAGGCAGTGCTAAAGTCCGTTCCTAAGCAAGTAAAAATGCTTTATCCGTATTCAGAATTAGGTAGTAATCGATTATTCGGCCGTCTATATATATATATATATATATATATATATATATATATATATATATATATATATATATATATATATATATATATATATATATATATATATATATATATATATATATATATATATAGGGTCTTTCAATAAGGTCGCTCGATTTTTAAATGTAAATAAAACAAGTTGTGTGTGATATATGCAATCAATTTATTTTAAATTTGAAAGTACATTTTATGGCATTAAGTGTGAAATATACGTTGCATAAATCTGGCTGAAACAGCCTGATGGGGTTCGTTATGTTAACTTCAAGGACATCATCTGTTTGCGGATTATTCGCATAGACCTGCGATTTAAGGTAGCCACAAAGAAAGTAGTCTACTGTAATGGCGTTAAATCGCATGATTTTGGTGGCCAGTTGACGTCGCCGCCGCCGTCGCGTGAGATGAACCTGCGCTGAAATCGCTGATGCAAAATGTCGATCGTGGCGTGCGCAGTGTGGCACGTAGCGCCCCCCTGTGGGAACCACATGTCGTCAGTATGAAAAATCAGGCATATAATCCAGTTGAGGACACAAAAAGTTGTTTATCATCGATCTGTAGGTCTCGCGGTTGACGGTTTTGGCAATCCCATCTTAGTTCTCAAAAAATACGGACCGATGATTCCGTTAGACGAAAATCCGCACCAAACAGTGAATTTGTTGGGATGCAATTGGTGCTGGTGTATCTCATGTGGATTATTTTCGTCTCAAATTCGGCAGTTTTGCTTGTTCACAAATCCATCCATCCAAAAATCGACCTCGTCGCTGTGGCAAGGATAGAAATCACGTAATGCGCGGAACGTTTGTCGAACGGAGCACTGATTTTGATAAAAACATTTGATGATTTGCACACGCTGTTCAACGCTATAACCTTTCATCGTGACTTGCGAACTACTACTCAACAGTTTACACTGAGGTTGCCAGATGTCGCTTTTTTCGAAAAAATCGAAGCAGGAAAGCGATTCGAACCAGGCACACTGAGGCAGTATGCCGTTAGTACCCTATGCGTAGTATAGGGTACTAACGGCATACTTTTAACTGTGATCAAAGCGGTGTTTTTTCTTATCCTCCCACTCTAATTGTTGTTCAACACTCATCGTCACAGCAATTATAGCCAATCATAAAATATGGTTAGATGCTCCACTTGTTTCAAATGTTTCTGCTCACAGTCCAATGTGTGAGATTTCCTTGTTAGCTTGTTATTCTTTTCTTGGTTCCCTTTGCAAAATATGGTCAGGTTGCATTTTTTTATTTAAAAGCATAAAATTTATGATTTTTTACACTCTTATTTCGTTTCTTGTCTCAAATTAGTACCATACCCATATTTCAAGAAGCTTTTGCTCCTATATCATCACTTATGATAATGCAAATATTTTATGTACGAGTACCTTCTTGCATGCGGTTCTCAGCTTGGGTTTTTTGTTACTCTGAGTTGTGCTTTTGTGAGATTTGAGGCATTCTAGTTCACATTTTATTACCCTTTGTTTGAATAAATAAAACACATTGTTTAAATATTTCACATTTCAAGGATACGTACAGTTTTTTTTAATATTTGATCCAGTTTCCCTCGCTCCCACCAACTTTTTTATTTGTTTGTCCTAAATTTCCTTATGCATGCGATCATTAATTCCAGTTTCCTTACTCTTGTCATTATATGCTAATTATTTTTACTTAAGAAAAGTAATTTTTCTTTGCGAATCAGAATTTCACATCTGATAGTTTTAGTACTATTGACTCCAACTATTATGGATAGGGGTTTAATATTTCTCTTTACCGCCACTTAGTTTTTTCCTTTCAGGTGCTAATAATCTAATGGCATGGTGATGCTAACTGCAAATACTAGTGACTCATTTAAGCATAAATAGCAATATAGCCTGAATATTAATATGTTATTTTTAATGTAGGTAATCGTATCGCTTAGTTGGGTAGCTTTCTTAACAATGAATCGCTGCTGATTGAAATTAAGGCTTTTGCACAGTTCAAGGATGCATAAGTGATAAGAGAGAGATACAGGAATTTCACAGATAAATGAATATCACGGCGAATGACTTCATTCATTTGATTGCACAACATTTAAAGATCAAACCTTAAAACTATCTCTTGTATTAAATAAAATATTTTGTTTAAATTTATTGTTTATTTCTAGAAGTTAGCATTATATTTACAGCCATATTGCACATCTAATAGGTCCAATGATTTGTAATGTTAAATGTTTAACGATTTAGGTAATGTTTAGTTAGTGAAATTGAAATATTTTTGGTTTTAGAAGGCTTTTCTAAAATCTTTTGAGGGACTTAACAAATCCTTATAAAATTACAGTTGATAATCACTCGAGGAATTGATAAAGCTAATGCTTTAAAAAATAAGTTATAAATACATCAAGAGCAGTCAAATGTCATACGGGAAACATATTTTTAAAGCGTTAAGTTGACCAGATATTAAATTGTTTATAGGAAATATTTATTCAGTGAAATCCAGTTTCTAACACTTTGCTTTACTTATCTTCCTATTATACATATATTACTCTTCTGATGACATGCTGGCGACAGTTAATCTTATAGGAGTACAAGCAAACCACTCCAAATTCCTGACCCTCATTTTAAAGAATTCAAGTTCATTCTCACATAAGACAGGATTGTGTTGGAATGAGATCTTTTGTCACCTGAACGCTTCCTCCAAACGACACCACCACACCGTCTGCTGAGACTGTACTAGCAATAAATGAATTTTATTTTATCTTCATTGTAAGTAAGCAGTGCAGCCTTACAGGCGTTTTGTCACCTCATGTGGTTCCTGCGTCACTCTCTTCCGTACCTCTTCACCCTTATCAAAATCGGCCAAGAGCGTCTTACACATACCAAACCTTTGAACGAGAGAAAATTCTCTAAGTTAAACCAATTTGCGTTAGACTTGCAAGGAGATGTTGGGAGACATATAGAGGGTTATGTACCCTGCGGCCCCAACCTTCGATGTTTACTAGGCTAATACCTGAAGGGGGATCTGAGGCTATATACATATCTTTTACAGATTTTCATTTTCTTTTCTTTCATCACTTTTGTTACTACTTCTCAACAAAATATATGTATGATGCAACACTGATGTTATTGCGCTTTATGTTGGATAGAACAAATGTACAGTCTTGAGGTTTCAAATAACCTCTTCTAGGGAGGGGGAAAAAACTAGAGCGGCAGCTCATTTTGAATTATAAGACTATAGTTAGAGAAAGCATTAACACGCAAAGAAGAGAAAAATGAAGAATGCAATGTAAGGGGAAGAAAAAATGATAGAACTTTCAAGGATTGCGATTTAGTCTATCTTGAACCAAACTAATACCTGGGTAGGTTAAGTTGGATTTCTCGGTTCTACATATATGAAAAAACTTTGATGAATCTTTTGCCAGCTACTTTGCATAATATACCAACAAGAAGGTTATGTTTTCATTATGCTCTGTTACGTCCTTCAATTTTTACTTTAATTTCATGGTTTTTGGGGGGAACTAGGTTAATAATATATATCCTCATCAAAAACAATGCATCCTCGCACAGCCCTCAACGATAAAGAAGTCTTTTATCATCAATAAAGTGCTGAAGGCACCTTTGTTGATGTTATTGCGTAAACTTAGTTCACTATCTAAACCTTGGTTAGAGGATTTATGAAGGACCTTTTATTTAGGAAGAAGCGATCCGATTGTAAAACCTTCAAATCTGTGAGAACTAGGGATTAGAAGAATATTAGCCGCCATTTATGTGGGAAACCTGGACAAACAAACATATAATTTTCACCGCTCCTAGTCGTTTCCATGTAATAACACTACCAGGTACAGTATTCTTGGGACCATGGCTTTCATGAGAGCTGCCCTAAATCTGCCCTATCACAAGAATTGAAAGTTCAATGGGCCCGGAAGTACATGTCGCTGGGCATGAGTTGGATTCTCTTCACGAACAAGACCAGGGCGACACTTGACGGACCTGATGGTTACGCAAATGGTTGAGTCTCTTTCGGAGATGAATGTCATAAACAGTTATGACGTCAAAAGCTTGAAGGAGGAGTCATGTTGTGGCCTGGTATAATAGGATACAGATTTATTGGACTAGTCAGGATAACTGATGGATTTAAAGTCCTCCGAGTGGCTCACTGCAATCTCTTGAAGGAGGTCCTGGTTCTCTAGCTAGAAGACATATCGTTGTGGCTTCTAGGGACTCTAGTTTTGATACATAATAACGTTCCGTCACACTTTGCCATGATCACTCAAGTGTTTCTAGGCTTTTACGGCATACTAGGTCACAGGTTTATGGTGTGGCTGCCGGCCTTTCCGGATCTCAACTCAATCAAAAATTTGTGGTCCATAATTAAACAAGATTTTTTGGCCGATGGTCGTAATTATCATCTAAAGTAGTCTTATGAGCGACCATCTAAGCTGCAACAGAGGCAGTCGAACTCGCTAATGTTAAGGAATTGACAGATTTCATACATGATAGGTTTTTGAAGTCATGCTAGAAAATGGCGATCATGTGGGGAAATAATTCTTTATGTCCATCAATCACGTTTCATCAAAGATTATTATGACAATCAATGTATAAGTCCAAAATTCCTTTCTCAAAGAAAGGAAAGTACCATCCCACAGCAAATTGACTTTATCACATAACCTCTATCCTTTACTTAGATATATAGATTGAATCTCCTGCTCTTTGTGCTAAATTTTAAGACAAGGGCCTTTTAAAGAGAGGGTGAGGCTTTATCCTCAGGCGATGGCCCAAATTACATGGTCTCAAGAGTGGTCAGAGGCAAAATTTGGTTGAAAGCCGAACGCTTCTTAAAATTGTTTGTCAATCTCACTTGCTCCACACTTCTATTGATGGAAAAAACTGAATATAGTCTCTAATCGTTTACTCATCCCTCCGACTGATGCATTTGGTCTGCACTAGTAATAGCAGTACTCAATGCAATTATTTATCAAGTGAGCGTGATATTGGTGAGATCTTTCTTTACCTTAAACAACCAGAAAAATGGCAAGAAAGCTGCTCTGGTTGACTTCTCATCTCGTCTACAATAGACTAAGGATTATCAATGCGATTGAGAACCAATCAAAGACTTTTTTTATCTTTAATTGTATTTTCTTTCTAGATACTATTAATTACTCTAATTATTCAGAGTATTTTTATTTAATTGCATTTAACATCTTAAGTTATAACTAAGTTTTATTAAAGATTGAGGTAAAATAATGATATAAAAACAGAGCAACACTTCTTTCATTGATTCATAAATAGAAATTTATTTAAGTTTACTAGCATAAAAGTCAGTATAAGCAATTAGACAGTTCATAATAGTGTAACTGGATGAAAATTAGTGATTAATGTCTTATAACAAAGGCAAAGGCTGAAGGGGGTGCATTCAGGATTATGCTGTGTAGAAGTGCGAGTCGAAGGAATAAGATACCACTGATTTATATTATAGTTTATTCCTCTTATTTTAATTGGGTGATTTCAAATGTAAAACGCTATTTTCATGTCGCCACTCTATATTTTCCAATGAATATTCAACCAAGGCTTTCTGAGTATTTGACAGGCTCCTTTAATTAAAAGCAATTTACGACTCGCTGCCTTGTAGAGATCCTTGACCTCTTTCATTACATTGATTTATTTAAAATATATATTTACCATTAGTCTTGAAGCTGTCAGGAATTGATATTGAGATTTCAAATGCTGGATTAACAATTAAATTTACCTGGATCTTCAAGGATGGGGGATTTGCGGGGATATTACTTTATTGTTTATGTATTGTTTGACTTAAAAGGTTTCATCCTAATAAGGAGAGTAGTAGAAAAAAAGAACTTAGTTATTTGATTAAATTTTGAAATAATATGAGGAAAGTGTTTGAAGTTTGTTTTCAAATATTTGCGGGGGTATGAATGCTACCCTCCAACAACAGATTTAGACAGCGCTATATTACAGAAAGAAAGAGAGGGGTGTGTGTGTGTGAGAGAGAGAGAGAGAGAATAACAAGGAGTAACAAGGAAAGGAAGCACCCTAGGAGACCTTACGGTCCATTCAAAGAAAGTACCTTTAAACTAGCAATCAAGCAGGCACATCGCTGGTCAATTGTTTTGCCTCCCTGAACGGCCACTTTTCAAGACTTTGTATAGTCTTGAATTGAACTGGTCAACAGATTACCTGTTGACAACTTCCACTGGAAGTGCGTTCCACTTACCGCAGATACTGTAAGTGAAAAAATTTCCACACAGATTGCGGTTGTAACGCTTCAGTTCAAGTTTGAAGCCGTGATTGCTCGTTCTGTTCTCACTCAGTGTGAAAATATCCCGATAGTCAACATTTTCGAACCCTCGAAGTATTTTGAAAACTTCGATGAGCTGACCACGCAGTCCACGGGGTTCCAGTGAGAACAGATTTAATTCCCTTAGTCTATCCTCATAACTTTTATGTCGGATAGAGGGAATCAGCTTGGTTGCCCTGGCTTGTACGCGTTCCAATCTCGTCGAAATGAAGGACTACAAAATTGTACGGTATACTCCAGGTGCGGCCGAACAAGGGAGTTGTACAGACAAAGTACTATCTCGTAGTTACGATATCCAACGTGTTCTTTATGTAGCCTAACATCCTTTGGGCTTTCTTTTCTGCCTCGATGCACTGTTTCGAGAACTTGAGGTCACTAGTGATTTTTACACCCAAGTCCTTCTCAGTGTCGGTGGATTTAATAGCAGTGCCCTTAAAGATATACTGAGATTGGGGGTTTCTGTGGCAGATATGCATCACTTTGCATTTGTTCACGTTAAAAGGCATTTGCCACGTGTCGGACCACTCCCTAATTCTTCCAAGATCTTCCTGCAGGCGGGCAGTATTTCCATCCTTTGCAACGTTCATACCAAGCTTGGTATCGTCGGCAAATTTGGAAATCTTGGCCACCATGTCACCGTCCATGTCGTTGACGTAGATGATGAATAGGAGTGGTCACAGGACAGAACCTTGAGGCACCCCGCTAGTAACGGGCACCCACTCAGAAGCCTGTCCATTCACCACCACCCGTTGCCGTCTGCCACTTAGCGAGTTCTCGATTCAGCCGGCTACTTTTCCGTCTATGCCCAGCGCTCGCATTCCGGAGAAGGCGGCGGTGTGGTACCTTATCAAAGGCTTTCTAAAAGTTTAAGTAGACCACATCCACCGCCTTGCTCCGATCGTGCTCACTGAACACGAAGTGAAAGAATTCCACAAGGTTCGTCAGGCATGACCGTTGCCTTCGGAAGACGTGCTGGAAACTCCTCAGTTTCAGGTTTGACTCTAAATGCGACGTCATTTTGTCCACCATCATGCTCTCCATGAGTTTACCAACTATCGAAGTCAGACTGATAGGTCGGTAGTTCGACGGTTGGCTTCGGTCTCCTTTCTTGAATATCGGAGTCACCTCCGCTTTATGCCAGTCTCTAGGAACGCATTCGGTCCGGATTGACATGTTGAAGATTGCGCTCAGGTGTCGTGACACTTAATCGCGCACTTTTTTTAACACCTTAGGTAGAAATCCGTCCGTGCCAGGTGAATTATTCGTCATTAGGTCAGTGATCTTCTTTTTTATTTCCCCTTCGGTGAAGTCCATATCCTACAGCTTTTTCCCCTAGTAGGAATCCATTGGCTGGGGGATGGGACCACACTCTTCAGTAAACACTGTAGAGAAGTCGTCGTTAAGGAGGTTAGCATTTTCTTTATCTAAGTGCTTTAATGCCCCCTCCTCATTTCTTAAAGAACCAATCGTTCGACGGATTGGTTTACGGCTGTTCACATATCCAAAAACTCCTGCGGATTCTCTTTACAGAGTCTCCCCACTCGGAGTTCCTCAGACCGCTTAGCCACCCTTATGCTGGACTTCAGTCAGTCCAGCACGAAGACCTGCAAAGTCTGCTCTTTTCAAATCAAGTTTCCTAGATTTACTAGTTGCAGGCCCTGCTTTCGGGACTTTGACTACAAATCTAATTAGTCGGTGGTCACTGCCACCGAGCTCTTCGCCAACAGAGAGGTCCTCAACGATTTCATCCTCAGAGGTGAAAACCAAGTCGAGGATATTGTTTCCTCTCGTTAACTCTCTCACCCATTGAGTGAGGAACTCGTTGTTCGCGAACTCCAGGAGTAGTTCGTTCTCGCCACAGGCTTCTCTGGTGTCCCAGTCAACTTGTATGTTGAAATCCCCCATGACGATACAGACTCTGTCTTCGACAAGTTCTCCTAGTAGCTGGTACAGATCTCTGTCCTTTTTAATAGGTTAGGCAGGAGGTCTATAAAGCACCAGAGTCCTGTATTTGGCAGGACCTATCTCTAGGTCAACACCAAGTAGTTCAGGGTCGGGCACGATGGTACGATCCGTCGAGTTGAGAGTATTCTTGACATACATCACACCGCCACCTTCTTTGTCTGGCCTATCTTTCAGGAAGAGCTGGTAACCGGAAATCGTGAATTCACCTTCAAAATCTCGGCTTGAGGTTTTAATCTACGACCCCATAAGGGCCACCATCTCAGGTTCCTCTGTTGCTACGAGGCCACTGGACCTCAAGAAACTTATTCCTGATTGCCCTCGCATTGAACAGAAGAACTTTGAGGGAGTCCCCTAGTGTAGGGCTCCCTACGCTCTTCCGTTTCCCGGCTTCTCTGTTTTCGTGGTCATACCCTTTTTGACGACCTTCGAGAAAGTTGTTCGAAGAGTGACATGGGCGTGCTGGCAAACGTCCGCTTTCGCTCTGTTTCGAACGCTTCTTTGGGTGCGTTCCACGACATCTTGAATTAGGTTGGCGAGAAGGGCCTTCCCTTTAAAGGAGAGATGTACTCCGTCCCTTTGGTAGAGGTCGTCTCTACCGATAATAGGTAAACTTTTTAATATGTAATGGGTTCAAAATTTTGTGGATCTCTAATTGTTATGCTATTCAGTAATATTTGGGGGGCAATATAAATAATGCAGTTTCAGCACCTCTGTTTACATGTGTAAATTTCGGTAATGTGGGGGATAGAGCAAGTAGATTCGTGCATCTTTATTATTTAAAAAGAATGAATATCCTAATAATTAATAATTATGCTTCTCCCTTTTTGTTCCTTATAGTGGTGCTGGGAGGTAATTAAATGTTCTTCGAACTCCATGGAGCACCAAGCCGGCCCAATTAGAAAATTAGACTTCAAGGAGTGTTGCTAGTCGGATAAGAATTTTTTTTAAGAAACCATTTGGCGACTGAATAATAGGGAAAAAGTTCTTGTAAAACAACCTACAGCCTAATGCTAGGCTAAGTTAAAAAACAAACACAAATAACAAAGATACAAAAAGCAAAACAGAGGCAACAAAAGAAAACAAAAGAGCAAAAAAACAGAAAGGTGAATAAGGCACGCTCCTGCGACGGAGGAGAGGCACACCTACCCCGGGTGCAGGAACCAACGACCTACAACAAAGAGAGCGAAATAAAATAATGAAGGTAAGCCTTCTTAAAAAATAATATAATCTACAAGTCTGTGTACACACACCCGTCCCGAGTATGAGAGACAAGTCCGCCAAGATACGGGGACAGGTAGCATGCGCCAAGATCAACCAGACTGGCACATTTAAGAAGAATGTGCCGAAAAGTTTGGGGGACAAAGGAATCGTTACAATAGGTGCTGGCGAGTGCGCCATCATATGGAGATACGTCACTCGAGTGTGCCCAATTCAAAGGCGGCAGAAAGTGACAGGAAGCCGTGGCGGCCTTATGAATAAGTCCTTGGAAACAGCCATGGCGCAATGACACGCAAATTTAAGTTACACTCGGCTGTCTCCCATCATCTTTGCCAAGCAACCCGTTGGCATGCCTTGATTTATGCCACGTAGGTGGTGTAAAAAAGACAAACGCTGGTCTGGCGCCCCAGTCCTTGCAGACCTTTTGGTGCCGTCATCGGCGCGATCATTTCCTGCAATTCCCACATGTCGATGAACCCATCAGAAGATAATCTCGACCTCTATCTTGCTTGAGGCAACCGTGGCCTCAAAATATTACGAAACAGGAAGTGTAAAGATTCAATGCACCGAGTGCACACAAAACGCTTTGTGAGTCTCTATAAACCACATTCCTGTTTTCGGACCGAGCACTCTACGTTATCTCCCGTACTGAGCGCTCTATTTCAACCAGCTGGCCAAAAAGACAGACGCATTGCCGGGTAGAGCATCGATGACTTCAAACAGATGGGATACGGCGAACAAATAGACCCCTCCTGGGACTTGGAGCAATCAATATACTTTGGCGTGGATCTAGCGTGACACAAAGTATGCCCTAATAAGGAAGAATGCACTACTCCAAGCTCTGTGGAAGCTTTGGGCACAAAAGTTAGCGACAAAATGTAAAGATTGGTACCTATCGGGGTTGCGAATTGGGCAAAACTGGAGGCACCATTGGCTAGAGATCTACACTGAGCTTTCGAAGGAATCCTCTACTTACAGGCAAACCAAGTTTAGGAAGAAGTGCGGGTCGGGGTTAAGCCAGGATTGTCAGCAAAAGTGAACCCCTTTAGTCTTGGCCAAGTAAAAGTGAAACTGAAACCTATGCGATCCAGAATAGAGTGAGATGCAGTTCAATGCCTGTTAGAGTTAACGCTTCAGAGTTGGCATCTGAGCTGCAAAATAGAGCAAAGTGAGAGAATCTTCTGACGGCACTGAGGTGACACCTTCGATGCTCAGTCAGAGGTATTATAGGCCTTCTTCAGATATAAAAACACATATCCTAAGAGCTGTATACGAATGCAGGCCTTGCAGACGGCATGTTTCTTTCGGAGAAAAGCTTTCAAAGTAGAGTGGAAGGTGCGGAAGTTGCTTCCCAGAAAAAAGACGTCTAACATTAACCAATTTCTTCATTGAATTGCAGACGCTGAAGGTTAAAGAGATTTGGCGGAAACCGGCCGGGTAAGTAATCTCTCCCCAGTTTACGAAAAGCTAGCACAGTAGGCATTGATCAGGAATCGAATGAATAAATCTAACAAAAATATCATGCCACACTCACCTACATAGATTTCGAAGCATGCTATACAGTATATCGTCATGAGTAGAGGTGGGGTCTGCACAAGAAGCAAGAGCAGAACGCAACTTCCTTAATGTAAATATGTCGTTAAAGAGTTCTCTCCTCGTCGTAAAGTCCAGCGGCGGACTTGAGCGATACTACGACGTGCATTGAATGCGGGCAAAGCAGCATCCTGGTTAGGGAATGCAAAGAAAGCGGTCGCGAGAGACTGTCACGACCGAGAGATCCGATATTGCGGTCCATTCTCCTGTAAAAAGAGGTGTATCTAGCAAAAACTTGCCCCTAATCCTTTTAGGTCACTTCCGCACCTCTGCTAGAGGGGTCTTCATCTTAAGTGATAACACGTATGCTAGCCAGGAGGCGCGGCGGGCGTAATTCAAAACATAACCCAACTTAGCCCTAGCTCGACAAAATTCATCTAGATTGAAATCATTCGGGCGGCGCTGATAGTACATGTAGGAATATTTCTTCTCTTTGAGCGCTATATCCCACTCGACTTATTAAAACGGCCAGATATCATTTGAATAGTAGCTAGGCACAATGCGATGAGGCTGCAGGAGAAGAACTCAACGGCCTCATCTACGGAACTAAACTCCTCGACTAGTACAGTGAATTCACTTATTTTCTCAAAAGCGGACCACTACTCCCGCGTCAAGCACTACCGGTGTAGGTAGGGTCTCTTAGGGCGCATCGATCCATGAAATGTTATTTGCATGGAAAGGTTATAACTACTATGGAAGTCATCGACTAACCTCCACACAAAATCAGGCTGTGCATCCGTAGAGTACAAAGATAGATCAAGACCGATTAATGAATTGGATCTAGGGTAGTGATGTGTAAAATTTTCCACATTTAAGCCGCAATCTCCATCTCGTCGAGCAGGTCGGCAAAGACCTGATTCCAGGGATTGGTCGATTAGTCACCATTAGAAGTGTCTACCGTTCAATTCCCCAAGCAACAGAGAGGGCGTCGGCAACCGTCTTTCGGTGCGTCGGTGGTCCTCCGGGTCTTAGTCTGCTGACGGTGGAATGTACATACATATAAATAACAGTCTGCCTCCTCTCCATTTGAAGCTGCACTGCTACTGCGTGAAAGAACACAGCAGCATAACACATGCATCATGTTGCGTGTAAATGAGGCATCCTCCTGCAAATTCCCCTATCCCGTGGGGGCTGGGGGGGCCAAACCATTGTACCCCAAGAGGAGGACAGGAAGCACGTGCCCAGGACGAGATTAGCCAGAAAGATACCTAATGGATAACGGGAGGAGACAAGCCTCTGCAGTTCCTCTCAGAAAGCCCTGAGTCATAGCAATTTCTTTGAAGGAATATGCCCCCCAGGCCTTACTCGGAGATGCGAAAGCCGTCTTTGAAGAAAAGACCATCATGGGAATGTCCTTATTCTAAACGGAAGCAGAACTTCGGGGGCTGTTGCCGAACAAGGCGATATCGCCTTGGAGGACGTAGGAGAATTTTGGCCCGCCATGTGAGTCTTTTCCTACCTCTGCCTCTAAATTTGGAATGATATGGTTGGCTTCGTCGGCAGGAGTCACACCTTTGAAAGATGCACCCTCTCCAAGCTACCCGCCCATCCCTGGTTGGGGGCGTAGGAGCCGAGCTCCTTTGGTGCTGTTCTCATTTCGAGAGTTGCTTTACGAACTCAGGAAGACGGATCACGATCACGGTGTTACCTCATGTGAGTGTAATGAATCAGTTGTGGCGCACGGCTGTTTTACCTTACTGGAAACGGTAACGGTATGGGAAGAAGAGTATTCGTGGACTTAGCTTAGCCTGCTATGAGCCTTTTGTGCCGTCAGCACTACCAGAAGATCAGCCAAAGTGAGTTGAACCCGCAGAAAGGTTCCGAATAGGCGCGGAAATGATCGTGCTCGTATGCCTGAAAGGACCAGAGGCATAAGGTGCCTTTTTAAAATAGAAGCATAAGATGTCTCAGGCAACGCCGGGCGCACCACGCCCAAGTTCTTAGCCTTGCGAAGTGAGAAACGATCCGTAGCCTGACCGCTCAGGATTTCTTTCTCCAGAAGATAGCACCACATAGGTTTTGAATTCCTGGTTGTCCCTCTCCACAATTGAAAAACTTGGCCTTATACGATAGGTACTTATCGTGTGCGGACTTGGGCAACTTATACAGTCTCTGGTAACTACGATTTTAACGCCTACAGGAGCGATTCGTACGTCCGAACCGGTGGCAGTAGTAGCGCCTCCGCGACAATGACAGCAATGCCTTCATGCGGTAGGTATCGATCTTATACGGCATCTACTAACTCAGGGAGCTTTTAAAAGTCGAACATAACGAATTTTAAAGCTCCACGCTCTGCGAGCTCTAAGTGATGCCATCTAAGGAGTAATCCACGAGGTCCATTGCGTAGAATACCCCTTTTACAGAGTTAATTTTAGAGCGTGGCTTCACATTCACCCGCATGCCATTAATTGTCCAAAGAGGATTAATCATGTCCGCTTCAGAAAGAGCTGAGGCATTCCAAGAATGTTCCGCCTCGAAAAATAGGACACATTCGGCTCTCTACCAATCAAACTAGCTGATACTCCCATCGGGTGGATCTTAATGCGCTTGACCAACATGCTGATATCCGTGGAGTGAATAACCAGAAAAGGTTTGAAGCCAGCGGGCTCGAAAACGCCAGGTAGTCTTACAATGAGTGGCTGGGATGTAACCAAGGCGACTCGAGGCCCGAACTGCCGATCTTGACCTGGTTGCTTGCTGAAATTACATAAAACCCATCCCTCCTCGGAGCCCCGGCGGAGTTAAAGGATACTTTAATCCTCTTCCTGCTTGTTTTTACTTTTGGGGAGATGAGGGTGCCGAAATAACCCGCTTCTCTCTACTGCAGGAATGAGCCCCTAGGCCAGATGTACCGGCCCCAGCAAGATCCTTCTGCGGTCGGGAGGTCTTAGCTGTCAGTTGGGCACCAGCCAGAAAATGAGGTCCTTCCTCTCTTTGTGAGTCTTCCGAGGAGAAGCTTTTACAGGGGTTGACTTAGGTTCAGTGTTGGCCCTGAGCTCGGGTTTGTCCCTATAGAAGCTCCGACCGTGTGGAGGTGGATCACCTCCCAGACCATGTACATCTCAGAGAGAGCCTCCGTTGTCCATCTCCCCGAAGGCATCACAGATTTCGTTAGATGTATCATCCTTCACATTCAAGTCTCGAGCAGGAGAACCAGCCTCCATCGGGGAAGATGGAAGGCAGAAACTGCTCTCTGTATAACTAGGAATATTTATGTGGAAAATGTCCATCTCACTAGTAAATGTGAGAAAGCCCTAGTTTAATTTACAACGAAGTGAAAACCGCAAAGGGTTCAGCATAACTATACTTGCGGAAATGGGCCGTAAACTTCATCCTAGCAGAGGCGCAGTTTTCTCTTAATAAAGAGTGCTATGCTTAACGCACATAATATCAAACAAAGTCTGCTGAACAAAAGTTGCGTGCTCTCAATTATTCTGATTTATGACCTTACGACCTTTAAAATTTTCAAAAACTCCGGAATAACCTTTGGATGACCTTGGCAATTTTATCATTCGAAAGAGAGTGTAGAACAATATAAGGGTTTCAAATTTCGTTAGTATCGGCAGAATATTTATGATATTATTGTCAAACATTATAATTCCCGGGCTAACCATGGGAGGACCTTATCAATTGTATTATTCGAAAGAGAATGTAAAACAACATAAGGTTTTCAAATTTCGTCAGAATGGGCGGAGTAGGTATGAGGTTATTGCCAAAACAAAACAATTCCGTGGATAACATTAGGAAGACTTTAGCAATTATATCGTTCGAAAGAGAATGTAAAACAACATAAATGTTTCAGATTTCGTTAGAATCGGCCTAATAGATATGATGTTACTGCCAAAATAGTATAATTCCCGGGCTAACCTTGAGAGAATTCTGGCCATTCCCTCATTCGAAAGAAAAAGCAAAACAATATAAGGGTTTCAAATTTCCTTAGAATCGGCAGAATAGTTACAATGTTATTACAAAATCAAACAAAGCAAAACGGGAACCGACCGACGGACATAATGCAATGTAGACTCGCACGCGACTAAAAATACCTGTTATGCGTTGGGACACTCGAAGTGATAGTTTTCATCATAATATAGTTCGGCAATCCGACCCTGCCCTCACAAAACGCATTGTATTAAGTGACAACGGCAAAGTTGTTTGGCTCTATCGGGTCCCACTCACTCGTCACCATCTCAAGTTGAATGTTTATCCAAGTCTGGATAAAGATTTATTGAATGTATCTTTACCTAATGAATAAGTGAAGAGTTGGGGAAAGATTTACTCAGAAACCCTTAAGGCGTACGAGCATTGTAATATTCCCCGTCAGTTAATAACGAGAGAACATTGGGAAGTGCAGGTTGTTTGCAAACGCGAGAGGCAACGCTAATGGCGACAAAGAACAGGATAGCCCGTGTCAACTGCGTGTATAGCTTGGCAAAGGATAGTCCAGCAACCGGGAGTAAAATTACCCCCAAATAAATTAGTTTGTAGCGATAATATGTTAATAAGAATTTTGGGGTGCATGTTTTGTTTGTTTTATGGTTTTTGTTGTTTTATGTCGAAAATAATTGCCAATTCTAGGACAACGCAAGAGGAATATTTACGATTAGCGAAAATATTGGGGTTGACCTTTTAATTAGTATACTTTGTCAGAGAAAAGGAATTATTAACTTGTCTCGATCTGACCTTATCGGAGGATATTCTTAGCGAATCACTCAATTTTTACATTTGTTGGAAGTAGGTCGTAATTTTTTTTCTCTCTTTTCTTTCCTAGTTTCTCGTTTCTCTTTCTTTCTCTTTTCTCGTTTCTTTTTTCTCTCTTTTCTTTCCTAGTTTCTCGTTTCTCTTTCTTTCTCTTTTCTCGTTTCTTTTTTCTTTATTTTGTTACTCTTTCTCTTTTCTAGTTTCTAGTTTCGCGTTTCTCTCTTCAAGTCTCTCGTTTCTCTTTCTTTGCTTTCTCTTTCACCTCTCTCGTTTCTCATTCTCTTTATTATTCTCTTTTTCCACCTGTAATTTTCTCTTTCTCTCTCTTTATCTTTTAATTCCTATTTGCCTTTCTCTTTCACCTATGCTTTCTTTTTCTCTTTTACTTTCTCTTTCACTTTGTAGTTGCCTTTCACTTTCGCTTTGCCCATGTCTTTGCCTTTGTCCTTTTCTTTTCTTTCTATTTGTCTTTGTGGCTCCTTTCTATTTATGAATTTACATTAGCCTCTTTGTCTTTGTCCCATTAACTTATAATTTCTCTGTCTCTTTCCCTTGCCATTTTTTATTTGCATTGCTCTTTCTCTTTACTATTTATTTTGCTTCTTTCCCTTTTCCATTGCGTTTTCTTCTCTGCATTTCTATTTCTGTTTTCCTTTCACTTTGCCTCTTTGCTTCTGACTTAGCTATACCTTTCTCTTTGCCTATTAGTGTGTGCCTTTTCTTCTTACTTTTGCCTTTTCTATTTCTTTGCGTGACTTTTTTGATTTATCGCTTTGTTTTTCTTTAGTAATCTTTTATTTGCCTTTGCACTTTGTCCACAGACCTTTGTATGTGTATTTTCTTTCTCTTTGCCTCTGCATCGTATTCTTTGAATTACTTCGTAGCCGTTGCCTCTTTACCTTTTGTATTTGCTTTTCTGAGTGCCTCTTTGCATTTGCTTTTTATTTCTATTTGCCATTCTCAATTCCTCATTGCTTTCCTCTTTTCCCTTTCCTTCTTCTTAATTCTTCTTTTCCTTTAGCTTTTCTTAATTTATGTGAATTTGCCTCTTTATCAGCCTTTAACTTTACCCATTTTCCTCTTCCTTTTCTTTTTCGTTACCATCACCTATTTGCCCTTGTCATTGTTTCTTTGTCTTTTCATTTTTCTTTACCTATTCCCCTATTTGCCTTTCCCTTTATTTTGACCTTTTGTGCCACTTTGACCCTTTCTTTTCGCTTTCGTTTTACCTCTTTGTCTTTGTCTTTATTTTTTGTCTGGGAATCATTGCCTTTTAATTCACCTATGCCTCTTGTCATTTGTCTTTTGCCTTGGCTGATTCAATTTCCCCATTTTCATACCTTTTCTTTGTCTTTGACGTTTCTTTCCTTCTGTTTCGTTGTCTTTCTTTTTGATATATTTTACTCTTGGCCTTTGCATTTACCTCTTTGTCTTTGTATTTCTCTTAGCCTTTGCCTCTTTGGTGTTCTCTTTCTCTTTTGTGTTCTATTTGCATTTTCTTTTTCTTTATCTCTTTGCCTTTCCCTTTTTCGTAATATTCGTCTTTTCTTTTTATTTGCCGCTGTGTCTTTGAAATTGGCCGTTGTCTTTTAGCTTTTCATTTATATTTGCCTATTTGCCTTTCTCTTCTCTTACATCTTCATCTTTTCACTAGTCTTTTCCTCTTTGCATTTGCCCTTACCTCTTTGTATTTTCCTTTTCCCTTTATCTTTGGATTTCCTTTTGACTCTTTGCCATTTCCTTCCTTCTTGTCTCTTTGATCTTGCTGTTATCTTTTTACTTGTTACCTTCGATTTCTTTTCCCCTAAATCTTTGCTGTTTTCTTTCTCATGCTTTTTTCGAGGTGTCATATATTTTCCTTTTCCTTTCTATTCACCCATACGCATTTCTTTCTCTCTGTTTCTCTTTGTCTTGGCCTCTTGCTTGGCCTTTGCCTCGACCTTTTCATCCCTGTCTCATTGTTTTTCCTTTCTGTTTACATTTCTTTCTCTTTGACTTTTGCCTTGCTTTTTGTTTTTTTTCATTTTTCTTTTACCTAAGCATCTTGTCTTTTTCTATGGTTTGTCTTTTCTTTGTATTCGCATCTTTGAAGGATTTTTTGTACATTTTCTTTTTACTCTTTCCTTTTTTTTTGTTTTTGTTTCCTCCTCCTTCATATTTGCCTTTGACAGTTTACTTTTGCCGTTGCCTTTATCTATATATTTGCATATTTGATTTTTCTATCTGCATGTATATATTTTCTCTTTGTCTCTGTCTTGACATGGTTGTCTTTTACTTTGCCTCATCTCTCTCTCTCTCTCTCTCTCTCTCTCTTTCTACCTACCTACCTTCCTGTCGTAGAATGACTCCCGACGATACCATATATTACACTATTCGTTGAGGGAACTTCCTTAATTATCTTTAGAGTGCGTTTACTGTCTGGCGGCAGATATTATGTATCTTCAAAATGCTTAAGAAGTGGAACTGAGCTCAAGGATAATAATATTGCTATCATTAATAAAATAGAGTTTTATTAATAATAAATATAAACAATACACAAAAACGGAAAATATTGACATAAACAGAATGGAAAGGGTCGTGGAGACTCGGGCTAATCCAAGGATTTAAGGGATCAAAAAAGGTAAAACAAATATGGAGTTAAAGAGATGGGATGGTTCGATAAACCATTTAAAGAACAGGATAGAATTGACAAAAAGGGATCAATACTCAAAAGGTGACGCTTGGCTTACGTAACTTTTTTTAGGGTGCGGTGGAAGGTACGTGAAGGAATATTCGGTCCGCTGGCGAGTTCCAGCCGAAGGGGGGGGATAAAAGGATCCTGACGAGGCGTCTTGGAAAGGAGAACCGTTACTCGACGAACGGCTTGAAGAACAATGGCTGTTCTACTTTGTTCTCTTCTGAACAAAGGGGGGAATAAGAACCGTCTCTTGTCTACGGGCTCAAGAACAATGGCTGTTCTGATGTTGTTCTCCTTTGAACAACAGGGGGGGATTAGAACCGTTTCTTGGCGAAGGGCTCAAAACGAACAATGGCTGTTCTAATGCTGTTCTCCCTTGAACAACAGGGGGGAAGAGAACCATTTCTTGGCGAAGGGCTCAAAACGAACAATAACTGTTCTAATGCTGTTCTCCCTTGAACAACAGGGGGGGGGGGGAAGAGAACCGTTTCTTGGCGAAGGGCTCAAAACGAACAATGGCTGTTCTAATGCTGTTCTCCTTGAACAACAGGGGGGGTGAGAACCGTTTCTTGGCGAAGGGCTCAAAACGAACAATGGCTGTTCTAATGCTGTTCTCCCTTGAACAACAGGGGGAAATGCCTTGGGGACTTGGCGTCACGAAAGGCTCAAACCTTTGGCACTCAAGGAATATTGTCCTCCTTCTGGACAAGTGATGGTGAATCTCGAGGTCGAGGTCCCTTGGCGCACAAAGGGAGAGAGGGTCGTGGTGATGTTTCGCGACGAAAATCTGGATCTCCAATCTGATCTTAGTGGTAAAGTTTCCATATAAATAGCCAGGACATCTCCTTGGCGTGGGGGAAAATGGAGTGAAAGCTTGGAGGGAACGCACAGCCGGGCCGGGGAACAATGCCTTATCTGTTCATAAGCCTAACTCGATCTGGCGAGGTCGGCGTATGGGGGCGAACGGGGGGACGATAACCTCCTTGTTTAAACATTGGCATCCGGTAGCTGAGATAACACTCCAAGCCTCGAATCGAAGATGCACGTGGGCAGCATCATGGTTTTAAGATAATATGGGATAGGAGTTGAAATTAACTCGTTCTATCACACTACCTATTTACAATCATATTTACCTGTTCTTTGTTATTGCCTCTGTTCCGTTGTTATTACCCCTAAGAACTTGCCCTATCTGCTTTTGAATCTTTGCCTTTTTCATTCATCTTATATTTTTTTCCTATCATCTTCTTTCTCGTTGTATTTTCCTTTTACTTTGCTTCTTTTCTTGTGCTTTTTATTATATTTGTCTTTCCTTACTATTTTGGCCGTTCTATTTGCCGTTTCATTATCTTTGACATTACATATTTCGCTTTGCCATCACTTTTTCTTTGTCACCATTGAACTTTGAACTACTCTTTGCATTTTTCTATTTTCTTCTTTGTCTTTAAATATTTATTATGTTTCATTTTGCCTTAATATTTGCCCTTTTCGCTCCCATTATCTTTAACTTTGACCTTCTTGTTGCTTAACCTTGCATTTTTTATTATAGTGAGTTTTCCATTTGGCCTTTTCTTACCCTTTGCACATCTCTTTCCCTCTTTGTATTTCTCTTTGCATTGGCCTTCCCTTTTACTGTGCCTTTATTATTTGCTTTTTCTTTTCTCTTTGACTTTTCATTTATCTTTGCCTCTTTGTCCTTTCACTTATCTTTGCCATTTATTTCTCTTTGCAATTCCATAGCAGTTTATTGTTCTTTACCTATTTACCTCCCTCTTTGCATTTCCTTTTTCGATGACCTTCTTTATCTTTGCCACTATGCGTTTTCCTTTGCTTTACCTTTCTTCTCGTTATCCTTTGCCTCTTTGGCTTTACCTTTTTATTATTTTCTTTCATTTTGTTGGTTTGTCTTTGTCTTTGCTATTCCCTTTACACCCTTTCTTTACTTTTCCCTTTGTATTTTCCCTTATTGCCTTTGCCCTTTCATTTCACTTTTCATTTTATTCTTATTGGTAATTCTCTCTCTTTACCATCTAATTGTCTTTTCTATTTCTTTGCTTTTTATTTCTCTTTGCCTTCAATTCTTCATTCGTCTTTGACTTTTCCATTGCCTCTTTGAATTTCTCTGTCTGTTAGCCTTTTCCGTTTTGCTTCTTTCATTTTTCCTAATTTTTAATTCTCTTTCTATTTGCATTTTTAATTACCCATTCTTTCTCGTTGTCTTTTCCTTTTTCGTTCCATCTGCCTATTTTATTTCTTTTTACCGTTCTGTATTTGAATTTTTCTTTTCTCTTTTTGGCTTTTCATTTATTTTTGCCGCTATTTCTATTTGTCTTTCTTTTTCTGTATTCCCTTAGCTTTACATATTTTACTTTGCATTTGCCTTTGTCTTTTCCTTTCGCTGTGCCTATTTGCATTTGCCGTTTCCTTTCTCTATGCATTTGCCTATTTCTTCTTTCTTATCTTTCCTAGCTTTCTTAGTTTTCTTATGTCTCCTATCTTTCTTAGCTTTAATATACCTCTTCTCTTATATTTCTTATTTATCTTTTTCCTTCTTTTCTTTATTTACTCTTTTTAATCACTTATCTCACTTTTCTTTCTCTTTCTTTTCTATTTTTCCTTCTCTTTCTTCTATCTCTTTTTTTTCTGTGTCTTCTTACTGTTCTCTCTCTTTACTTCTTTATTTCTACCTCTTACCTTACCTATTTATCTCTATCTTTCAAGATTAACGCACAACACTAAACCAACTAATATCCAAGAGTTACTACTTGATAGCTCATATTAGAAGGGAGTATAAAATTATTAATCCCCGCCTCAAAATTTGTTGCCTTTTTGGATTTCCAGAATCGAATTGGTAATGAATTTTAAGATTTTGGCTTCCTCCATCTCCTTATTCCTACCCCCTACAATAGAAATAATTATGCACCTTTTTCTATACAAATATATATAATCCTAATAACAATGTTGGTCAGCTTCCAATCTCAGATAAAATGAAGCATCTTTAAAATGCAATATTTTGGGGCAACATCAAAGAAAGGAAGGTTTTTATAACTTCCTTGTTAAATAATGAAAGATGAAATACATTTTAATTAACTCTTTAAAAAATATCACTTTTATACCTAAACAACGATCGAATCTACATTCTTTTGCTCCTGAGCAACATTCTATTAATTTAAGAATATATTGAAATCTTACTTTTTGTTGCTTAAGGATTTTTACTTTTTTAAATTGAAAGAAAAAAATAATTGAGATTTTTTTCTTTTGTAGATAATTTCATTGTTTTTTAAGGAGTTTAAAAGCAAGTTTCTTGTTTATCGTGGATTAATAAACGCCTTTTTGTTATATTACAAAAGATATCTTTGAACGTTAAGTTTTGAAGATGCGTGTTTATTGTTGTTTGCTCAGAAGTAAGTTATTGTTGTAGGAAGAGCAGGGGGAGATATTACTAATATTGATGATGAGCAAGCCTTTAGACCCAAATAAGTACTTCGCCATTGGTAGTAACAAGCATGAAAGTTTTAATATTTCATAAGATAAATACTGAGAGAAGAGGCAAGATGTATTCTGCCATGGTATCAGGAAGATTGGTTGCAGTGAGGAAAGCCAAACTCGCATATCTATGACCTGAAGATGATAATTTTATCAAGACGGTTTCATAGAAAGGTTCTTGCGTTCCTGTGTTATCTGTTTTCGATAAAAGGACAAAATGATAATAGAGAACGATTGTGATTACTAGAGTTAACTCCATTTCTATTTGTTTTGGTTCATTCACGATATCTATAGGAGGAATAAACACACTTGCTATGATAAAGTGTTTAGCACCGTTAACAAATTCCGAGATCAATGTATATTAGTGGCTTAATATTATTATGAGAATTATGGAAATGAAAAAGAAAAAACGGCCATGGATAACATTGTATGCCATCTTAAGTGACGGAAAGGTTAATTAAAGGATTTCGTTCGGAAAAACACATAGACTTTGTCAATAATGAGATATGGTGTTTTATCCTTGATTAATATGGAGACCATACAAAATGGAACACTTCCAAATCTAGCCTCACTTCTTTGTTGTATAGGAAAACTACTTACACTTATATCTATCATTCCTATTTAAAATTCTAATACTTCTTGTGTTCTGTTTCTGGCCTCTCATCAGAGCTTCGAAAATTTCAGTGAGATATTATTTATTAGTTCCATATATTTATTGTTCCATTTACTAAATATAGCCCAATAATTTCGATAAGATAAATAAATTACCTCTTATCCTTTTAAATATGTATATACTTAGACGCTTTGTAGGTCAGTGCCCTTTTCTATTTACGAGCCGAAACTCCTAACTATTTAAGTGACTTTTGAACGAAAATTCGTCCATATTCTTATATCATACAAATAAGTCTATCTCTGTGTCATGCAAAAGTTGAAATTTTCTCTCAAATACCATCCAGAATATCATGACATAAATCAAGAATAACAATGACCGCAAAATGGATTTCTGATTTGCATCAATAAGATTTTTCCCATTCTTCTAATATCACATAAATTATTACTTTCTGCTTCTTTTTATTTACATACTCAGAATATCATATATTTTCCCATTTATGACTAATTCTTCTATGAGGAACTTAATCAAGAGTTTTGTAGAAGTTAGGTAACTTAAATATCTTCTCTCTTTCATTCCAATATTTTGATGCATAATTTAGAAGCCAATGCATTTTCGTTAATTACGCACAAACTGATCGATTCTTTTAGTTCTAATTGTTCTATTTTTGTAATTTTATCGAGAATTTATAAAAAAGGAAGATCAAGAAAGTTAGGATTAAGTTTTCATTGGGATTTAAAAAAGTGAAACTGTATTTGCCATTTTCAAAGCCAGTCATAGTACTGAATCTGTTATGTTGTCATTATTGGTTTTAATTCTGAACTCATTCATATATTTAATAAATAACAAATAAACCCAAGTAGGTTGACCCTACGCACAAATAATCAAACGCAAACCTTTGTTAATAACATGAATGGTATCACTCCTATTCTCTTCTAGTTGCTCAAAAAACGGGGAAAATAATAGGATCAAAACAATCATTCCATTCATCTACAAACACAATTATATAGAATCGAATATGGCTGCACTCTCTTCTATACTTCAGTTGCACAAGACAACGGATGGCGAATCTCATCTCTACACTTCCTAAAACGTTATATATATATATATATATATATATATATATATATATATATATATATATATATATCTTAAAGACTTTTTCAAGGAATAACAAAAGACAGGTGATACATTGGCTTAAAGAGTAGAGAGGGGACTGGATTAGACTACCTTTCTCTCCTGAATGATATTAAATTGTGATTTTATATATGAAATAATGATCGAGTCTAGCATAAACAAACCAGGGATAATATTGAAATTTGGGAGCGTGTTAATAATTTTAAAATTGTAGAATTTCTAGAAATTCTAGAATTGTAGAAATTTTAGAATTTTTATAATTGTTAAATTTCTAAAAATGTAATTGCTGCCTCGACTGACCAATTTGGCACTATTACAGTTAATAGTCTAGGTAACATGCACGTAACAACAGCGAATAATCAGCGCTTTTCTTATATATGTATAACCATAAAATTTAATATTCGAAAATTTAACTGATTTACTTAGTGAGTCAAACAGATATGAGAAATTAATTTATAATCCATTAAGTGATAAAAAGAGTTCTTTCAATAAATATATTAAGCAAATTTTGAAACGAACAAATTCTGATCTCTTTCATCGCCTTAAACTTATTGATCCATCTCTTCCTCGTATATATCGATTGCCCAAAACTTACAAACCTGGAACCCCCTTCCGTCCTATTATATCAAAGATAAGCTCAGATGCAAGCAAACTCTCTAAATAGTTGTCATCTTTTCTCTCTGATGAGTTGAATTAACATTTTCTTGCCACATATTTCATTCCTTTGATTTTATTGAGAATTTTGAAAAATCAATGAAAAAAATGAGAGAGAGAAGGAATTCCCTCCCCTCTCTGACCTTCCCAGTTCGCCGTTGACAGCTCTAAATTCGTCTGCCCTATATACTACGGAAATTAGAACAATGGAAAGACTATTAAGTGGGTATCAAGACTTCGCCCTATAGAACCTTATCACGACCCAAGGCAATTAATGAAGTCGGTTGGTGATGAATTTCTCTCCCTGTCCAGATAATTTCGAGATATATATTCGACACCTCAAAGTACACATGCAGATTGCGTCTGAAGCCGCCGTTCAATAAGTTATGTGTAACGACTTCGTTAGTCGAGAGGTAATCGACTAACTTGTCGCCCAGAGAAGAAATGAGTGATTGTAGAAGAGCCAAGGAAGAGCTAGTCGTCACTCAGTGTTGTTCGTGGTAATAGTTAAGTGCGCTTCAACCCTTCTCACCACATCTTCAGGATTTAAGGATCGGAAAAGCCATCCACGAAGCACCCTCGGTTTGCCTCTTAAGGTTAAAAGACCCGCCCGAACTTCAGTTTTCCGAAGTTGAATTAAGTGTTCCGTGAAACGCCCACAAGTTCAAGGTACAACTTACCTACCTGGTCCTACTCGCCGCAAATCAAAGTAAAATGCATTTAACTCCCGCGTCGTCACGATCCTTCCACATTTATCCCGTCGAACTTCAAGCATTCTCTTTACTCTAGAACTTGCATAATTGTAAAATCATTACTTAATTAATTATGCCTTAGTTCAAACTTAATTGATAGTGTCAATCATTGAACCACTAATCTTTAATTGCATTGCCATTTGACTTGCTTTATATGTTCATGTAATCTTTAGTCCTATTAAAGTATATTTTTGTAGCCGTGTTTGAATATTGCTTGGCCTAGCAACTGTGTATTTAAAGCACTCTTAGAATCATCCCCAGGTGGAGCCTTAATTTCGCCCGGTCATTAAGCCAGTGTACGTATAACGGCGTACACCTGTTCATGCCACGACAATCAATATAAAAATAAGTCGTCTAGTCAGTTTCGATGTAGATAGCCTTTTTACCAACGTCCTTATTGATGAAGCTCATCTAGTGTTACTGAATAAATTTGATGACCCTAAATTTAACCTCCCATCACCCAAAACAAAAATTGTCCAACTAGTTGGACTGTGCCTCACAAATAATGTATTCAACAGCGACATGGGATTTTTCCGTCAAAAATATCGCCTCAGTATCGATAGCCTATTATCCCCCATTCTTTGTAAATTGCTCATGGATCATTTCCAAACTTCCCTACTCACCACTCTTGAACCCCCTAAAATTTTGTATTGATATAGGCATGTATACGATGTGATTTTCACATGACCATTAAACCAAATAGACTCTTTAGAACAATTTTTAAACAAGTTAACAACTTATACCCCACTATAAAATTCAAAGGAAAACTACTTACCTTATCTTGATGTAAAAGTCACGATGTTAAAATAAACAAAGAAATCATAATATATATAAATTTAAGAGCCTTTCAAATTTGTGACCCCTGTTTTTTACAAGATGAAATCATCTTAAATAATATGCAAGTTCATTAAGCTCAAATATCTTCCCTATTGTATAGATGAAGCCTATCTAAAGCTAAGGCAGTATTCAACAGTAATCAACAAAAGAATATTATATGCAAAAATAATTGCTTATCTCTACCATATTCCTCATTGCTACGGAGATTAAACTCCAATTGGACCACTTTCAAATATCCTTCAACTATCAGAAAATTTTTCCCTTCCACTAAGCCAAAATCGCAAAAAAAAGATGGAAGAGCCTACTTATTCCTGGATAAAGTCCCATATTGCCCCTCTTTCTATGTGGGAGAAACCGGAAGGTCATTAAATAAACGCATATACGAACATAGGGGGGATATTCGTAGAGCAAGCGATGCTTCTATTATTTTTAACCATGTAAAAGACGCCAATCATATAATAGATTTCTTTACTGCTCAAATAATTTGCCATTTTAACGATTATAATAAAAGAAAAATTATCAAATCCTCATTGATTAAAGAAATTCTAAATTTCAATCTATCGCAGGGCAGCATAGAAGTAGTCCTTATGTCTCAAACCTCATTTTAAGGTATATGGTAACTCACCTAAATCTGACGCCTCCAGATTAATCTCAATTGCCTGTTATTATATATTCCAGTATTGCAGTTTTCTTTTTGCTCTTATGAAACGGCTGAAGATGATATGGGAAACTTACATATCAAAATTAGCCCCGTTCTAATAAAATTCAGTCGTTATTCCGTAAAGCAGTGCTTATATATACTTATATATATATATATATATATATATATATATATGTATATATAATTGCAGAAATCTTAGAGGAAAAATGAAGCGTGGATTCCAATTACTTTTAAACTTTGTTCAGTTCATTCCCAAGGATTATGTAAAGAATTCTTTACAAGAATAGTATATATATATATATATATATATATATATATATATATATATACGAGAAAACTAAGTGATGCTCCGTCTACGTACAATAAAGGATAAAAAACAGAGTAGGCTTAAAAAATAAAAAATAAATTACCAGAAAAACGGGATTAAATACAGGTACTGAAGGGTAGAAACATATGGATAAGATCACTTCCAAAATATCCACGTGTGAGAGTGTGTAGGAAATGTATAAATATGAGTAACATAACTATGAATACATATATATGCAATTATAATTTCATTGTTCAATAAACCAAAAAATATAATAAATTTAATAAATCAAACGGGAAGGATTTGAAATGGACAATTTCGTTTAAAATAAGCTTTTTAATGATAGGGTCTAGTGTAAAGATACCGGGGATATATTGCTATCAGGCAAGGAATTGATGAACGAGCATTCAATGATATTCCTTCAGACATAGTCATCTGAGTTGTAAATAAACTTGCGGAATTCCAATTAATAGAATACCATGTTGGGATAAGGGAAAAAGGAAAGCACTACGGCTTTCACCTCTTCTAATATTGTATTCGTGTTGGGTCAAACGAATATTTAACAATTTTCAGTTTTGCCCAAAGAATTTCCTAGGGCAAACTGCACAATCGTCAAAATGCCACCCACCCTTATCTTCTTGCTATTATTTTGAACCAACATTTTGTATATAGTAGACTCATACCTAAGTATGAAATGGTTAAACATTCAGGAGACGGGGAAAAAGGAAAGGCCCCAGAAAAGGGTAAAACAAGGGAGTTCTTAAAATTCAATGCGGGATCGATTTCAATTCTGTAAAAGTTCTTGCTTTGCCTAATCTAGGCACCTGGCAAGAAAGTTGTGAGGTTAGCAAAGGTTGCTATCTATTCCAAAGAACTTTGAAATCTCAATATCCAAGAATTCCGGGCTGGCGATCCACAACCCTTGGAGAAAGATTGAAGTAACTACAGAACGTTTAACTTTATCATTCTGACCCAAATAAAAATTAATGTAAGAACAAGGGTTGGTAGGCTTCCGATAGACGGAAAAATTAAATCCAGATAGGATCCTGTGAAAAATGTAAGTGTTCCTCATCCTTTGTGAAGCGGCCAAAAAAATCCCAGAAACTCTCATTGACACTCTTTTTCGGTCCTAAATTGCCACAGGGTCTGGTGATAATACTTGTTGGCACCGTTGTTAAAAATGTCTTTGTGTCATACAGCTGGTACTTGGGCCTTTAAATTCATCTTTATCCTCCTTAGTAGTCGGGTTACTTGTGATGCTTTCTACCACTTATAGAGAATCCAGAACGGATATATCATTTGTAGATCTCTCCCGCTGCTTCCTAATTTGCTCTTATATTTTCCTTTTTCTGCCTTCTACTTCAAGCTGACATCTACTGATACAATCACTCCACAATGTCTAGGTTTGTGCAGGGCAATCACAAATTGTCCGTCTTCCTTGAGTAAAATCACCTCCAGCAGATAGGTGTGGGCAATATAAAATACGAGGGGCGGTCAATAGATTTTGAGAATCGGTAGGGCCAAACAGAGGAAAGGGGATGGCTGTTTGTGGGGGGGTTAGGACAAGTAATGACAAGTCAGAACCTGCAGCCGCACGCTCGTGTCTGGTCTATTTAAGAAGCAGTAGCTGATCGCAGATCGTCAGTCACAAATTTTTCAACAATGAAGAAGGTTGAGCACCGCACAGCAGTGATCAAATTTTTTACCATGGGAGGCAACAATGCAAAAGAGACCCACGAAAACATAGAGGCAGTGTACACCGACACCGCTCCTAGCTATGCAACTATTGCTCGCTGGAATAGGGAGTTCTGCCATAGTCGTGAGTCCCTTGAAGATGAACCCCGTCCAGGACGCCCGTCAGACGACACCAACGAAGAAAATGTGGCCCGTGTGGAGAGGATGATCCTCAAAAATCAACGGGTGAAGGACGAAAAAATCGAGCGAGAACCTGTAATATAACATGGAAGTGTTATCAACATCATCCACGACAAGTTGGCCATGACCAAGATCTCTGCCTATTGGGTCCCTAGAAACCTCACACCCCATGATCGACTTCAAAGTCGTCAAAGTCCAAAAGCCAGAGTGGCACAAGCTGCCCTGCAAGCGTATGCATTAGAGGAGCTCAACGATCCTCCCTACAGTCCACATCTGGCCCCTAGCGAAGACATTTTATTCCGCCAGCTTAAGGCTGCACTGCGAACGAAGTCTCTTAATCAATAAGTAATATAGCATCTCCTTCCCGGATCTCCTGGAGTTCCCATCAGTACCTTTTCTTAATCTCTAGTAGGAGAGCAGGTGCAATTGTAACGAAGATGAGAAGATTATTCGGCCTTTTAAGGGGCACCAGTTATGTGGGGGGCCTCCTTTTATTATTTTCTTTTTTGTTTATCAATATCATCTTTCGTCTTGAGATTTTTTTATATTCAAATCTATTTATTTCTTCTTTTCTTTAGTTGTCCCTTGAAACATTTGTCTTCCATTTATCTTGGTATTCTTGTTGGCTGAGATTTCTTCTTCTTTAAGTTGGCTGAATTTTTTATTTATCTTCGTATCCTTCCGTTCTTGATGCATCTTCCAATTAACTTGACGTGATGATTTCTTCTTGAAGCTTCTTGACGATTTGATGCGATGAGTTCTTCTTGTTTCTTGATGATTTTTTTTATTCTTGATGAGGTAGCCTTGGAAGTCGTTTTCCTTGAGTTCCGTTTTCTTCGTGATTTTTCTTCGTAAAAATTGTGGAATTTGAGAGTTTCGAACGCGGTATCTTTAGATCTAAAGGCCAACACTCTAGCTATCATGCCACGGCGGAGTCCATCCTGAGTTGTTTAATTAATCATCTATTTATATTATCGATTTGAAAGGAATTTTTTCTGATACATCTTCACCCCCCTACCCAGGTCCCTTTCTAGAACGCGGAGCGAATTTGAGGATTGGAGAGAGACTAGTTTTGGATTTCTTAATCAAGGAGAGTAGTAGCTCTGCCTCCCTGGCCCCCGAGTTTGTGGGATAAGTGGAGTTAATTGAGTGGGATTAAGGAGAGCGAACGAAGTCTCTTAATCAATGAATAATATAGCATCTCCTTCCCGGCTCTCCTAAAGTTCCCTGCAGTACCTTTTCTTAATCTCTAGTAGAAGAGCAGGTGCAGTTGTAACGAAGATTAGAAGATTGTTCGGCCTTTTGAACGTCACCAGTTATAGGGGGGTAGGGGCTACCTTTTATTATTTTCTTTATTTGTTTATCAATATCATTCTTCGTCTTGAGATTTTCTATATTTGAATCTCTTTATTTCTTATTGTTTTTAGTTTTCCCTTGAACATTTGTCTTCCATTTATCTGACTCTTGGTATTCTTGTTTGCTGAGATTTCTTCTTCTTTAATTTGGCTGAGTTAATTCTTGATCTTCGTATCCTTCTTTTCTTGATGCATCCTCCAATTAACTTGACGTGATGATTTCTTCTTGACGCTTCTTGACGATTTTTTGGATGAGTTCTTCTTGCTTCTTGATGATTTCTTTGATTCTTGATGAGTTAGCCCTTGACTTCGTTTTCCTTGAGTTCCGTTTTCTTCGTGATTTTTGTTCGTAAAAATTTTAGACTTTGAGAGTTTCGAACGTGGTATCTTTAGATCTAAAGGGGAGCACTCTAGCCATCACGCTACGGCTGAGTCCGTCCTGAGTTGGTAAATTAGTGGGCTATTTATATATCTCGATTTGGAAGTAATTTTTTTTTTCTGATACATCTTGGTGCCCCTACACTCTAACAGGTCAATTAATTTTTTACACAATCTTGATTGTAGCGAATGGGAATCCTTTTCCGATCCTTAATCTCGGCCACTTTCTCAACAGTCATAGTAGCAGAAATGTCCCTAGTTTCATTAAGTTTTTATAATTATAAAGAAAGAAACATTAAACTTTTGTTTTAGAGGGGAATTTGAAACCCTTAATATCTTACTCATAATTCTCAACAAGATACATACATATATTTTTCACGAACCATTATTAATATCTAACAGTTTCTAACACTGATATTTGTGGGATAAATATAATTAGGTTAATTAAAGACACAGGTGAGTTATAAATTTGTAAAAACATTTCATTATGAAGTAGAGAAATACAGGTGATTCTTTACTTTAACTTACTCTACGGAGCCACTCTCTCTCACGGATATAACTTAGACTGTGAGACAGTATTGCCAGATTGCACATCTATAGAACTCCCTGAAAATATCTGTAGATTAAGAAAAATGCTTGTGTATCTCATTTTTACTCCTTTGTAGATGAACCTCCGAAATCTCTCAAACACTGTTGAGAGGTTCAGGCTATATGTCAAAAGTTTAGGCCACCCCAATCTGACCGCAGGTGCTCGTCTACTAGGTATAGGACACCTGTATATCGTATAACTTATCTAAGAGGAACTTCTGATCCATTGAGCAAACTCAAAATTTTAATATATCTCAATGAAGTTTTGCCCATGGTGTTTGTTTTTCAACCAATAGAAACACTTTGGCAGGGTTAGACCTTACACCAGATTAATATAGATGTCGTAGCTTAACCCTATACACCTTACACCATTTTAAGATAGATGTAGCAGAATAGGGTCAAGTTCACCCTTTATGCTTTACGAGTGCGGAGGAAGTTTACAATATAAGCAGAGTGCAAATTAACTGAGAGTAGGTTGGCCAATAGTCGACTATCTTGGAGTTCCGGGATAACAGAAAACGGGAACAAAAATAAATTTACTAATATGCAATTCAATATTATTTTACAAGGTTAAAAGGAGTTTTAGAATGAACTATACATATTCTAGATTTAAACGTGTCTCAGGAACTGAGGGGGATGTTGGGGGAAGACGTAGTAAGGACGGTTACCGTACAAACAAATGGACCATATTGACCGATGGACGCTTGAACGACCTTGAGCCTAAATTTAGCCGATGATGAGGCTTATACTGGGGGGAAGGTAGTAGAAAGAACACTTGCACAGGAGATGTACGCGTTGCTGTTACCTCGAAGATTTAATTCGAGGGAGTGATCTTTTCGCAAAGTTAAAAAAATACTCTTTGGATAATGACTATTCCGGGTAGGAACTTAAATCTTGCTTTCGAGTAACACGAATCGAAATTGAGCGCGCTGCGTTCGAGGAGAGTGGGAAAGCGGGTCGAGTTAGACTCACGTGAATTAACGAGAATACCGGAAGCTTGAGAGATTCTGCAAGAATTGTGCAGAGTCTAACGGAATGCAAATAGCGCGTAGCGACGGGAACGGACAGAGGATACTGACGGGGCAGGGAGGATGTAGGATACTCGGTGGATAATGACAGGGCATGGAGGACGGCGGATACTGCCTTCCAACTCTGGCACCGGAGGATTTATAGGGGTCGAATAGGGGTTTTCCCCATCCTTCTGAAGGGGAGGGTTCTAGGGTCAGACGTAACTGCAGAGGAGAATTGACTCCATCTTTTAACGCGAATGCGAGAAGGTTCTTAAGCTGGCGAGGGAAACTTTGTCCGACTTCAGATACGACCTTCTGGGCTCTCACACTTGTCACAGCTTACTGTCATTGCCACATTTCAGCTTATTACGGCGTCTTACGGGGTCTCATAATTTTCCAGCTCTATTAGCGCAGAAGAAAAGGGTTTCCTAGGTGTCTTTTCTTTCTCTTTATTGAAGGGCGAGACGGTGAGTATGTATCTTCCTCTCTCTCTCTCTCCGATTTATATATATATATATATATATATATATATATATATATATATATATATATATATAATTAGGTAAAAAGCCATGTTGTATGCAGGTCATACTAAAGTCCACACCAGAGTCAGTGTTATTATAAACCGGAGTTTCAATGTTTATAAGAAAACCATGGCAGCAAAGAAGAAATATATTTTCTTTCTTCATTTAATTATAAACCAACGTTTCAAGGGCCCGATATATCATCTGGGTACTGAAATTATAGTTAATATAAATACATTAGGAATAGCAAACAAAGTAATCCTAATTGACATGATTGCGGTAACAGAGGTGGAATTGGTTAACATACAGCTTTTTAAATAATTTATGGTACTGAATATATAGTTAATGTAAATGCATTAGTAATGACAACAGTAATTTTATTTATCGTGAAAGTGGTAGAGTTAGAGGAATTGTCTGACGTATAATATACAATGTAAAAGGAGAAGTTTGGTCATTGAGTTTGGGTTTGCTTTCTAAAATATATATAGATTCAATTGTTCGTAAATCAGAGAGGGTTTTGGCTGAAAAGTCTATAGAACGTTATCGATTTTGACCTGTGAATTGCAGGCTTCAGTTTGAAGACTGGTGATAGAGTAGTCAGGTTTTGCCAGGGGTAAACCCTTTCTGCAAGACCTTTCAGACTGCTGTTTAACTATAGAATGAAGAGTTTGGGCTCATCAACCTAACATAGTAAAAGAGCGAGCCTATTGTATAGTAGTTCGGGGTCTTTATATTTAGATACAAAATTTAGATTCTTTTTGATTATTGAACGAAGTTTAGAGGTCATTTTAAATGTTTGTGGGTCAAAGAAGGTTACCAACCCGAAGTTTACGAGTTTATAAACCGTGGTTTTATCTGCAGTTGGAGAAGCGACCGCCTCTTTAGCACGTACGACTGGTACCATAGGACCTAGCGCACTTCTTTGTGGTTAGTTGCTTTGCTCGCACCTATCTTCTTGGCAAGGATGCCCATGGTTTGGCCAAGATCCTCGAAGATCTTCTCTGTCCGACACTGGCAAAGAATTTCTCATCTTGCTGGTATCAAAGCGACGCTTGTGGCTCAATCGTTTGGCGGTTACATTATGCTAATTCTCATCCTTTCCTTATACTTTGTAAAGAATTTTCGTCTTTTAACTAAAAAAATTCACAATCTCCTTCACGAGTTTTAGGCGCGAAGCGCTGCCAACCAGCGAACCGTTTTCTATTTCCCTGACATTCTCACAAAAAAATAGTGTATGCTCTTACCCACCTAAAAGCTAGCCTCTTTCTCTATTTTTCCGTATAATAAAAATTCATAAATGTCTGAAAGCAATAGTTGAAGCAAATGATAATAATTTTGAGTTTGATTATATATATAAATGTACATATTCCTCCTTTTCAATTATTAAGAGAAGAAGATTATGTATATAGTATCGAATGAAAATTTTGAATAATTTCTCACGAGGTTTGATTAAAAATAACTCTGCTGTTATTTCATATTCACAAGCAAACGATGTAAATGTTGGTTTAGAAAACGAAAATAGTTCATAATTAAAAGAAAAACCTCCCGTTATCTAATGATAGTGTTAAATCACAGGTTACCATTAATTCAGGAAATGCCGGATGTACTACAAATTCTTATAAATTTGTTGAAATTGAAAGTGAAGTGTAGGTTCTGCATCTATTTTTATTTGATAGCATCTCTGATCACTTAATATTCCAAATCATTAATAATGCCCAGTAAAAAAATATAACCAATGTATGTATTGACAAAAGAATTATTGCAAGTAGTATCTAGCGAGTTGTTTATTTCCGTTTATTCTTGAAATCCAAATAACCCTCGATGACATAGCTTCATTTTATGCTATAAAGCCTTAAAGGTTTCAAGTTATAGTGACTGATTGGCACATAATTAGTAATTCTAAATTAGATTTATCAGATTACTTCTATGAAATCGGATCTCTCTCAGCATCTCAATAAAATGTTTCCTGAAATGTAGCGATTAGCAGAAAATATATATAAAAGGTGAAATGATTAGTTTTGTTTATCTAAAAGTATTATATGCTATTCCACAGGCTATATGTATGGTTTATAAATTTTACATAGGAAAAACTGAGTATTTTTAATGTTGAAAATAGGTAAGTGGTATGGAGAAAAGTGGTATGAAGAAATTTATCTGTAACAATTTTATAATCATCTAGAACCTGGAAATGTCAAGGAAAAATACAATATTCTAATGGATGTCGGTATGACTTAATAAACCAATATCATAAGAAGTCAAATATAAGAAGGTGCGTTAACCATTCTAGGTGCTACAAATATAAATAATACTGGAGAACAAATTTTGACGTATTTATACTGGCACTTGTGCATGCCTTATTTGGGTGTCCTGAATTCAAATCTGAAGTCAGATTTTCACTATAAATTGCAGATTTTAGGGAATTCAGCTCATTCATTTATTGGCATCCTGTGTTAAAATTAAGCTTGAAACGACCGTTTAGGCTAAAAATCTTTATATACTCAAAATAGTGTTTATTAATCAAAATGCATAGTACAATTTAAAATAAAGGGCAAAAAATAAATATGCAACATAAAATATGAATTTTTTTACTCAAATCTGAAAGCTCTATCCATTGAATCCAACTATCTGTGTACACTGATATGAGTTAGAAAGACAGTTAAAAAAAAATTCCAAATTGTTCCTATAATGGCAAGAATTTGCATTTGTAGCTCTTAAATTTGAAAAGATTTTCAGGATCATCTGGATTACTATTCCAGCAGGAGGGCACTATCATTTTTCCGTCCTATCGCCTTTGATAGTGCTCTTCTATCCTAATGAGGTTAATGGTAGAAGATCTCTCCTTGTTTATAACTTACACAACAAAGGTTCACAGAGAAATAACGAAGGTGACTATTCAGGGAATGAAGCTTGACACGCATGTTGCATCTAAAATCACGAAAAGCACTCAGTATTCTTATAAAAAATCCTCCTATTTATCGACCATTTTCTTGACAAAATGTTTTATATAACAGCTATGCGTACGGTCTTTTCTTGGTATTCATCTCTCTCACAAATTCTAAATCACTTACAAGGTCAAGAAATTGAGGTCCATCAAATGCGCCTGCTTTGATTTTTTCAACAAACAAAGAATTAAAGGCAGAAACTCTGTGCTGAAAACATTACCTGTCAGTACTCAAGGCCTTCAAAATATGTTTAATCAACCAAGTTTGAGATGACGTAGGCAGGAATTGATTTCCTCTCGACTGGCTATATCGGGTCATCCACAATGTTTGGCATACCTCTTTCCAGAGTTTTACGAATTGGCGATTTCTTCGTGGCTCAGTGTTTGTGTATCACTCGACTCTCCTACATGTAGAGATAGCATGGGAACTCAGTAAGACCTTTCTCTTTGCTAAAGAGGAAATTGACCATTTTTAGCTCCACACAAATGATCCACTTTTGTCCTATATATTTTATTAAGTCAATAACTATTTTTATATTGTCATAAGATTCTCGTAAATGCCAGGAGTGACCGACTGGAACTACAAAAAAATATTGACATTATACAACTATCTGAAAACAATTTCAATTCCATAGGGTTATATAAAGCAACACCTTACTGTGCTAGAAGACCTGGGATTTCGTGAAGGTAAACCAATTGCTTGTTTTTTGAATAAAAAAGTTCACAAAAATGTGGTCTTGTGTTTTAAATATTAGAGATTTTGCAAAGATTTTAATAAGGTTTTATTCATTTAGCCTGGAGAATAATAGCTCCTCGGTTTTCATGGATATTGCCAAATAATGTGCTAGACAATTCAATTACGCATGAATAAAACACTTAGGGACTGATGACTGTTTCGCATTAAATGAGGTGTGTTCGTTATTTGAGACCATGTCTGGAATCTTCTGATCAGATATACATCATCAAAACAATGCATAAGCATTAAAAAATAGAACTTTAGCTTCCTCACAATGTGGAATAGGTCGAATTTCAGAAGGAATATTGCGATAGCAAATATTATGCCGGTTTTTCTTGCCAATACCTTAGACTTGAGCAGGAAAAAAAGTATTCATTTGTGTGATTTTTTCGTCTCTTTCGCAAACCGTGGCAGCTCCAAAAAGTAGATCTTATCAATTTTATTGGGTCCAATAATAAGACTTTCCTCGTTATTATGACAGAGTCTGTAGAACTTCCTTTTTGCTTGGTTTGGGGCACAAACTTCGCCATATTACGTCTTTAAAAGATAAATATTTAGCAGCCACATATGTAAAATTTATGGCTACTAGAAGTAGCCAAAATTAAATCTGAAAATAAATATGAATTGGGTTAATGCCATAAAAATCATAAATTTCAAATGGCATCAAAACTAGAGCATATGTCAAAAATCGATTTTAGATTAGAAACTAGTGTTAAATGACTAATTAGTATCAGTTGAAATATCCCTTGCAATAGAAAATGAGAAAAAAATATTCCTTAGAGTTTTCAATGCCTTTTTAAATAGATTTTCAAAGTTTTGAAAATGTTCTTAAGATAAGGTATTTTAAATTTTGCAACATTTAAGATAAGGAAATTATATATAATTTTAAGAGATAAGAAAGTTTGATTCGGTTATTTGAAAGCAATATTTTTGTTTTACATTCAAAATGTTTTATTTTCTTTCAGTAATAAATTATTCAATTTAGATATTTTTATCTTCCTTAAGAGATAAGGTCGAATGTCTTGATGGGCTGTAAATTTTCTCTTGAAGATATGAAAGTAAAATTAATACAAATGTTTTGTATAAGTTTTTCGCTCAGGAAAAAAAGATCTTACTACACATCTCAAGAAACTTTATTCATTAAGAGGGTAAGTTTATTCATGCCCTAAGAAAATAAAAATTTTATTTACAAATTAAAAATGATCAAAATGATATAGAGGAAAATTAAAGGTTGGATAATGATTTATCGTTAGTAGTAGGAAGGTCTAATTTCTATTAATTAGTATAGAGCTACCTGCTTAGATCCAAATAGCTCACAATATTAAAGGAGGAAAAAGGTGGCTTACAGATAGGAGGGGCTTGGCGAGACAATTTTTTCGACGTCTTCAGAGAATGGATCTTCGTCAGGAGAAGAATGGCAAGGAAGGGTATGATCGTCATCTCACTTCCAGGGCTGTGAAAGCGTAAGTAGTATTTTTAGCTGTGGCGCGAGGGATGAGCTTGAATCCTTAGGGATTCTGCGGAGAAGTATGTCTACCTCAGGATAACTTTGACGGGGCTGGGTGCTTTGAGGACTCGAGGAAGTAATCCGGTGCAGCTGCTTCATAAGACGACAGGACAAAGGATTCCGTTTAACCGTTGATACTTTTCCGGTAAGTGAGTGTCCAGCCTTCGGTTGGGTACACACCGACTTGGATTGAGTGTCAGGCCTTCGGTTGGGTACACAACGATTAGGGACCAGGGATGTCTTCTTGCGAGCAAGCCTTGTTCTTACTGCTGCTCTAAGGTGGCTAAGGGGCTTAAATTTGGAGAGTCTCCTCATGCGGGAGACGGGGAATAACTCCCACTTTGGAGAATTCCCAGGGAGCAGCTGAGGAGTCAAACTATCGGCGATAAACAGTTCTTTTACCCTATCTCTCGATCTCCGCAGGGAAAACTGCTGGAACTGATGACCGCGTAGGGGATGTTCTCCACACTTTACTTGGATCGTCCGATGAAATGGGCCCAGATGGGCTTGCTTCGCCATGTGATTCTCTGCCGCGTGGGGTCTGGCTAACCACGTGGCTTTCTGCGAGTGGCTAAGCATTGCAAAGAAGGGGAAAAGGGGGCTATCCTTTTACATCGGACTACGCAATAGGTATACTTATGGCACCAAAATAGCTGCATTCAATAGGCCCAAAAGATACCTCCGCAAAGTGGATGCGAATAGGTTCTATTTAATCCAATCATAACTTAAAATATATATAATGTAAAGCTTCAATATTTGATTAGAAATATGATGGGATTTGTAAATGTACATATATATTTTTATATAAGCAAGCAAGTGTGAGCCACAAAAAAGGAGCAAAGGAAAATGATTGAACACCTGCTTCGATAAAACTACTCAAGTTGTGTTTCGAGATAGAATTATTAAAGTGGAATGTTTAATGAGAATCTCGGTTAAACAGCTGTTGACCGTAAGTGGTGATGCAGTGCCAATAGTATATAATTACACAAATAAGAGTTTAATAATATAAATGTACATACCGTGCAGAGGCTTCCTAGCTCCGCCCAGGGGGTGGAAAAATGCAACCTCAACGGAGCTATGTAAACCTACGGTCATTTTCAGGCCACGCCCTCTAAATTATAAATAAGAAAAGGAGAGAGTAAGAGAAATTTAGATTTCATTCATTTGTTAAGACATTCAATCGTAACGGATTCACTCGCATTCATGTTCTCGCATTGTAACTGCTGAGCCTCGTCTCGCAATTAACTCGTACTTGCGTTGATAATATATAGACTACTAGTCTCCCGCATTATACGCTCCCTGACGCGCCGCTTGTACCGTAATATTCCGTCATTAGAATAAAGTGTTTATTGTCGTATGTCCATTTTTTGCCTTAAAACCTTCGGTAAGCCAAGCCAAATAGAAGACCACCTTAAAATCATTTATTTATCTTTCGAGTCAGAAAAATAAATCACCGTAACGCCACCCTTCACCTATAAACTGGAACTCGTCGTGCCTTAATATGGTGGTGGTTAGGGAAACCTCTTTCATAGCTATATAATCAACTGACCGTCATCCGGAGCTACATAATTGGTAACCTTACCGTCTACAATACCATTTACCTAACAAACCATAAATAGCGACCCTCTATAACTCGCCTGTGCATCTAAAGCAAATTCATTCCCTAACTTCGTCATTTTTTATTCCTTTTAAAAGATTTCAGGTGGAATAATTTATTTTACATATTATAAAATAAACATTGTATTTATTATAAAAAAAGATAGATTACCAAATTATGTCAAAGGTATAATCCCGAGTAGTGCTAAATAGAAAACCCTGAGATTATTAGAATTATGAGCCTGTGCGGACAGATTCATTATATAGGTTTTACCTTCTCGAGAGAGTAATTTTTTTTCAAATTCTTTAATATTTGCCTTAATTTTACTTGAGCTTCATTGCATTCATTCTGCGTCTTCCCTTTCCTGTTTGGGCCCTTTTTGCCCTCTACCAATGCCGCGGCACCTTCAGTTACGCCCTTCTTCCGTTCAAGGTGAGAAGAAAGAGGCGCCTGGTGACGTGGATTTGAACTACGATGCTGAGAGTGATTCTACTTTATTGGTTTCGGGAGTCCAATAATATCACGAGTTAAGAGTGTTAGGATTCGTACTTAAAACAAATGAACTCGGGCAAAATATATTTCCTTTAAAATAGACGAGAGTTTATTAGGTCACATAATATTTATATAATTATATATATATATATATATATATATATATACTTAGATGGAAAATGAAGTTCATGATTAATTGTACCAATAAAAACTTGATAATTAAAATGAAAAATTATCCTGAAACGGTTTCTTCTCTATTATCAAATAATTCTTCTGGGAATGAGAACAGAGGCATTTAGAAGGTTATGAGCAAGAAAAGGGATTCGCTTATCTGACTTGAATCATGTTGCGCAAGACTTAGGAAAATTAATTAAATATATTTTTTATTTGATTTTCATTAACTCTATGACCACTTGAACCAAGGCGTAGGGACCGGGGGTCCATATTAAAGTTTTCAATAAAATTAAAACCAAAAAAATATTCCAAAATATTAGTAACAATGTTCTAATTAATTACATGATCGAATGTGGAGATGAGTACAAACCGTGCACTTGGCGCGTTTTAGTTCTGTCCAGATTACATAACTGTTCTTGCTAAGGTATATTAATGACATATTATATGTCTATGGCCTAATAAATTTAATTTTAATGTATTTATAACTAAACTAATTAAGTCAAATTCACCTGATAGTTTGAAAAAGACACATTATCACATTTTTAGAAATCTTATTGGATAGGCATCTTCAAGTCTTCAAATCGGAAGTATCCATAAAAACCACTCCTAAAATCTGTTACTTACACTTTTAATCCAACTACCAAAATAGTATAAAACGTGGTGGGTTTTCTTCCATGTTTTTCTCTCCTTTAAGAATAGTATTCACTGAATTCTTAGATAAAGTGTAAAATACAGGTTATTTATGGGTTTTCTTGTGACAGGCTCGAGAATTAATCAATTAGAAGGATAGAATGAGTTCCTGAATAAGTGATTTATAAATAAAATATTATATTTTCTCAAGTAAAAAAGGATAAGTTTATTGTTCGTACAATAAAGTCACAAATTTATTATGATTCTACTAAAAATGCTTTATATATTTGTGCATTTGTGGTAAGGGGCTTTATTAAGTTCTTTGCCTTTGAGGAATATGAAGTAAAACCTTATTAAGATGCGAATAATTAATAAAGAATAAGAGCAAGATGCACATAAGAACACTAAGTAATATATTAGTTGCCGTTCCCGCCAATGTGTCATGGACCCACGTAAGTATATACGCGTAATTACGTACAGGCACATACTGAAATAGATGAGGGACATACGAGCACACCCGGTTAAATTTCAGGTAGATAAATGCTGGTTAGGTAATGTGAATACATAACTGCCTATTTCGTATGCTATTAACATAAAATACAATAGTTTCTATTTTAGAACACTCCCGCAAAGATAAGTGAAACGGAATCACATGAAAAAACTCGATAATCTTACATATTACATCGAAAGCATAATTCTAATATTAATTCAGGGACTGTGATCTCACTCGTCTGGAGTCTAAGACATAAATCTCGTCTCTAAAGAGCCCAACATTCAAAAGAAAAGATGACAACTGATACATTCGAAAACAGAAAAGTGAAAAACAAGAGAAAATTGAAATCACGGAAAAGTAAAAAAAAATGAAATCACCTTCCACAAACATAGTGAAATAGATAATACTGATAACATAAACTTAAAATTAGGTTATCCATTATATTTGCTAATCAATTCTAAATATAGAGGTAAAAGTTTTTTTTTATCGTGCCAACGATGTTTGATGTTAACAATATTCTATCCTTCTCTAATACCAAAGTTTTCGGTAGAATGTCACGTTTCCACCAACCGCTTAAAATAAATGTCAAATTTAAATAGGATTCATTGCTACATCGATCCAACCCTAGTACGGTATCTGATTTAGGGTGTAATAATTGTACAAAATGTCATTATAGAAAAATCAGAGAGAACTCCAGGTTTTAAACATCAGGTCAATGTATGCAGCCATAGTGACATTCTGTTTTATTTTTATATATGTAAAGTTGTAATCACAAAATTTTGTGCGACAGCGCCATATCCATCAGAAAATGCAATAGTTATGTTTCCGGAAATATTTTAGAAGGTATATATGTATTAAGACCCCTCAATATCATTTTTAACCCAGGGTAAATTTCGTTATATCCCATTATCACTTCGTACATCAGCACTAAATTTAAGATTCCCGATGATTTTTTCTCCCTTACCCAAGTTTCAGGGAAAAGATGGTCATTCTTTTCTTGAAGAATACAAGTGAATTCTTCCTCCTTGTTTCTCTTATGAAAAGCTTCTCGTATATAAAGACGAAAGCGCTCGGATTATGATTTTCTATTTTCTTGTTTATAATATATATATATATATATATATATATATATATATATATATATATATATATATATATATATATATATATATATTTATACACATCACTAGAATTTTATTCTAATTTGTTTAAACAATCCTTCCGCAAACCACGCCTCATCTGTTTTTTTAGACCTAATGCAGTACTCTTCCACGTTGACCTAATTTCTACCCGTACTTGTCGAAATCAGTATGTAATTATCGCTTAAACTGGACTTTGCCCACTTTACTACACGCAATGCCTACTTTTAGTGCACTTAAGACACTCAGGTATCGATTCTCTTGTTAGAAGAATGATTGTTCGTAGAGTTGAGAATGAATGTTAATAAACCAAAAAGTAATTAAATTCCTCACCTATTAAATGCAAGTCCAGATATGGTGAGGTCGATATATAGTGGAGAGATGTCGAAGTAAATTATAAAAAAATAGGGATTTTCAGGGCCAACCCAAGTGTTCACCTTCAGTTTAAAATATATTTAAGTAAATAAGAAGCTTTTACAATTTTGCATGGATGCTTTTTTGTCCTAAAAGGTAGCACCGCTAATGGAAGAGAGCATTTGCAGCATGTAATTTACCTGGACAGCCAAAATTGACAAAGAGTTTCAAGAATTCAGACTGCCTTGCAGTAGAATTACTAGTCCATAAGAAGTCAATTATAAGGCAACCGAAATCATCACTATTCTAGCTCCATGGTTATATCTAAGACGGATGCAATAGGAATGAATCAGAATCAAAAGCACTTGTAGACCTCATCCAGATGTAAATAAACTCCTCCATAACATGGAAATAATATATAGAGAGATTTGTCCGAATAGATCACTATCTTCTCTTAGGGCAGTGTCGAGTTCTTGTAGTTTATAAACCACTATTTACGACATTTCATGTATATTTGCTTAGGTAAATGTTTGGCAGTGTAAACCTTGCATGTAATAAGTAATATTCTGAATATCTCGATGACCATTTTTGGTAGAAAATTGTTCGATTATTTTTAAGGTCTTCAGTCACCCTTGGATTTGTGATTGCATAATTTATCCAAAATATGCGGTTTAGATTTCTATAGTTTCTATTGCTAAGCTTTTTCTTAAGTCTTCTACTACTTTTGTCTGTTTTTGTTTCTCTTTCTATGAAAGGCTATTTGAGATTTTAGTTAAGTTTTGCACAATTTATTAAGTATTTCGACAACGATCCTTCGAAATACCTGGTTCTTTTGTGGAAAATGCTAATAACGCCTCCTATATTTGTGGGGAATTTTATTTAAATTTAAAGAGAGCATCTGGCGACAGCCAACTAAGGATAAAGTTGCTGGAATTAGCGGAAAGCCTAATACTATCCTATACTAAAAAACAAAAAAGTATAAAGATAAAAAAATAAATAAAGGCAAGACAAGCTAAAACAAAACGTCGTCACATAAAACAAAAGCAGAAAACAGACTCAAATAAAATGGAAGAAGTCAGCCTCCTCCATTAATTCGTATATACCGCAAGTTTGTGTGCGCGTACCAGTTCCGAAAATAAAGGACAAGAGGTAGCTACATAGTTCGTTCCGGTACCAGGAAAGATAACGTGCACGAAGATCAACAAGACAAAGACATTCAACAAAAATCTGCCAACAGTCTGGGGCGCAAGGCAGTCGTCACAATAAGAAGTAGGCGAGTGCTCCATCAGAGAGCAGGTGCGTACTACGAATCTGTAAGACGATACAATACAACAGGTAGCAGTTGCGGCAGTGGTGGGTTAAAAAGATCTACTAAAATAGTAGTATTTCCCCACCTCCTAAGATAATACTTCGGGAGAGAAAGCGAGTCGTTACCCCTCCCCCCCTCCATCCGACATTACCCTTTTTGGACTTAACACCAGCTTACTGATAAATTCACACCGAGGCATGGCGCTGAAATTCAAGGCTACCTCCCTGCATTCTTACCCCCGCCGTCTTACCCCCCCCGTCTTACCCCCACCCCACCCACCCACCCAGTCGGAAGATTACTCATCTATTTTTTAGGTTGGCCTCGAACAAATTTTATGGCTCTAGCCGCTGGTCGTTTCGTCAGGCACGCTGATTCCGGACTATTACACTTTCCTGTAAGGACACGCTCGGTTGTCCCGGACAATATTGAGGGTTCGATAAAGATCCCCCTTCTCTCTCCCCTGTTTTGGAGAAATCCGGGTATATATGCACACTCCCTAGGATTACTCACAGATTTGGCTAGACGACGCTCTCTCCCGAGAAGTGTTTAGTGACGGTCTCAAGCCACGGAAGCGCTGGACATCACTCCCGTATCTTCGGGTCAGGGAGAAGAGTCTCTTGAGGCAACAGCAGCATTTCTCAACCGCCTTCGGATCAAGGATTCTAGATTCCGTCCTCCGAAGTTCTTCTGGTGACCCCTTGAAAAAAAGAGGCCCGATTGCTCGCTCAATCCGAGTTTGGAGAAGTCATCTCACCCCCTCCTTTTCGAAGTTCGACCGCTAAACTCTTGTTGATAAGAGGCCCGATAGCTCGTTCGATCTGAGTTTGGAGAAGTCACCTCTCTCTCGAAGTTCATCCGGTGACCTCTTGAGGACAAGAAGCCCGCATCTCACAAAATCAGAGTTTGGAGAAAGTAGCATCACCCTCTTCGGATTCTCAGCTACACCCGTGAGTAATCAAGGTCACCAAGACCTCCCCTCAAGTTCGCGCCACTTTACTCACGAGAGTAAAAAAGAACTGAATCACTCACTACACTAAATTTCCCATTATAACCATTTAATGACCTTGGGTATCCAATTACTATTCGGAACCTAATTCCGTCTTATTCATGGACCTATATAGATATATATCCCTATTAATTTTGTGCCTTTTTTAGTGTGTTTTAAAAATCTATTTCTGTCGTTGTGTTTGGAATATTCCTTGGTCACACAGCTGCAGCTAACTATTTAAATCACACTCTTAGAACAATAGCAGTTGTTGCTTTGCTTAGCCTACCTTAGAGCCTGTGTGCGGATATTCCCAACAGGGGGCTAGGCCAAGGGGAACAGTCGCGGCGCATTGGCATGCAACTTTAAGTTCCCCTCAACCATCCCCATTTTCTTTGCCAAGCAGCCCGTATTGCTGCCATGTAATCGGTGTGAGGAAGAGCGAAACGCTGGTCTGGTTGCCCACTCCGCAGTATCTATGGCACACCCTCGGTATGCTAATTCCCGGAAATTCTTCATGTTGAAGAACCCAGCACAAGATAATCTCAACATCAAACTGGCTTACACAAACCATGGTGTCTGGGGTATCGGGATCCAGGGGATGCGGAGATTCCAATGTTTAGAGAGAATTCAGGGCGCACTGTAGGTCGCTATAAATTATAAGAGGTTCACCAAACCGGGTACGTCGCGTTATCTCCCATTTCGAGTGGTCTCTTGCGACCAGCTCGCCCGTGAATACAGACACTGAGCCTGTTAGAACCCCACTAAGTTTAAACAAAGGGCATACCGCGTGGAAATCAAGCCGCTCTTGTGTTGCGAAGCCATTCGTATACAGTCGCACGGTTCTTGCGTGACACGGAGTGTGTTTTATAAAGGCCAAAAGCAATACTTCTGCGGCTGTAGAAGCCTTAGAAGCAGAGTCGGGGCGACAGATAGGAAAAGGTGCCATGGTGGCGCCCTTGGGAGAGCCAGGGACAACACCGGCTAAAGAGCTATAGAGAGCTCTTTAAGGAGTTTCCTAGCCATAAATGCAAAGGGCTTAGGGTATGACCCGTCTCTCGGCAGCATAGGCACCATCTAGATCAGATGGTGATGCAGTGAGATCTGTTGGCGCCAGATGGAGAAGCCGGGCTCGCGCGTACAGGCGAATAATGCACTGTGCACGACGCAAAGCGAGTGGGATCTTCCTAGCATCGACAAGCAGGCTCTCAATAGGGGATGTGCGGAAGGTAACAGTTGCCAGACAAAGGCGGTGTGCTGGATCGAGTCCACCTCCTGATACACACTTGGATGAGGATGCATAAAACTCTCATCCGTAGTCGAGCTCGAACGAACAAACGATAGATTAAGAAGTAAGGCAGTTAGTTTCTCAAATCATCGCCTAAGGTAAACGCCACCTGAACGAAAAAAATTTAATAACGCATTTACCAGAGACCCTGTGGCTTGAAATTTGAGTCTCCCAGGTGAAGAGTCGGTCAAACATAAGAGCGAAGAAACGGTGCGAGTGCACTACTTCCAGGCGAACCCAATTTATAAACTTATCTGGGTAAAAGTGGAGCCGTGGATGGTGGCATGAGTGCAAGACTTTAGTTTTGGTCAAGGAAAACTGAAGCTTGTGTGCTTCGGCATAGCAAGAATTGCGTTTCAATGCCTGTTGGAGTTGACGCCCCAGATTAGGCATCTGGGACGCGCCAAAAGAGATCGAAAAGTCGTGCACGTAGAGCGTAGCGAGACCATCTTCTGACAGCAAAGAGGTAATGGTGTTGATATTCAAGGCAAAGAGTGTGACACAGCAGGCACTTTCCTGTTGGACACCCTCTTCCTGCTCTATTGGGACAATATGGGCTCACCCAAGCCGTACGTGGAATCACCGATCTCATTAAAATTCAGATATAAGATTAGTAGTCTGAATAGTTATGTGTCATTGCCAAAACAAAATAATTCCCGAGCTAACCTGGAGAAGAGCTTGGCAATTATATAATTCGAAATAAAATGTAAAACAACATTAGGGTATCAAATTTCGTAAGAATCGGCCTAATGAGATTGGCGTTTTCATTAGTGATAATGCAAATGATTCCGGCTTTATTATTTTCCTATATTAATGGACCACAAGAGTAAATTAATATCTGAGGTTTGATTTCATATAGCTTGTGTGCTTGGAAAGACTATAATTAGTTTAATGAGTCAAATCAAGGTAATTGGAAAGGTTTAGTAATTTAGACTCTAATGTAATAATATAAAATATTATTGTATAATAATATTACAGCACAAATTTTATTTGTGCGAAAGACTTTTATCATATACAAGGTCGATATATTATTGGGATCTTCGACTTGATAAATTTCTGGGCAAAATTGAGATAATTTTGATTTCAGGGGAGCGCCCACAGCACCCCCTGTAGAAACCTTTCTCGAGCAAAGTCGACCTCAATGGCCAGACATCGAATTCGAATTAATATAAGCGTGCGTCTGTGTGTGAAATGAGACAAAGCGAGGTGGGAAAGACAGAAAGAAATTAAAGTGGTGAAAAGAGAAAGTAGTGAGGAAATTTGCAAAAGGCCTGGTGATCATTCTTATCGCTTCCATTTATTTTATTTTTTGTCTATATCTTTGGCTGTTATTCTTATTTTAAAGGGCGTTGAATCCGTTTGTCTTAAATTTTAGTTTCATGTTTATGTTATATGCATTTGTTTTTATTTTATGATTCAATTTCTTTATTATTAGTTAGTATATGTCATTTTTTACCATTATGTTTCTTTCTTCTTCGAGATCCATCTTCTTGAGTCAAAATTGGGAAACTGTTGTCGTAATTTCCCAGTTGGGTAATAGTCCCATTAATTGGTTATTATTTTTTCTCTTTTCCGATCTTTTCACCCATTCCCTAATGATGAGAATGGCACTTTATTCTTCTTACCCACAAGGTAAGTGGCTATTGTAAACATTGGGGGGCTCTTGTCTCTTCTATTCTGGATAATTATTTCCATAATCTCTCCTTTCATTTCCTGATTACCCATCACTTGCATATTCCTAGTCCGTTCTTTTATGACTGTGTTAATGGGTTTTATCGCTGCCTCTCTGTGCAGTGATCCTTGCCCTCTTCTTTCTCGCCTAGGGGCACCCGTAATTTGGTACATGCATTTGTTCTGCACGACCTCTTGCCTACTCTTTTGCCTCCTCGAGACACAAGAGAGTGGAGAAGGAGAGTAGAATAGGGTAGATGTTACAAGAGCAGGGTAGATTTGCTTCTTATTGCTCGCTCTGAGGTTTATGAAAATGAATAGGCTTTTGATTGCGTTCTAAGCTCTCAAATTTGATCATGGTCGTGCTTCCTGTACCCGGATGAAGTAATTTCATACCGAATTCATCGCAGTCCGTTGTGTGGGGGTCCATAATGTACACCATAAAATAAAACAGGATCAACCTGAGCTTTCACCACATATATTCTGACCTATTTCCCCCTTGCACCTAATATATTCTAATCGAGCGTCGATTGCATCTCAAGGTGGCCTATTTCGATGCAAACTATAATCTTGTCTCATCCTTCCAGTGTATGGTTGATAAACACTTCTAGAAGCTACAAGTAGGTTTTATTTTTACAATTTTGAAATAAAACGTATAAATGTTTTCGAGAAATACTGGTTAAATGATAGTTAAATTTTGAGTTAAACGTGTAGGACCATACCTTACTTCTGGCGTGTTAAATAAAATCAAACTAACCAATTTCTTCATTTTAAGACGATTTTCAGACCCCATTGTGGTAGAAAGTGCTGAGGGTTAGGTTAAAATGATGCGCTGGAAAATTATCTCGCAATGGAGGTTGAACTTACTTAACGAAAAGTATGGCCAACTTTTTTTATGGTGTGCTTGAAGGTTCCTATAACTCTCTAAAAGAAGTTACAGGATCTCACACACTTGTACACTTGTTTCCATATTTATTTTCACCACCCATTAAACTGCCTCTTTTTCTCGAATAATTATATATATATTGCCATCAATTTCTTTTCATTTAGTTCTCTTTGGCGATAAAATCCTATCAAACATCTATGTTTTTGCGATATTTCAGAATTAATTACTCTTTTTTAATAAAACATCAAACAGATTTCAATAAATAAAAGAAAAGTGAGAAAAATGAATTCAAATGAAATATTGATTCGGGTTTTATATGAAGATTTAATTAAACGGTTCAAATGTCATTTTTCAATTGCGGAAATATATCAGAAGCTCCTTGAATGTGCGATTCCTGGTATCACAATATGCACTATTTTAAGCTTGAGATTTATTGCAAACGAGACGCAATAGAACCATTTTGCTATGCGATTGCCGAGTGTTAACAAAGAATACCTGGTCATTTGTTCATTATTTCTGAATAAATAAAATTGTTAACCTTTTTGTATTATTAGGACTCACACTAAAAATATCCTGACAAAACAAGAGAAGTTTATATCAAGATTATTATCGTCATTAATGGGTAAGCTAAGAACTTTAGCCAGAGAGCTTTTTCAATGAAGCATGAAGAACTTTATTGAATCATCTAAGGTAAAATTGAAGTCAATTTTACATTTGAAGAATAATGGTCACTCACCTCAAAATTAGCTCTGATTTACAAATACGAAGCATAACTGATACAATAGTCTTTACCATAAAGTTTGCTAATCCCTTCAATTATCGATATTTTTACAAGTCGTTGAAGGGACAATGCCCAAAACCATGATCTGCAATTATCGTTTGAAAGCCACAGTAAAGTTATGTATGTAGAATAGTGCCATTGGCTTATAGATCTTCTTGCCACCTTATAGCCCATAATCGCTTATGAACTCTTCTGCTTTACATATTTTATTTCGATGTTTAAAAATTTGTTTATGTACCTTTCTAAAACCAGTTTCATCAATCAATATGTTATTGGATGTATCTATTCTTATTTAATTTCTACCAGTGTATTCTAATAACATTCTCTTCGAGTCTAGTATAACATAAATTATCTCGAGTTAGTAAATCATGTTGAACTGATATTTTAACATAAAGTTTGCTTTTAATGAGAATTGTACTTAATACAATCATCGATCCAACAATGACCAACGGACTCCAAAATATTTTGCGGGTCTTCCACTCTTTGTTTGAATGACATTCTTCACAATCCCTTACCGTATCGATAATTCTTGCATTATTTTTGTGGCAACCCTTGGTTACTTTCCATTATTTCTTTGTTAGTTGAGGAGACGAAGTGACTAGTTGACTTTTAAAGTCGTTTACTTGTCGTTTCTCAGTAGAATTATTCTGTATAGATGATCAGGATCACCAGAAACCTCGTCATATGAGCAAGCATTCACAATCAGTTTGATCAGTGGAGTCTTCAATTGTAGTCCAATTCCAAATATTACGTGCTGGTCACCTCCTTCTTTCATCAAGACATCGTGAATTTGATTTAATGCCATCCTATAAAAGGAAAAAGCTATGAAAATATTATTTCTCCTCAAAATAAGAGCCAGTAAATATAAAACTAAAAAACGGTTATAAAATTGTGATAAAATACAATATATTTATCAAATTTATATAAATTAAAGATTATTAATTTTAAGTTAAATAAAGAAGTTAAATATTTAATTGAAACTAGGCTATAATCCTGGCCATCATAAACAAGGTTATCATACTACCACTACCGAGCGGTAACCTTTGTTAATATCGTAAATATTTCATAATATATAGATAAAGTAAGAATATTGAAACACATAACTATATTTTTTATGAGAAGAACATCATTTAGCGAGTAAATAAAATAGTCGCAAGTGAAAGAATATCCTCATATAAAAAAAACTAATAATCATCTGATTTCATGTCAATTTATCGCAAATGTAAACCATGTTTAATATAATTTCAAGGACGATTTGGAGTAGAGCTTTTAACAGTTCATCACTTTCCTTGTATAAGAACTTTAATGAGTTTAACTTAACATGAGCAAAGAGAATGATAAAAGATTGGCTTACCTTGGGAAAAGGACTAATACTGTTTCCAGGGATTTATGATATTTCGTTCCAGAGAATATCGTTGCCGTCTGAAGTAGCTCATTCCTCTTGTTAGTATTTTGGGTAAGCTATCGTTAACTTTCTCTTGTAACAATGAAATTATTGAAAAAGACGTCCAGAACGCCTTTACTTATGAATGCGTGAAAGTTGACCCTTTTGTGAGAACTGAGAGAGCCGACGCTTTTACTTCTGCGCCGAAGCCTTTGTCATGAGTCACGCAATATTAAATTTAGTGAAAACGATCACCTGGTTAACATAAAAGTTTAGCCAAGCAAATTATGATTCTCTAGAAAAAATTAATGAATATTTTATATTTAAATTAATGATTGAAATATATAGAATAATGAAAATTACAATGACATCAAACATAAATTATTATATTTTCCCCTTCAACAGAAGTGCAATGAACCATTGCACAAATGAACATATGTTGAAGGAAGGTAAAGTTGACAAAAAAGAATTTAAAGAACACTCCATTATAGCTACTCTCTCAAGGTTTTGCACTATTCGTGCATTCTGTCAACGCATGCTTTAGCAGCTAACCGTTTAGATCGAGTACCTAGTGCATTAACCGGTAGAGTATTATTAACATTTCTTGAGTTGTCATCCTTAATTTTAATTGTTCCATTAACCAAATCATTTTCTGAACTTTGATTAGATAGACTTCGATTTGAATTAATTAAAGAATCTGTTGCATAATAACCGGAAGGAACATCATCTTTACTCGTTTCACGATCAACTACTACATCATCTCCAGTAACAAATTTCTCGCAGAATTGATCACCGACACCTGACGAGTCATTGTGAGCATGTGTCACTGATAATTCTAGAGGATATAAATGATTAATAGAATGATGAACAATTTGTCCATATCCTCTTTTGACTTAAACACTTCTAACTTTATTGTCACATCCAACAACTAGTTCTATTATTCTACACAATAACCAGTATGGGCGTGGTTTATTAGGCAATTTTATTAAAACTACATCACTAGATTTTATTCTATTAAACCAATTTTTTTCATGAAGTTCTCTATAATGCTCTCTAAGCCTTAATAGGTAATTTTCATACCATAAATCTTTAAAATATAAAAAAACTTTGTTTCGAAGTGTAAGAGACTCGAGGAGTTCCTCTCTGGTCGGAGAATCTCCATCCCATATACTATTATTATTAGAGTCTCTTAATAATATGAAAGGATTTGTATTTATTTTCAAAAAGGAATTAGGGGTAATGATTTCTAAGTCATTATCAGATGACTTATATGTCAATGGTCTAGAGTTAATAGCAGATTGAATATCTGCAATCACAGTCACAAGGTCAAAATAAGAAACTCTTGCTCTTCCTATTCTTTTATATAAACAAGTCTTAATCGGACGAATTAGACGTTCCCAGGTGGAACCAACTCAAGCTGAGTAAACTGGTATCCTAATATGTTTGATATTGAAGTTTATAAATTGATTATTAAATTCATCTGTGCCCATTGCCTTTTCTAATATATTTCCACCAGATACGAATGACCTAGCATTATTACTATAGAGAGTAGATTGGACACCATACAAATTAACAAACCTAAAAAATGCTAGAATGAAGCTACGCGTAGACATATCTGGGACTAATTCAATGTGAACAGCTCTAACATTTAAACACGTAGAGACTAATAAATGCATTTTGATGTTCTTGCCAGTTGAATCATTTACCCAAAGATGACCAGTATAATCTATCCCTGTATGATTAAAGGGTCATCTTAGGATATTTCAGAGATAGTGAATTGAATTTATGACAAATCATGCAGACGCAGTATTTTTTTGACAATCTGTCTCATACGTGGAATCCAAAATCCTTCCATTCGAACAGCATTCAACGTTGATTGTATTCCGAGATGTTTACATCTGCGATGGTGAGATTCTAAAATTAATGTTGTGAGATGGGGATCCTTGGCCAGCAAAATAGGATTTACAATGTTGTAATCATACATAACTGTTTTCCCAATTCTACCTTTGGATCTTATAACCCCCTTTTCATCTAAAAATAAATCAAGTCTATTGACTAGTTCAGGCACTTTCTTCTTATTTTGATTGACATTTTCCAAATATTCCAATTCCTGGTGAAATTCAGATTTCTGCATATATTTAATCCAATAGATCTTTCCTGTTTCCATAGGTTCCGAAATAATTTTCTTGCTCAAGTTAATAAAATGGAAAATATACTTAGTTACACCGAAGAGTTTATTTAGAGAAGAAAACATATTGATATCCAAAATGGGGGTTTCTATATTATCGCTGACTTTCAATATATAAGTAGTATGATAAACCTTAACAAGTTGTTTGCTTTCTTCTGATAAACAACCTAAGGAATTGACTGGCCATGAAATGGGAAAAGTAGAGAGCCATGACGGTGCTTTGAACCATAATTCTTGCTTACTTTCAAATTCTTTGACAGTTAATCCTCTGGTGAGCCAATCTGCAGGATTATTTTCTGAATTAACAAATTTAAAGTTCATATTAACTTGATAATTTTCTATGATAACTTTCTTGAAAACTCGAATATCTTTGATTCTGTTCATAGTAAATACACTTTTTGTTTTCACATTTTCCGTTAGTAACCAAGATAGTACTATCTGTGAATCAACTGATATACATAGATCTTTAAACTTTATGGCAGGCAAGGAATCCAAGATTGTAGGAAGACATTTTAAGGCCAAGTAATCCGCCATTAGTTCCAAAGTAGGCAGAGTTCTTGGTTTTAATGGAGCCTACTTTAGCCTTTGCATACAGAAGTTGTGAGTTTCCATTGCTTACATTGTATACAGTGAAACCATAACATAGCTTAGAAGCATCACAAAATATAAATAAATTATTAATGTTATCTTCAGAGATGCAAGATCTATGAAAAGTCAAGTGAAAGATTTGCTTAAAATCAGCCTGAAGTTCTTGCCACAGTTTTTTATATTGTTCTGGAATGGCTTGATCCCATTGAAGTTTCTCTGCCCAAAGCTTTTGCATTAGAATTTTACCCCGAGTTGTTATAGGCAAAATCAATCCAAGTGGATCAAATAACTTTGAAATTTGAGATAAAATATTACGTTTGGTGTTTGCAGTTTGATCGATATCAATAGCTGCTAACTGAAGAGCATCTTCATTTATTAAGTACTTATAACCAAGCACTTTTCACAATCATTATAATGTTGGACCATGCAGTTGTCTCTAGTAAATGCATCTCTTAGCTCTTTGCAATTAGAGTTTCAAGAACGCAACTGGAATCCACCTTTCTTCATCCTCGCATCAGATTTCTTATAGAGATCAAGTAGTTGTTCTTCAGAATTTCCAGTGAGTATCAAGTTATCTACATAAAAATTCGAGTTTAAGATACTTGTGCAATAATCCTTGGGATATTGGTTAACATGATGTTTAATTACATAATTTAAAATGAATGGGCTGGCATTAAACCCCAAAATAATAGTTCTATATCTGTATGTAACTAATTTGCCATCTTCCATCATGAAAAATGAAAAACGATTTTTATCTTCCTCATTTGCCAATTTAATTTGCAAAAATGCTTGTTTTATATCACTAAGCATGGTGTACCAATTAGATCTAAATTGTAACATTAGTCGTGTGAGGTTATTCATTAAATTTATTCCAGCATATGCTGCTTTATTTAAAGATGGCTTGTTGTTAACTTTAAGAGAACAATTAAAAACTGGACTGATTTTAGTAGTAACATTGGGTTCAGATTTTATGACTGGTCCATGAGGAATCCATATATGTTTGTGATACATTTCTGGTGATTCCATCCTCTAATTGTCTTTTAAAGACCTCTTGATAGGCCTCCAATTGGCCATTCTTTTGAAGTTTATCAACTACTTTGTTGAGGATTGTGATAGCAATGCCTTCATTTGATGGAACTTCTTTTATGATATTATCATTCCATGGCAGGGCTACAAAATATTTATTGTCCTTGAACTCAATCTTGGATTTAAAAGCTTCCATTTTCTTTGCGTCGTATTTACTTTGATCTTTACTCAATTCAGTGCATCCAACTGACTCTAAACTAAACCTGTTTTCTAATCCTTGTTCTTCAGAACAATATGTAAATGCAGTATCAAATGGATTGAAATACGTTTTCCTCGGTTCCAAGACAAAATTTACATGAGTAGAGGGCTCCTCAATCCCATAAAGCCTAACATCATCCATAAAATTAATTGTAGTATTTGTTACTGAAGATTTATCCACAGTTGCATAGCTAGTTACTTGAGATGGATTTAAAAAATGCATTATGTTCCCAAAGGGCACAATACCTGTAGACATAAGCCATGCTGTTCCATTTATACATTTTATTTTTTCCATTTTAGGAATAAATTGAATCACATCAACTCCAAGAAGTCCTTGTAATGTGATATTTTCACCATTTTAAAACCTTCAGATGTTATGTTGTTTACAGCTATGGGAAGATCTGATACATGTAAATGGATATCGAATTCACTATCAATTAAGATAGGTAATGGAAGATCTTTATAGCAGGAATACTAACGTCCATAACACATTCTTTGAATTTTCTCTTATTTGTTCCGAAAAAAGTTTTTACATCATAATTCAAATATGCCCAATCAAAGGTATCACATTTAAGAACATCCATTACCTCCTGACTTAAATAAGATCTCTGACTGCCATCATCCAATAAACATTTAACGTTGTAAGTTTTCCTCCCCTTTTAAATCTTAATTTAATTATAGGCAACAAATATGGTTGATATGTAGAAGCATTCATGTTGATGCAAATATTTGAATGCAGAGATGTATCATTTTGGGGTTTGTGACAAAGTGCTGATATGTGACCATAACATTTACAGTAATAGCATGAAAAACTAAGTTTATTATATTTTCCTGGACATGTCTCGCTTAAATGTTTATTGCTAGTACAAAAATAACAGAGTTTTAATTCTTTACATCTAGCCTTTCTAGAATCAAAAGTCTTATACTTGGAGCAAAGAAACATAGAATGTCCCTGAACTGCACAAAATTTACAAAATTTATCCGTTTCCTTGGCAAAGGTTACTGAGGTTTTAAAATTTTCTAAAGTAGATGACTTAGGGTGACTCTCCATTGATTTGAAGTCAAAGGGTAGCTTGTTTTGCCCAGAGTTAAAGTTAAAGAAGGGCTTGTTTGGTTTCCAATTGAAATTATTCTTGGAATTAGCCGAAAAATCTTTACTTTCAGCAGCAATTTTATAACTACTAGAAGAAGAAGTCCTAAGTAGAGTTCTGATTATGTCGTTATAATAATAAAAAAGATTCACCACTGTAGGGTAATTAGAATTTACTTTGTGCACTAATTCTCTTTTTATGGAGGCAGGTAACTTGGAGAATAATATATGACTGATAAGTTTGCAATCAGACGAATCTACCTCCAAAAGATCTATATTATAAGTTTTAAGATCATATAATAGAGCTCTACTTTCACTTATATACATTTTAACATTAGCAAATGTATTATCAAACTTAGGATATCTACAAATTAATTGTTTGACGATTTCATCTACAATATACTCGATATCCAAAAACTCCTCTTTAAGCCTTTTAAGTGCTATTTCATAGTTATCATCTGTTATTGATAAATGAGAAATGGTGTTGAAGGCATAATCAGACAGAAAGCTTCTTAGATAAGTGAGTTTCCCAGCATCTGATAAAGATTCGCAAGCATCTATACAATCTTGAAACTGTTGTAAAAAGTTCTTGAATTCAAATTTATCACATGATTTACCACTAAATGTTTTACATTTAAGTTCAGGCAATTTAACTTGTGAATATCTGTGCACATTCACTAATTTAATAGGGTTTTCACCCATTTTTAAAGCTGTGAAAATTTTAGCTAACTTATCTGTTATACCTACCCTATGAGAAACTTGACTGTCCATTTCCTTAACTCTATTTTCATCATCTTCTGGTAATTCACCTTCGTCAAACAAGTCAATAATTAAATCATTCACTTCATCAACTTTAACCAAAAATTTTAACATATCGTCCTTTCTACTAACAAAGATATCTTGAGAAAGTTCATCTATATCTATAGTCTCTAAATTCTTTAAGGCAGCTGTTATCCTACCTTTAAATCCAGCTCTTTTCTTAACTAATGCATTGAATCGAGTTTCTAACTCTGGTTTAGATGACATGGTGAAGAAATCAAGGCAATTTACTATAAAGTAACTAAAAATACCGCAAATAAATTAGGCACACTATTCTGCACAGAGTAATCTTAATTAATTATAACGAGCCGATGCAATAGAGAAAACAAAGGTCCTAACTAACTCTTTAAACAATGAAAATACAAACAAATTATGCACTATAGTACGATCTATAGCATTTGTAATAATCAAAACAAAATATAGAAATAAAATATTACCCATTAACCTTTCTACTAGGTTATATTAACTAGGTTAAATTCAAATAATGATAGCGATTTCGGCAGTAAATTATTCCTAATTTGTAACATCCATGTCAAAAACAAATAAAATAGACCACTTATAAGTAAGTATAAACAATAGGCTTTAGATTTTTTTATATTTTAATACGATATCGTACTAGATTTAGAACAAAATGCAATATAACAAAATAAATTTTACTATAACTTGAATTATACAGGGAAAACTAATAAATATAAAAAAAAACAAAATTAGCACTTGGGTATCTTAACAATCAACAAACACTGGGTTTCATTAAAAAGTGGGAGGGCGAGAGAGAAAATATTATAAGATATGTTTGATAACCAAATGGAAATAAATCAATAATTCGATATTCTCTGGAAGTTTTAATATAAGAACTTTTAATGAGTTAAACTTAACATGAGCAAAGAGAATGATAAAAGATTGGCTTACCTTGGGAAAAGGACTGCTACTGTATTCAGGGATTTAGGATATTTCGTTCCAGAGAATATCGTTGCCGTCTGGAGTAGCTTATTCCTCTTGTTAGTATTTTGGGTAAGCTATCGTTACTTTCTCTTGTAACAATGAAATTAGTGAAAAAGACATTCAGAACGCCTTTAGTTATGAATGCGTCAAAGTTGACCCTTCTGTGAGAACTGAGAGAGCCGACGCTTTTACTTATGCGCCGAAGCCTTTGTCATGAGTCACGTAATATTAAATTTAGTGAAAACGATCACCTGCTTAACATAAAAGTTTAGCCAAGCAAATTATGATTCTCTAGAAAAAATTAATAAATATTTTATATTTAAATTAATGATTGAAATATATAGAATAATGAAAATGACAATGACATCAAACATAAATTATTATATCTGGTCCTAAATTATTTCTAACTTGTATTCAACTGATTAACGGGTTAAAATTGCCGTCTTTTTGCCCCTTTAAATTATATACGAGGGGGAGTCAAAAAGTTCTCAGATAAATGGCATAAAATTTTTATTTGTAATAATACTGTAATCATTTTTCTACATAAGCTCCATTAACATCTATACACTTTCTTAATCTATGAATCCAACGGTAAAGACCATCTTTGTAGAATTCACGGGGTTGTCTCTGGCACCAAGTAATGACCTGCTTTTTTGCTTCATCTAATGATTGAAACCGGGTTCCTTTTAGGTGTCCCTTTAAATTTGGAAACAGAAAAAAGTCAGAGGGTGCTAAATCAGGGCTATAAGGGGGATGAGCAAGAGTTTCCCATCGAAATTCCCGTAGCTGAGATCTCACAGCTTTGGACGAATGTGCAGGGGCATTGTCATGGTGGAACAAGATTTGCTTGTGGAGCTTTCCTCGTCGTTTTTTGGCTATTGAAGTTTTCAGCTTCCTTAAAACTCCTTCGTAATAGCTGGATGTAACAGTTTTTTGTCCTTCTAAGAAGTCTATTAAAATAATTCCCTCCGAATCCCAAAAAACTGTAGCCATTATCTTCTTAACGGACCTCTCTGTCTTGAACTTGATAGGCCCTGCTGCCCCCCTTGGGTGCCACTCTTTTGATTGATTTTTACTTTCAGGATCAAACTGATACACCCAAGTTTCATCTCCCGTTACGAGGCGCTCAAAAAAACTATCCTCGTTTGCTTCAATCTTGGTCAAAATAGCCAAAGAAAGGTTGGCCCTATGATTCAGCTGGTCTTCTCGCAACGCTTTTGGGACCCAACGTGCTGAAAGCTTGCTCAGGCCAAGATTTTCAGTTAGAATTCCAAATGCTGAGCCATGAGAGATTTCACATGCATTGGCAACTTCATCAATAGTAATACGGCGATCTTTATCCACTAGATTCCTCACAAGCTCGACATTTTCTGGGTTAATGGAGGTGGAGGGTCTCCCTTCACGTGGATCATCTTCAACTTCTTCTCTGCCCCCCTTGAAGCGCTTAATCCAGTCGTAAACTACCGCTCTACATGGCGAAGAGTCACCATAAACCTGTTGTAGAGCGTCAATAATCTTAACAGGCTTCCAATCAAGTTTAGTCAGGAATTTAATGTTCGCTCTTATCTCAAAATTTGCCATTTTATGGGTTCAAAAAAGTAACCTTTTTGAAGCACATCTAATACAAAGAGTCTCGACAAATTGAATGACGAATTTTGTAGGAATTGTTCAGAAAACATGAAAGTCGTGTTTGACCCTGTATTTACTTGTACAAAATCGAACATTTCAATAATCTGGCATTTGTCTGAGAACTTTTTGACTCACCTACGTATAGATTTTTAAACTGGTAAAAAATGTTACCGCTTATCATTAATGGTAAGCAAATTCAAATGGATTCCATTTGAGGTTCATATTCTCTTCTTTCTTTATGACTTAATCTGTCTTTGAGAGTCACATTTTCTTCTCGAAAGAATAAGTATTTGTATAATCCTCATAGCATAAAAAAAGTATGAGGATAATGCACTGGTGTTAAGCACGATAAAAGGAAGGAAAAGTGTTGTGCATTTTCGCAATTTCATTTTTGTGTGTTACTTTATTTTGCTACAGGAATTACGAATGAGAAATTTGGTGTAATGCAGACGTTTTTTCTTGAGATTACACGAATAACTTTGTTTACGAATGAATGATCACTACAGTACATATATGAGAGTTACTATTTAGTCAAAACAAATCGGTACGCAATCCGCTGATTAAGCACAAATAATTGACTACTTGACTTAGTGGAAAGTGGTATTTCTACTCGGCTATGTCTCATTTCCAATCGATGATAAATGAAATTCATACTGATTCTGTAACGCAAAATTTGAGTTACGTCTTAATCTGATATGCATTTGGCATTCATTCACTGTCATTAAGGTCGGGTCTTGTCAGAGTAGTTGTCTCCATTCCGACAGATGGTTCTGACTTATTCTAACGATACCTATTACGTCTTTTCACTTACACTTTACACAAGTGGAAAGAATTAATTGTTTTGTTTTGCAACAAACTTCTGTGACTGCCTGCAGTGAAAAGGATTGTGACAGATATTAAGCTCCACGAAACTTGACGATTAAAGGAAAGAGAAGCACCAATTATGCGTTAAGAGTGAATGCATATGTAACAATGTCTTAAGAACATAGGGAAAGACAAAGTGCATTCCAGGGTACATGTTAAGTTATCTTAACAGGATAGCAGAGATATTTAAAACAGGGATTGCTAAGTGATGTATGATGTATTAACTCGGGTGGGTCACATACTTTTCTATCTATACTGTGGAATATCCTCCACACAATTATATTTTTACTCTCCTAATCTGAATAAGGATTAGGGCTAATGGTGTAGTTTCTCGTGTACATTAGAGATCTTAAGATATCCTTGTGAATCTGTTTGTAATTTTAACGAAGGAGTGGGTATGTTTTCTAAATAGCACTAAAACAATATGTGTACATAATACAGAATTACAATTTAGGAAAGACCCTTGAATTTTAGTTTAAAAGAGAAGTGAAAGGTAAAATTGAGAGGTAAATGATATGTAAAAGAAGAGAGAAAATGGATAAAGAATTTTTCTCACGGTTCTTCTTTTCTGTAAAGTTATATTTTAAAGTAATATTGATCGATTCTATTTTTTACAGATACTTACTCTAGTATTTCCTAAGTATTTTCTACTCAAACTATTGTATTTTATTTTATAAGGGATAAGAATTGTGTTATGCTACTGTTAAATCTTAAGCTTACAACTTCAAATTCATTATTTCTACTCTCTGGTCCGTAATTTAACTGAAATATTGAGTCATAATTTATAGTAGTGAACCCCTTTAATATTTTAGTAACTTCCTTAAGTTAGCAGCATAAATGCTGATCTTCCAGTCAAAGTAAATTGAGGCGCCTTACTCGTCTTCGACCGATCTCTTTCATCTATTCAGGAATTAGCTCCGCCTATTGATCCTGGAGTCTTTCCAATATTATAATGTCCTTTAGCATATGTGGTGACCAGAATTGTACCGCAAGCTCCAAATTATGTCTTACAAGAGCTTTATATACAGGAAGAATAATATGTTTAGATTTAAATGCAAAATTCTTTGCTCTTTAACCTAAAACTATATTTTCCTCTTGTAAATCTTCAAGAATTATTTTGAAAATATTAAATCAGGGGACTTTTCTATCCTATCAATGTGTTAAGTTTTCACAGTTACTAAGTTATTCTAACAAAGAACCTAGTTTAAAGAAATAAGAAAATTTCGATACCTTTCATGATCAATGCTTTCAATACCGTTGTATGAATATGTTATAATTACACGGTTCCGAAAATCGATTCATATAGAATGGCATTAACGAACAACGGATACCCTAGATTGACTATTTTCATCGAAACGACATTCTGCCTATGACAATATTTAATATTTTCAATAGGATCCCACCTCCCCGTATATGTTCCGCTTTTAGCTTAAGCGATATTCTTTTATTTGAAACGGTTAAAGAGATTCTTTCCCCCAAAGAAAAATGAAATCACCACCTTGCGATTGATTCATAGTCATTACAATGCGTGGCCGAATTGGAAAATGGTATCGTTTAAAATCAAATGAGAGATCGTTTGGAATAAAAGGAATAAGCACATCCTCTTCCACTCCACAGCCAATTGAGGTTAATCCCTCTCTTCTTCTATCTCTCCTCCCTCTCCTCCTATCGTTCATAACCACCTCTCTCTCCCTTCTCAGACGTCCTCCTTTACTCCCATCTCCCATCCTCCTCTTTCTCAGCCCTGGTGGTTTAAGAAACTCCCAGAAACTCATTTGGTGCCTAGGAAACCCACTTGGATCTGAGCAAAGGGCAATGGGTCTAGAGAACCCCCTTTTATATCTAAGAGCCAAGTGAGCGTTAAAGAAGCCAAAATGTGTGACAGACTAACGTAACGTGCATTTATATATATATATATATATATATATATATATATATATATATATATATATATATATATATATATATGAAATAAAACTCACAAAGTGGCACGTGAAGAAAACGATAATATGAAAGTTAACCCACAGGAAAATAAAAAGATGAATTCAAACACTTTTGAACTATATTTGCAAGCTCATTCATCTTTTTATTTTCATGTGGGTTAATTTTCCTATATATATATTTATATATATATATATATATATATATATATATATATATATATATATATATATATATATATAGAGAGAGAGAGAGAGAGAGAGAGAGAGAGAGAAGGAGAAAATAGATCCTTTTTTCGCTCAAATGGTAGAGTTAATCGTGTTCATTCAGATATTTCACGGTATCTTAGTGAATCACTGTGTAACTTTAATACAGAGCTTAGTATCTGCTTTTCAAGACGATAAAATCATAAATTGTAAGATTTTAAATTAGCGAAAAGCTCTCAAGGCTTTTTCAAGAAAGAATAGAAATGTGGAAGTGTTAAGTGAAAGAGAAGTAAAAGGTAAATAGGATATGGATAAAACTTTGTTTCAAAAATCTTATTTCCGTAAATTTATTAATAATTTAAAGTTATAATTATCGATTCCATTCTTTAAACATATTTCCTGTGATGCTTGGAGAAAATTCCCACGCAGGTTATTACAATGTTCTTTCGTATATAAGCAGACAAGTTTCGTGCAGCTTAATATCCTTTGTTTTAAAACATATATGTCTCGCTATGTATTCTAGAATCATATTCACTAATTCTGAAACCTAGAAGCATTGTTTTGAAAAGCTTAGTTCACACAACTAGTCTACATCTTCTGTATTGCCAGGTGCTAATTCAATCAGGAATTTTACCCTAGTACATCGATTCAGGGAAATAAAAAATTTGAACTTTTCATAATAGATCTATTTTAAACCTGTATACCAATATTGAAAAAGTAAGTGTTTGAAATCAGATACTTGAGGAATGATGATAGAAAACTTTGTCTATGATGAACTATTTCCATTAACAACCACACTCCAACTTTAAATTTCCAAGCGATCTTGAATCCGTTTCAGTATGTTGTCCCCTCTTTTTTCCCTTATAGGTTTTTAAAGAGTTTTTAGATCGAACATTGCGAAATGCCTTTTTGAAATTAATATAAATTACATCTACACCTTTATTCTAATAAAACATCGTGATCATTTCATGAGATAAATCAATCAAATTACTTAAGATCGAATTTCTCAACGAGAACAGTGCTATGAGTTACATAAGTTATTTCGCACCAGATGGTTCGCGATCCAGCCCGTAAAAATAAAATGCAAGAGTTTACAAACAGCAAATTAAGAGAAATGCGCAAGAAGCTTCTAGGATCATTCTTTTTCTCCTTATAAGAATTGACCTTTTCCTCCTATGATCCAATAATTGAGGGTTTTAAACTACTTCTTTCCATGCTAAATACAGTTTTCTTTATTTTGGTAAGGAATATTTTTAGGCTTTTTCTAGTAAAGACACAAGGTTTAACTTGGAATCCCAAGCAATAATTATTGCATGTGCCAAACACTGCAAGTCGAAACATATCGGCAACCCATCTTCAAATTAACCACATAGCATTTGGTTTAATTCACTTAATTTGAATGGGCATTTATACTTAGCTTTGTCTTGACCCCAATGGATTGAGGCATGTTCAGGAATTAATTTAATGCAACGATAGTTTGTTATAAACCTATCATCAACGATTAGAAGATCGAACACTGAATAAACCATCGGATATTAAAGGTTTGAGCATTGTATCAAGCAATTAACCCAGAGTTCTTGAAATACTTAATACTTTGGAAAAATTATAACAAACATCTTCCCATTTGAAAAATAAATCATTTTTTTACAAAGTAAAATGGCTAGTGCAATTTTTGTATTCTTTAACCTACTCGGGAAAAGAGATTGCGTTTTTCAATCTAAGTTCATATGGAGAAGAGTTGAAAACAGTCTTGTCTATGTGAACATGGCTATTAACTGTATGGGAGTGCAATTGTGATTGAATTTTTCCCCTCTATCCCATGCTTTAATGCGTCAAATTTTAGCCCCTCACTAAACTCCTGCCACAAAGATCGAAAAAAATATCAAGGAAACCCCCCAAAATATGGCCAGGAATTTTATATTTAAATTTATTCCTATCTTAAGAAAAATGGAAGATAAAGAAAATTCCAACCAATTTGCTATGCCTAATTTGTGTTTCTTCTTAATTTGATGTTTCTAGTATATACTTATGGTACCCATTAATTCTCTCATCCATGTCTGGACAGGATGAAACAAGCTTTCCCGACCGCCTGAAGTATTGGCGATTGTGACATATATTATTAGCAACAAGAGACTAGACGATTAGTTCAGAAATATGACTCCAATTACATTTGTTTGGTGAGTAAATGAATATGTATCAACACCTTGAAAACATAAGCAGATGATATATATTTCAAACTAGTACTGGCTTTAGCATCGTGGCAATGCAATTTAAATTAGGAGTGTCTAAGTGACATATGCTGTCACACAATTATATTTTCGCTATCCCAAATTTAGAAGAAGAATTGCGCTAACAGTTTACAATAGTTCTCATCTTAGGCGGATATTTTAAACAATCTTCGTAGAAATTAACGATGATGTGGTTATTTCTTTCTGAAGATAAAGAGAAATATGAGAAGGAATCACGGCTGAACAGAGTGGAAAATTTGATTTTTAGCTCTCGCTGTTAGGCTAAAGACCACCTTCAGACAGATGTTCCCACATTGAATGACAAAATGAGAATGATCAACGTTTCAAATTTAAAAGATGGTTAGAGATGAGACAGTTTTCAAAGTTTGAATAGAGAAACAGTTTCAAGAGACTGGAAATTCTTCAAGTACTTCAAATTGTTAAAAATTCTCTATCATTTGCCATCTTACTATGCACCCTTTTTGTAGAAAATTCATTATCAAAAATTAGACTTGTTTAATTTATTCATTATTCGAAATCTTTACATTAACATATTATTGACATTAGTTGTGGGATTTAATTTAAAGATATAATTTTACACGTTAATTATGCAAAATAAATTGTTCTTATATAGAGAATTTGCTAATTATATGGATTTTTATTATTGTTAGGACTAAAGTCAAATATTTTTCGTACATTATTTTACACGAATTTTGATATTTTCCTATTCTTCTCATTATATCGTTGTACATATCTTTTCATAAATTTATCAAGTTTCTCTGATATTCTTATTATCTCAATTTATCCCCTATTGTGACTTCCTATTTTTATACTTCTTTACTTTCCACTATAACAAATACTAATTCTCACAAGAGTTTTTGTCATGATTTTTTCACTTTATATTGCTTGTACGTTGGCCGTTCCTAATTGATTTAAATCTGTCCTATTCACTTTCCACCATTATTTATATTAATTCTCACCAGGTTTGGACACTTTTATATTGTTAACGTTAACTTGTTTTTTCACTTAATATTGCATGGATGCTGGCAGTTTTTAATTGGTTTAAACGTGACCACATTCACTGTCATATCTGTCTCGGGAACGTTTATGATGCCTTGTAGTAGTGCACTTTTAACCCACTTGATATAATGCCTGTCAAAATCTATTTGAAGTTACCTTCCTTGTCTGCTGGGAAAAACTTGTACAAAATATTAGAGAATAAATTCATTCCACTTTTGGAGGGAAAATATGTATAAACTTTTTCTAGTAGAGCCGTGCTCTTGATGCTCGGAAGTAGGTCCCAATCTAAGGTTATGGAGACGCTTCTTGATCAACATTCATTGAGTTTCCAGCAGTTTGCTTCTCATTTTCTTTTATTGAGTTAGTTGCGGTTATGTTGTTTTTCTTTCCTTCTTTTCTTCATCCGCTCTGTGAGGAAATCGGACATTTGTCTTTTGTGTTAGGGGCTTGGTCTGTTTTCCGGTATATTTGCTTTCATCTCTTCCAGGGGATATTGTTCCTCTTTGAATTGTAGTTGTAAAATATATTTGTACCATTTCTTGGGTAGAAAGCATAACAACTATTTGATAGCGATCTCGGAGGAAGCTCAGCATATATACGAACATTTCAGGATTGGCGATGGTAGCGAGGTGAGCGTACGTGATTTAGGCAATGATCTCTGTTTTTTTTTCCAAACACGAGTGTATTTACTTCTTTTATTCTTACCTATGTCATTTTTTTTTAATTTAAGCCTTCTTTGCTTTGAATTATTCGTTGTTTGTGTGGCATTTCCTTACTAATGTCCGATGCTCGCCTTCGAAAGGTTGCATTCTTTGAGCTGCTGCAGCATTCGTTCCAAGGTTAGCCAACTGCTTCGCTTTGTTGATATATAATATTTATAGGACGCCTAGTCTTCGCTTTATATTAGTCTATGATAGCCTCTTAACTAGAACCCACGAAGCCCTTGTATTTTTTATTTCACCTAGATTTGAGTGGATGAGAAAGTAAATGTGACAAAGCTTTGATTTTGGCCTAAAAGGGTCAATTTTCGTGATTTTTAACTTTGTTTGTTTCTATTTAATTTCTTTTACTATCTCAGGTAATTTGGGGGGCAAAATATGACGTCCAATCTGTTGCAGGTAATTGTGCACTAGGCGAACGATTTTCAGGAACGGGGGCATATTTCTACGCCTATTTAGTCAAGCTTCTTTCTGTCATTCTCTGCAAACAAACACTAGAGATCTTAGCAGCGGGTACAAATTGCCATGTACGAGGGGCGGTCAATAAGTTTTGCGAATCGGTAGGGCAAAACAGAGGAAGGGGGAGAGCTGTTTGTGGCGGTGTTAGGACAAGTTATGACAAGTCAGGATCTGCAGCCGCACGCGTCTGCCACGTCTATTTAAGAAGCAGTAGCTGATCGCAGATCGTAAGTCACAAATATTTGAACAATGTAGAAGGTTGAGCACCGCGTAGTAATCAAATTTTTGACCAAGGAAGGCAAGAATGCAAAAGAGATCCATGAACATATGGTTGCAGTGTAGACCGGCACAGTCCTTCCTTTGCAACCATTGCTGGCTGGAATAGGGAGTTCTGCCATGGTCGTGAGTCCCTTGAAGATGACCCCCGTCCAGGACGCCTATCAGACGTGACAAACGAGGACAATGTGGCCCGTGTGGAGAAGATGATCCTCGAAAATCGACGGGTGAAGGTCGAAGAAACCGAGCGAGAACTTGGAATATCACATGGAAGTGTTATGAACATCAGCCACGACAATTTGGCCAAGACCAAGGTCTCTCTCTGCCTGTTGGGTCCCTAGAAAGCTCATGCCCCATGATCGACTTCAACGTCGTCAAAGTCCACAAGGCCAGAGTTGCACAAGTTGCCCTGCGCGAGTGCAGATTCAAGGAGCTCAACCATCCCCCCCCCCCTCCACTTCCACATCTGGCCCCTAGCGACTACATTTTATTCCGTTAGATCAAGGCTGCACTGCGTGGAAGCCGGTTTGGGGACGATACAGATGTCCAGCTCGCCATCCAGGAGTGGATTGAACAGCAGTCGGGAAATTTCTGGTTGTCGGGAATTCGAAGCCTCAGGGACAAGTGGCGCAAGTGCATTGAAGTAGAGGGTAGTTATATTGAGAAGTAATAAGACACTTTTCCTTATATCTCGTTTCCTTATATCCAAATTGCAAAACCTATTGACCGCCCCTCGTATTTATTTGGATATTTATTATAATTTTCAGAACAATGTTTAAAGCTATCAATCAGACTTCTGCCACTTTAGACTGGGCGAGTCGCTTGCCTTGCTGAATAGTTCCGAGAGGCAGCATTCTGGTCTAGGGTGAAATCAAGTTTATATCCTAATCTTTTCTCTTTGTTTGAAGTTATAGCGAACTGGTTGCTCATTTACTAGAGCAACCAAACTATATATAGAGTAGTGGCTTATCTATAATTTATGACAGCTCACAATTCTGGCAACATACTGAATCATTTGACCTCCCTACAGACCATGCCAGGAAAAGTATTCAAGCATTTGTGAACTTGAATATAAACTTCGCTGTAAATCTTGAGTGCTAAAAATGAAAATTTCTTACGGTTACGCCGATTACCGTCAAAGAGCCAGAGATTCTTTTCTACTTACTATTATCCTTATGTCTACCATGTCGTAGAATGGACTCTTGACGAGATACCATATATGACTATTCGTTGAGGGAACTATTCATTTATATTTAGAGTGCGTGGTGTCTGGGTTGAACGATATTATTTATCTTCAATATGCTTAAGAAGTGGAACTGAGCTCAAGGATAATAATATGGCTATCATTAATAAAATAGAGTTTTATTAATAAAAACTATCAACAACACACAAAACGGAAAATATTGACATAAACAGAAAATGGAAAGGGTCGTGAAAAATCTAGCTAATTCGAGGATTAAGATTTGGAAGAGATAAAAAAAGGTAAAACGAATAAAAATTAAAGGGATGGGATGGTTTGCTAAACCATTTACAGCACAGGATAGGGTTGACAAAAAGGTTAAATACTCAAATGTAAAGTTCAGCTTACGTAATCCTACGAATAAAATTAATCTACGCTATTTGGTAACGCATTCCTACTGAGTGCTTCAGCGACCTGGTTATCGGAACCTTTTATGTAATTTATTTTAAATTGATACTCTTGCAAGAGTAAACTCCAGCACATAAGTCGGCCGTTGAAGTGTCGTACATTCCAAATATAGGCTAACGGGCGGTGGTCGGTTCCTATCTGAAATTCTTTTCCTATCAAGTACATTTTAAATTTGTCTATAAACCAGATAATTGATAGAGCTTCCTTCTCTATAGTGGCATCTCTTTTCGCGTGCTTATAATTGGCGACTAGCATATGCAACTGGATGACTCGTTCCGTCATCGTCATATTGAAGGAGTACACCTCCAAGGCCCTCCTTGCCAACGTCGGTCTTAATCCTAAAGGATTTTTCCAGGTTGTGCAACTTGAAAATGGGGGCAGAAATGAGCTTACTCTTGAGCTAATTAAAATGGGAAACAGCGACATCATTCCAACGTAGACGATCGGGGGAATTCTTTTTCAAAGGGGAGCTTAGGGGCGCCGAAATTGCAGCGAAATTCGGAAAAAATTGCTGATAGTAAGAAGCTGATCCTAGGAACGATCTTAATTGCTTCTTTGTAATTGGGAGGGGCATGTTGGCGATTTCCTTAATCTTGTCCTCTTGGGGACCTAACTGGCTTTGTCCTATTTTGAAACCCAAGTATTTTATGGTTTCGTGGGCAAAATGGCATTTGCTGGGGCCAATGGTGAGGCCATTTTCGCGCAGTCGCTCGAAGAGAGCTAATAGGGTGGTTAAATGGTGACTCCATTCGCGAGTAGCGACGTACACATTATCGAAGTAAAAGGATACATTCGGAAGTCCATCTAACAACCTTCTCATGAGACGGTTATAGTTGCTACAAGCAGTGACGAGGCCAAAAGGAAGGCGCTTGAATTGCATAAGGCCTTTCTCCGTTGCAAAGGCGGTATATGCTTTCACCTCAGGCCGGAGGGGGATTTGATAATACGCCTTGCACAAATCGAGTTCTGAGATGAACTTGGCGTTTTCAAAAAAGTGGAGGTTTTTGGTTTACCAACGGGATGGGCTCGGCGTTGACACCAGTTACCAAATTTAACTTCCGGAAGTCGATGCACATCCGATAAGAGCCATCAGGTTTCTTGACCATGACGATTGGGTAACAATAACTAGAGGTGGAAGGTTCTATGATGTCTAAACTAATTAAATTATCAACTTCGGCGTTAAAGGCTTGGCGTAAATGAATCGGCATGGGATAGGGTTTTGAACGGACGGGTTCTAAGGTTGTTAATTTAATATCATGCTCGAAACTAGTAGCGCATCCAGGCTTTCCTGAAATAACGTCGTCGAACTGACATAATAGTTCTTGTAGCTGACTCTTTTGATGTGGTATCAGCTGCGCGTCAATATCCAGGTCAGAGGGTTCAAAAGGCTCGCCTGGTAGGGAAGGAAGAGAGTAATCGGAATCAGGTTGGATGCACACTGTCTGTATTACATTAAGGGACACCGCGGGGTAATCCTCTTCAAACGCCGATGTTTCGTCCAGTGCTACGAACGTATCTCCATGGGCGCGTTTGGGGTACTTTTTTTCTTTAGGTCCACGGACAGTCTCCGTGTCCTGGTTTTGGGCCTTATCACATAAGGGTGTTAGTAATTTACACTCCTTTTGTGCCGTCCTGAAGTCCTGGTTAAGGATCTCCGAGAATTCGGAGGGTATCGGGTTCTGAGAGGGACGGGATCCTGGGCTTCTTTCTTAGCTCGGCCTCGAGAAAGGGCGGCCTGAGACACAGGGTCGGAACTTACTTGGGGGCTCTGTCCTATAAGTATGGAACAGAACTGTATGGGTGCTGAAATGACTTCAGCCCAGCCATTATAATATTGACACTGCACGTAACATCTAACGACGGGGAATCGGTTCGCCCTCCCAAGGTAGTCATGTACCACCGCAAAGTTTTCGTGGTTAGGGTCCACTGGGGGGAGGAGCTCGTCGGACACGATGAAACACGTGCACCCTTTGTCCTTGACGAGAGTCGATACGCGGCAGCCGTTCACGCTGCCCTCCTCAAATTACAAAGTTCCCGATGAACTTCTATCAAAAAAAAATTTACATGGTGGCCTGACGGAGGGGGAGGAGTTGCTGCCTGGGTCTGCACCACCGGGAAGGCCAGGGTGGCATTAATCTGGTGAACTTGGTGGGCTGGTCCGCTTTTAAGCCTAGAATTTTAGGGGCAATTCCAGCTCATGTGGTTTTCTACACCACAGGTGAAGCATATGATTGGTCGCTTCGGGAAGAGTGATGGAGGAGAAATCTTAACGGGAGGTTTGGTGTTGCGTTGTTGGTTTCGGGGAAAGAAGTTTTGGGGTTTTACGGGGCATGGAAACTTCGTCGGCTTTCCTGTGAAGGGGCGCGAATCCTTCCTTCTTTCCTTGAGGGAGATTGGTGAGAAGTTCGATTCTCCTTTGGGTATAAATTATGGCTTGCGGCATAGACATCCGCTTCTTCGGTACATTCTTTAAAGGTCTGGCACAACGATCCTTGACGAACGCGCGGATCTCCGTCGGGAGAGACGCCAAAAATTGATCCCGCAACACGAAGTCTGTTAACGACTCGTAGTTGGGATCAACTTTTGAGGATTCTAACCAGAATCTAAAATTTCTCTGAAGGATGTATCCGAATTGACGGAACGTCTGTCCGGGTTTAAAACGACCTCCTCAAAATTCTTGTCGGTATGAATCGGGAGTCATATTATGAGCGGCCAATAACTCAGCTTTTAAGGTGTCGTAGTTAATTGTACATTCAGATGGTAAAGATATGAAAATTTCGCGCAATTTACCTTTTAACAAGGGAAGTAATCTCGCTACACCTTTAGCCTCCAGATCCATGTTATTGATCTCGAGGATCTTTTCGAAGTGGGCTAAAAATGCTCCGAAATCCTCTCCATCCTTGAAATTGGGAAGCTTAAGTGGGAGCTAGGGCGGGGCTTCTAAACGGGAACTGGCTGATTGTATTTCGGCTTCAACACGAGCTAATTCAATCTGATGGTGAAACTCAGCTTGTCTTTTCCGTTCCTCTCTTTCTTCTCGTTGGATTTCTCTTTCTCGTTCTTCTCGTTGGATTTCTCTTTCTCTTTCATCTCGTTGGATTTCTCTTTCTCTTTCTTCTCTTAAATTTTCTCTTTCCGTTCTTTGCTCCTCTTGAACGTACTCAATTAATTCTTTTCCGGAAAGTCCCAAGGATTCTCCTTGCGCTTTAAAGATTTCGAACTGAGTCATATTTGCACTTGGTGGCGCAATAGTAAACCAACTAAAATTCCTTGCAACAAAGAATTATGCCTTCTAGAGAGTTAGCCTACCTAAATATGGGCACTGACCTAATCGTAATTGGTTTCTTGATCTAAATAACCAATGACTAAAATCACCCCCCAAAAAACACAAACAGATTATTATAACAGTTCCTTGAACTACTCAAGCTTCTTAAGTTTTAAAAAAGGGGATAGCAATCGTTAAAACAAAATGGAACTACTATACTCTATTCTTATAACGAATAACACTATGCTTTACTCGACTAAGACCAGTGTTTGCAAAGATATAGCGTTAAACCTTACAAGCTTGATACCAAATTTAAATAGTATATATATATATATGTATATATATATATATATATATATATATATATATATATATGTCGTAGAATGGACTCTCGACGATATACCATATATGTCTATTCGTTGAGGAAACTATTCATTTATATTTAGAGTGCGTGGTGTCTGGGTTGACCGATATTATTTATCTTCAATATGCTTAAGAAGTGGAACTGAGCTCAAGGATAATAATATGGCTATCATTAATAAAATAGAGTTTTATTAATAAAAACTATCAACAACACACAAAACGGAAAATATTGACATAAACAAAGAATGTAAAGGCTCTTGGGAAATCTAGCTAATCTTAGGATTAAGATTTGGAAAAGATTTAAAAAGGTAAAACAAATAAAAATTAAATGGATGGGTGGGTTCGCTAAACCATTTAAAGCACAGGATAGGGTTGACAAAAGGGTTGAATACTCAAAGGTAACGTTCAGCTTACGTAATTACACGTGTTGTGCAGAGGAAGGCGACGTGAAGGAATCTTCGGTCTGCTGGCGAGTTCCAGTCAACGGGGGGAGGGGGGGGGGAATTAAATGATCCTGACGTGGCGTCTTGGGAATGAGAACCGTTTCTTGGCGAATAGGCTTGAAGAACAATGGCTGTTCTACATTGTTCTCTTCTGAACAACAGGGGGGTTGAGAACCGTCTCTTGTCTACGGGCTCAAAAAACAATGGCTGTTCTAAATTTTTTATCTTTCTGAACAATAGGGGGGTAGGGTGAGAACCGTTTCTTGTCAACGGGCTCAAAGAACAATAGCTGTTCTAATGTTGTTCTCTTTCTGAACAACAGGGGGAAAGAGTAAGAACCGTTTCTTGTCAACGGGCTCAAAGAACAAAGGCTGTTCTAACGTTGTTATCTTTCTGAACTACAGGGGAAGCCTTGTGGACTTGGCGTCTTGAAGGCTCAAACCTTGGCATTCAAGGGATATTGTCCTCTTTTGGACAATGATAGTAGATCTCGAGGTAGAGGGCCTTTAGGGCACAAGGTGAGAGTGGATCGTAGTTATGTCTCGCAAAGAAAATCTGGATCTCAAATCTTCTCTTAGTGGTCAAGTTTCCGTATAAATAGTCGAGACATCCCCTTGGCGTAGGGGACAATGGAGTGGGGGCTCATAAGCCTAACTCAATCTGGCGTGATCGGCGCATGGGGCGAATGGGGGAGCAATAAACCTCCTTGGTTAAATATTGACTCTGGTGGCGCGATAATCGCACCCGACTTCAAGGCGAAGATGCACGTTTTTCTAAGCAACATGTGATAACGGTTAAAATTAAGCTGCCTCAAACCGTTCTATCACATACCACATCATCGCTTTCTACGCTCACTGTTTATAACGGAAGTCCAATCCCCTTATTTAGACTTTTAAAAAGAGATTTCCATTATTAGACGAGCACGATTTAAACCAACCGGCTAAGTTCACTACATTCCCCAGTCCCTTTGACCTGATTTGTGGTTGGGAAAGATGCCATTCATAGCCTAGTTAGATCTTTGCCCTAGAAAGCAAAAGGCATAATTTGAGGGGCCGAGAAATGTACTCGTAAGTTTAAGGATTAACCCACTGTTAGTACTAACCCTTATACGGTCACAAGGAAATAGGACAAAAATCCACCTTTAGGATCTTGAGATCCGTACCGAGTTGGATGACCAATACCACAGAGTGAAAATGTGTATGCTGGAAGCAGTTTCGAGAAGCAAAGCTCTGAGAGGGTGGCAATTTCAATAGGTCTGGCATGCATCTGCTCTTGAGGAGGCCTAATCCAGACTCATTAATCCATGTTTTAATTATCTCAGCTATGGCAGTTAACGACATAAGCAGGTCGAGATATATCATAACCAAATTTATAAGAAAACAACCGAAGTACCAAACAATAAAAAAACATGAAAATGGGCGCAACAGAAGAGGGTCTGCTCACCACTAGGAATTAGACGAGTTGGATGCGGGAAAAGGATCCCTCTGAGGGTCCTTAAAGTTCTTATAAAATTTACAGGAGAATATGCTCTCTACGATTTACGTCGAAATTTGGGTACGTTTACTGCACTTGAAGGGGTAGATCTGGCAATATTTCTGTCAAAAAGGCTTAAAAATTTAAATAAAAGAGTTGTCAACCGGGGTTTGTTGGTGACAGCACGCACTAGACGACTAGCGTGCACGATTCTGGGAGCCTCCCGGAACTCAACTCCCATTGCACTACAAAACGGCCTATAGATTGACAGACCCTTTGACGCACAAAATATCGAATAGTAAAAAACAATGACTCTGCGGTGTACAAAATTACATGCAACGGATGCACATTGGGTATATACCAGTACTAGGGAGAGAGCTACAAATGTATTAATATGAGGGTGAAAAAGCACGAGCATTACATCAAGAGTGGGAATTCCTTTAGCGCACTAATTGAACACTGTCGTAAACTGACAAAGTAATAAACTTGCCAGTCGTAAGAGCAATCAGACATGTTGCCGACAAAAGAAGGAAAAAAGCCACGCTAGCTACATACATCGCTTCCCGATAGTGCATTATTCCAACCAAAGACTTCTTCGTTATCAGCAAGAAAATTGTCCATTGAGTCCCCGGGACTTAATGGAGTGTCTCGGTAATTCTACCTTTCCTAAACCCGTGCTGGTGGCTAGGTATTAGATTGTTTTCTTCTAGATATTGGCTTAATCTCCTGCCGATAAATCTTTCAAGAGTTTGGCTAATAATTCTAGCAGCGTAATCAGACTGAGGTTTCTGGGTTGGTTAGGGGGCTTCCCTTGTTTGAGAAAAAGTATTATTTTTCCTCCTTTCAGGGCATCAGGAAAGTACCCGCCGCTCTTTGTTCGGTGGCGATTAGAGTATTTTCTAGCTCCTCTAGTGTTATTGGGTCTACTCCTCGTCCCATTATTATTGTATTGGAAGCAGTGTGATTGGGTGTTATTTTTTCACCCTGTTGCTGTCCATCACTTCAACTATTCTAAGCTCATGGTCGCGGTCGAAATCTTCCATTTCTTCAGGTGATATGTGAACACGTTATACTAGTTTTCCTTAAACGCGGCCTCAAATTTTTTAGATTCTAGCACTTCTATTCAGTTGTATTTGATGACTATTTTTGTTTTCTGTTTTTTATTTCGTCCCATCATGATGATCCTTTGCCAAAATGCCTAGACCTATGCTGATCTAAGGCGAAGCAGCTGAAACAAGTGAGAATATTTATGAACTCGCCCTTTTGATTTGGTCCTGGATTATCTTATGATTAAATGGTAACCGTCTGTTCTCTCTCGCCTTACGGGCCACCCCCGTTCCTTTGAACACAAATTTAAAAACATGGGTGTACTCTTAATTGTTGGTTTTCTTTCTAAATTTCACAACTTCCTTACTTCTAGCCATTTGCCGAATGCTCACTTATCCAAAGATCTATCTTTCAACAGTAGATGGCTTATTGGGTCTCTATTTGTAGACGAACCTTTGCTTCTAGTCCTATTTTCTGGCGTCATGATGTAGCTTTCTCGCTGAGTAAGTTATCCCTATGTTGTTCAGTTTGTCAAAGGGCCACATAGCTTGTAGAGTAGTCTAAGAGCCTGATGAGTATTATTCCTAGTTGCCCATATATCACGTTAAATAAAAGAGTGCGATCCGTTTTTTGTGCTCCTTTTATGGTCCGCTAAGGGAGCCTTTTCGTTTCATTCCTTTTTCCTATCGATCTTCTTCCTCTTTTTCATTTAGATTTTCAATGTGATAAAAGTAAGGAAGAGGCAAGGGAACAGAAAGTTATAAAGTGCGGCTCAGATCCAGTTATTCTTTTGGCTTATTCTGCACGCGTGTCAGTGAACCCTACCAACCTGCCTGTCGCCTAATCCTATTAGTGTTTGCTCCACTTAAAAGGATGCGCTGCTTACAGGATAATAAACAGGCCCAGGCTAAGCTTCGGGCTGCGCCGAGTAAGCCGCTAGGTTCAGATATAGCTCAGTTCTGTATGAGTTTCTATGGAAGCTCATCTTCCCTAACTGACACGCCTTAAGTAGAGATGGGATAGAGAAGCAGAATTATATGTCGATGGTCAAGTCTTAGTCGAGTGAAGTCTTGTCAATCAGTCACAAAATCTTCATTTCCAAGAGGAAATGATGAGTTGCACTTCGATCAGCTATGAGGTTTGAATCGCTGTCCGATTATGTTCCTCAGAAAATTTTCCAACAATCTGCTATAAAAAATCAATTAAAATATTTATAAAAATGTGTTTTATATATGCATTATTATCTAACATAAGAATATGTTTTAGGACTAACCATTAGTGACAAAAGTTCGGAAGCTAGAATAATGTTTAGATAAAAAAAATTTTATATTGGCCTAAGAATATTTGTTTTAACCAATCAAATTTGAAAAACTATGAATTAAACAATATTTGAATCGACGAAATAGAAGTGTATAAAAAAATATTAAATAATCTGCAAAGGAGGCGAGGTAAACGGTGGGCGAGCAATGATGTAATGCGGCCGGCATTGAGACCTGCGTCTTCGGCAAACTGGTTTCTGGCTGGAGCTGGATGTTAATTTTTGATTTTGGTCTCAATATAGTAACGGCCTCAGCTATGCTCAGTCGTCGTCGATCTCTCTCCTGCAAAATGATGGTGGTATTTCTATTTAACATTTGTCGGGTGAGGGTCGTCCGATGTTTTGCATTGTGGCGTTTGATGGCTCCCTCTTGTTTGTCCAGAAGATGACCTTTGAAAAGGTTGAAAGTCGTCTCCGCTAATAAATATATGCCACTTGCCAGCGTTTATTCCAAGCTTTCGCTTTCTGAGAAGAAAATCTTTAAAATGGTTACAAAGCTGCAGCGCAAGCTTAACCAAGCAGCCATCGCTGTCAATTTTAACAAGTTCTGCATACAACATCAATGACTACCACATATAGATATATATATATATATATATATATATATATATATATATATATATATAAATATATATATATATATATATATATATATATATATATATATATATATATATATATATATATATATATTGGTTAGGGCTTCTCCTATGGAGCTTCAATTTAATTTTGAAGGATGAACGAAAGGACGCATAAAGGGAAATTCATTTCATTTTCTTATTACAACGTTTCGGGAGAACTTTTCACCCATCTTCGGGTACTGGAAATACAATTTTTAACTCTTAACATAATAATCCAGAAATTAGCAATTCCCAGTAAATTCATCGCTATCCCCCTCCTTAATTAACATTAAATACGTTGCATAAATTCGTCATTTTTCTTATTTGTTTAGTTCTTAACTTAAATTATTTTCCACAAATGTATTTCCAGTACCCGAAGATGGGTGAAAAGTTCAACCGAAACGTTGTAATAAGAAAATGAAATGAATTTCCCTTTATGCGTCCTTTCGTTCATCCTTTAAATTATATATATATATATATATATATATATATATATATATATATATATATATATATATATATAAATATACACAAAGAAAGCAACTACAGGATCTGCGGGTGATCATACAACCAACACGGAGCTATGCCATTTTTATTTTCTGTCTTTCAAATAAAATTTGAAGACAGAAAGAAAGATGCAGAAACCTGGTGTAGCTGGCTATAAATACATATAGTACAAAAGAAAATAAGAATTGAACGCGAATGAACAAATGAGACAAGAAACCGGAGTTTTTTTGTTTGTTTTTTTTAAAGGCAAGAGAGAGGGACATTAGAAGAATCCAGAATCAAAGGGAGCAGAGGGCGGCACAGTGAAGGCGATCATTTACCGAGAAAACAGAAATAACGCCAGGGGAAAAAAGTTTTGAATTCCTAGCCGGGACTCGATCCCAGGTCTGCTGATTGCCGGTCAGATGCTTATTCGCGTCCAATTCTTATTCCTCTTGTACTATATGTATTTATAGTCAGCTACACCAGGTTTCTGCATCTTTCATTCTGTCTTCAAATTTTATTTGAAAGACAGAAAATAAAAATGGCATAGCCCTGTGGTGGTTGCATGATCACCCGCAGATCCTGTAGTTACTTTCTTTGTATGTGACATGGACAGTGAGCCTTTAAATTGTGAGCGGGTAAGAGGATGTGGTATAAAATTCCTTAGAAGTTCCTAGCTTAGGGAGATACTGGGTTTGATTGGGTAACGCTTTGGGCGAAATATAGTTACTGTGCCTGGTAGCTTAGCGGTAAAGCATCTGACCGGCAATCAGCAGACCCGGGTTCGAGTCCCGGCCAGGAATTCAAACCTTTTTCTCCCTGGCGTTATTTCTGTTTTCTCGGTAAAGGATCGCCTTCACTGTGCCGCCCTCTGCTCCCTTTGATTCTGGATTCTTTTAATGTCTCTCTTTCTTGCCTTTAAAAAACTCCGGTTTCTTGTCTCATTTGCTCATTCGCGTCCAATTCTTATTCCTCTTGTACTATATATATATATATATATATATATATATATGTGTGTGAAAAAGGAAACGGTAACTAGTAAAAATTACTTCTCAATCTCTTACCATAGATATATATCATTTAATATAATCCCATATTAAATTCAAAGACAAGAAAAATTTTAATTACTACTGAATTATTTTTTATTAAGTTCGAGTTTAAATATAAACATCCATTAAGATTCCTCGTATTCAAAGTACTACACTCTTAATCTAGACCCACAAATCACAAAGGCGCTGATTTTCTTTCCGGTAACTATTTGGGAAGAAGTCAATTTAGACGACATCTGCACATTTCCGCCTCTTTCTAATTCTCGGTACCTACCAAAGTACTCATTCACCCGGAATGGTCGTCATTTCTATTCATGAATTTCTCAAAAACTTTCTCATTCCCGGAGTTTTAGAGCTTTTCCTAATTCTTGACTACTTTTAGAGAATCATCATTTCTAGAAGAGAGAAATCTTGTACTTATCATCGGGTGACTTTCATTTCCGTGTAATTTCCAAGAGAGGCAAAAAAAAACAGAGATCGGCCGGGGTGTTGGATCAAAGAGAACAAAGGAATAAACTGGACTTTGATTTTTCGTATCTTATTAGGATTGAATGTAGAGTAGATGAGAATTTAATTATATAACTTTGTTTAAGTTGAGTATTATACTTTTTAAACCGTCTCCCTAAAAGAATGAAAAGACTATGGAACATTTGTCTGTATCTTTTTTCTTCTTCTCCAATTTTAATTGTCAAGAAGTATATTGTTTTATCTATTTCGAGCAAATTTAAGCATTTTTCTCGTGTTCCTTAGTGGAAATCCAGCAAAACATAGGGCTTCCTTCAACTTCAATATGAATTCATTTGTAGCCGCAATAATCCTAAAGTGTTTAGAACATAAATTTTCATGTTAGTCATTCAAAGTCTGTTATTTTATTTAAATTTTTTCTCCATATATGAGGATGTCATATTTCTAATATTTTAGGAATTATATTTAACAATTAGTGCCTATAAATATTTATTGTCATTTCTTCTTTACCATATGAGAATATGGCTTATGTAGGTGGGGTTGAAATTATCTGCTAGATCAATGCCCTCCACCTCCATATCTCACAAGTCTGCTTCCACTATACAGTAGATTGGGGATATCAATATCACAGAAATAAACTGGCCACCTCATGCCCCAATTATGAATCCACCCGAAATAGCATTAAGTATGACGTCAACCTGCCTACAATATTTGACGTTAAATATATTTCTATAATAATTTGTTATTATATTGCTAATCAAATCTACTATCAGTTTTATAATACCAGACTATTGCTTTTAGGAAGGAATTGTTAAATATTTTAAAAAGATTATATCCACATTTTAATCCAAAGCCAATCGTTAATGTCGAAGTATTGTTGTTGTTGCTTTAGAGCGCCAGTCTGATCTTATTAATTATGAAAGACAACAATACTTCAATATTGGCAGAGTGGACTTTTTAATTACCCTATTGTTGAGAAAGTCACAGCGTTTAATGCGTTTTAAGGAGAGAGCCCGTTAAACGCGTGAAGGATCTAATGAAACACCAAAATTATCCCAAAATAAATATATATTTTAAATTTATCAATTAACTACACAAATATATTTATAATCACCTAATAAGTTTAACGAGGACAACCATACTTGAAACCGGGCCGATTACAGAATCTAATTATGTCCAAATCTAAATAGGCTCCTAGTAAACAAACCAATTGCCGATTAGTTATTTTATAGTGACCCTTTTAGATTAGTATTAAACTCCAATTTAAGCTTAACTCGTCTAACGGTAAAGATGATAGGGTTCACTAACGATAGTCTCTACTTCAGTTAATTTGAGTACCGTAATAAACTCATGCTAAAGTAATACAAATATAAATGGTCTTTCTGACTTACATGAAAGAAAGGATCAGGGGTTGCCGGAGGTCATTAGATGGCTTTTCCCCTCGCTTCTTTTTCTACGGCGAGCGACTGGAGTTTATTTTCACGAGATAAGGTGGAGAGATGGGGAGGGGGGGGGGGGGGGGTCGATGTCAACTTCGTATTTCAACCTTGCCTCCTGTTACGTTTAAAAGACGGAGAGAGGTGTTGTGCTCTCTAGCTCAAGAAGTGCTCTTCTGGATGCTCTTGAAGCCTATTTGTATTCTAGTCTTTAACGCCGGGTGCGCAACTGTTTTTTATGTATACGAGGTGATTTCTAGCGTACTTAACAAATGGAACCTCAATGGGGATTAGTTATTCTCCTCTCACTCTTACGGAGCTTGCACTGTGAGAGTCACTCAAGGGTGAGCGGGGTTTCTTTTCTCCAGTCAGACTTCTTCTAAGACTGTAAAGGATTTTTCGGTATGGCACCGGTACAAAATGTGACGTTTATAAATTAGTTCGAAATTGTGCGAAGGACCGATCTTCTTGAACTGGTCCTCTCTCGTCTCTCACCGAATAATATCTTCTCTTCCATTATGGAGCTTATTTATTGGAGGAGACAGCTCCATCTAAGGAGGAACTACAGAACTACAGAATCTAGGACCAGCAAAGACCCTAAGGTCCGCTCGAGGCTAGTCCGCTACACTACATCCGAAGCTACGATACACACTTATCTACGAGTGTATCTCTAACATGCTATATATATTTTTTTTTTATTATTATTATTTTTTTTTTTAAATATATAATCTACTGTACACACTTATCTACATGTGTACAATGTCATGCATATTAACTACTTCAACCTAGGGGGGTGATAGAAAGTTTTTCTTTTCAACTTCCGCAGCCCTCGACTGCTAGTGGTGAAAATCTAGTTATAGGATAGGCGGAAAAGAAAATGGATATCTAAACTACACATGCAAGAGAAATCGCTGGCATCATTTTTAGTCATCATTTTTACTCTCGTTGTTCCTCCGCTCCAAACTCCTTTTGCAAAGACGTTATTCTTTACTGTGCTCAGACTACGTTATATTTATACTATTTAAGTGCGCGTCGAGACGGTTTTTAAACATATTTACCGACCTACTATCCACTACGTGGGTGGGTAGCCTATTCCAAATTTGAGTAATTTTAAACGTAAAATAGTTTTGGGCTATACTAGTGTTAAATCGCTTGTTCACTAATTTTAATCCGTGTTGCCGAGTGTTTCCCCTATGATCCAATTCGAACAAATTCCTATAATCAACGTTTAAAAATCCTTTCAATATTTTAAATACTTCTATTAGCTGGCCACGTAATCTTCTGCCTTCGAGAGATGGCAAATCTAATGCCCTGAGTCTTTCCTCATAGGGCCTGTTTCTCAGCTCGGGAATTAATTTTGTAGCCCTACGCTGCACTCTTTCTAATTGCGCGATATCTTTGTTTAAGTATGGAGCCCAAAATTAAACCGCATATTCGAGCAGTGGACGCACAAGTGATTTATACAATGGTAAAATTATCTCTTTGGATTTGAACGTGAAATTACGCGCGATATAACCCAGCACACGATTTGCTTTTTTACATGCATCCGCGCATTGTTTCGTGACTTTGAAGTCATCCGAGACTAAAACTCCCAGGTCTTTTTCCAATTTAACTACGTCGAGGACCTGGCCTTTCATGGTATAATCTACCCTCAAATTATGGCAACCCAAATGCATCACCTTACATTTACTTAAATTAAACTGCATTTGCCACTTATCCGCCCATCTGACAATCAAGTTTAGGTCCTTTTGTAATTTTTCTACATCCGATCTTACATAGGCACGGTTGCCCAGCTTCGTGTCGTCAGCAAATTTAGAAATCGTACTAAATACGCCATTATCCAAATCGTTTATATATATTAGAAACAATAATGGGCCAAGAACGGAGCCTTGTCGCACTCCACTACGGACGTTGACCCAATCAGAACATTCACCATTTATAACTACTCGCTGCGAACGATCCTTCAGCCAATTTCTAATCCAATTTAATATCTTACTCTTCACACCGATTGCTTTAACTTTCATTAATAATCTCTCGTGCGGAACGGTGTCAAACGCCTTTTTAAAGTCTAGATAGATTACATCTACAGCTTTGCTTTCGTCGTAAATGCAAATCATTTTATGGAAGAATTCAAGCAAATTTGTCAAGCACGATCTCGCCCGCCTAAACCCATGTTGGGAATCTTTAATCAGATTATTTAGCTTGAGGTGGCACACTATTCTATCTCTAATTACCGATTCTAAAAGCTTTCCAACTACCGAAGTTAGACTAATAGGACGAAAATTCGTTGCTTCGTATCTATTCCCATTCTTAAATATTGGTGTAACGTTCGCACGCTTGAAGTCTACAGGGACTACGCCATCTTCTAATGAGTGATTGAAAATTGCACGCAACGGCTTCGCAAGCTCATTCTTAAGTTCCTTTAAATGAGTGGGGTAAACGCCATCGGGCCCGGGTGATTTCGACTTTTTCATCAGGTTAATATATTTAAGAATTTCCACTTCATTAACCGTTATATCGGATATGCAAATATCACTATTATCTACTTCTTCAACTAACGATCCTAATTGGGACGAATCTTCAACAGTAAAGACGCTTGTGAAATGTTCATTTAAAATTTTAGACATTTCCGCCGGAAATTCCGTCAAACCACCATCTTTGTCTTTAATCGGCCTTATTGAACCTTTTAAGGGTTTCCTACTGTTTACATAGCCGTAAAACCGTTTCGGTTCCTTCTTTGAATCCTTCGCCAGTTTTATTTCATATTTCCGCTTCGCATCTCTAACCGCCCGTTTAACTTCTCTTCGAGAATCTATGTAATTTTGCCGACTTATAAATGACTCATTGTTCTTATGTATTTGAAATTTTCTATTTCGGTCCTTAATTAAGCTTAATATTAGTGGGCTAACCCACGGCGCTCTCGACGACTTCCCGCTCTTACACTAAGGAGTGTACGCCGAAGCTCAGTGTACATTTCTCCTACTGACCTATTCTCGAAGCGCATTCCCCAGTCTACATCCTTAATCCTTTCGCGAAAAGTATCAAAATCACAGCTACCAAAACGTGGCATGAGCTGTGTACTAATTTTTACATCTACACACGTGTTTACTACGAATCTAATCGCATTATGGTCACTCGAGGCTAAATGCTCTCCTACACAAACATTTTCTACCAATGACTCGTCAGTCGCCATGATTAAATCGAGGATATTATTATCACGAGTTGGTTCCTCCACTTTTTGAACGAGAAAATTCTCCAGAATAAAGTTTAGTAGTCTCTCCCCAGCTTTATCTGACGTTAGGTTACTATAATTAACGTTTGGATAGTTAAAATCGCCGCAGACTAATGTGGTCCCTTTTCTAACCCAAGATGAAAGCATATCAAAGAGTGCAGCATCTTCTCTTTCTATTTGCGATGGAGGACGATATATGACGGCTAAATTAATTTTATATTTTGCATTACAACATAATTGGATTAATAAGGCCTCACTTCTCATATCTGCCGTAGACGAGTCGATCGTTATAGCGTTTAAGTCATCTTTTATATACACTAATACGCCACCTCCTCTACCAGTTTTTCTATTTGTATAATGAATTTTATAACCTGGTATATCAAATTCGCAAACACTGATCCCCGAATGTGTATCTATCCAAGTCTCACTTAAGAATACGAGATCGTAGTCTCCCTCTAGAATTACGGCTTTTATTTCGGCAAGTTTATTTTTTAAGCTACGAACATTTGAATATATACATTTCAATTTGCGCTTTAGGTGGACTCCTCTATCACACGCGAATCAGTTCCGTTTCCCTGCTCCCCAATACTCATTGCCCCTTCAAGCGAGGACCGGTCCGGCGCTTGGGCATGACGTTGCCCCACAACTCTCCTACTTAACATGCTACGTACTGACTGGTCTAAAATCCTACCCAGCCGACTGTTCCCCACATCGCTTAAATGGATACCGTCCGTTTGATAAAGTGAAGGTTGGTCTTGAAATTTATCCCAAACGTTAAAGAAGCTAACTCCAGTATCGCGACACAAGCGCTTAAGGCACTCGTTTGTATATATAGCACGGGACTGCAAACGCAACGTGGATTTTAGTCGGGGTAAAATGCCAATTATTCCTACGTTATCCGCTTTAACTTTCGCAGTATGAATCAGAGTCTTAGCGCGGCTTACCATTCCTTCTGGGGTGCTGTCGTATCTGTGCACATCATTCCCCCCTACGAGCGTGAGGATCGTACGCCCGTCACGTGTTTGGTCCAATTTTTCAATTTCACTAACTATGTACTTTATCTATGCGGCCACCAGGAAAGCAAAATCGTTTTCGTTTTGACGGGTTTCGCGCTGTGAATTCCGGCTCTTGGTTTTTAATTAGAGAATCCCCAATTAGTACAGTTTCTTCTTCCCCTTCGATAGGAGTTAGCAGTGCGAAGGGGTTCGAACATGGTAATGTGAAATGTTGTTCCCTCGATGGTCTAGCCCCATTTCTAACGGGCCTAAATTGCGAATCTTGGGGTCTATATTGTGAATCCTGGGGTCCAAACGAGTTCAAAATCCTTTGTTGCTGGTCAACAATTGCCTGATGATTCATACGAGTAGGCCGGTTGTCGCGATTTCTATTTTCCCTCCCACGCATGTCATGAATGGTAGAATTTAGACTCGAATTTAATTCGTCGACTTTACGGTTGGTCGATATAACGTCCCTCGCGACGGAATTTAGTTCTAATTTAATTTCGCTAATAGCGTTAGCAAACTTACGCTCCAATGCATCGTTTAACATACAAAAACGGCAAATTCTAGTTTGTTCCATGTTAGAAGGAACGTAAATTTCCTTATTAAAGGAAGCCCCACAACTCGAACATTCAAACTTGATCACGGGCATTGTCGATTTCTAGAATACGTATGAAGATAAATAAAATTAACACAGCGAATAAGACGGCGAATCTTTTTAATACAGCGACTAATATTATATGAGCACAGGAAGTATCTATAATTATTAAGTTACTCAGAAAACGAAATTTATGGGCAAGGATGAATTAAGCAGGAGCACAGAGATAAAACGTCTTTTCAGTGAGGACTCAGCGGGCGGAATGAGGACTCAGCGGGCGGAATGAGGACTCAGCGGGCGGAATGAGGACTCAGCGGGCGGAATGAGACTCAGCGGGCGGAATGAGACTCAGCGGGTGGAATGGACTCAGCGGGCGGAATGAGACTCAGCGGGCGGAATGAATCAGCGGGCGGAATGACTCAGCAGGTGGAATGAACTCAGCGGGCGAGACCGCAGAGGGAAGAGCGAGGGGTGAGGGGAGGGTGGTACCGCGGTGCCCAAGTGGGCTTCTTAATTAGAGACACCACCAACCGTCACCATCCTTGGTGTTCTGTTTGACTGGTACCGCTTTTTGTGGCGATTTATCCACGGCCTCCGGATCTCGTAGGCAAATGGATCCTCTGAGCGCTGCGTAATGGCCTTTGGTGGTCACATAGGCACAGTGGCTCGCTCTCGACTACCTAAGCGGCGCGGAGATTAAAAAGAGTAGGCCGTTTTACTGTTATTCTGCCGGCTAACGTACCCACGCCGGTCCTCATGTGGCTCGATTCTCTTGCTTTCTCCACAGGGGGCGTGTACTTTAATGTATACGTCCGCCTGGCCCTCCGGGAGGCTTTATGTTGTAATTCCTCCACAGCCAACCCTTTATAAATTGGATCCTTGTTCACTATAAAAGACCCTACTCCTAACATCATGCGTTCAGGAATAGTATACAAATTTACTTGTCCCAAATGTTTTCTAGGAACGTACATTGGATACACGGAATGCTTTCTCAGGTTTCGCATTGATACGTACCGTGGGACCAGCTACAGAACAAGAATAGATTTAACTCTTAATGAGAATAATTTTATTTGATTTCGTTCTCTTTCTTGTGAAATTCTTATATATTATAATCAATTTAAATTATTATCTTCCTTAAAATCTAAATCTGACCATCTTATAAATGAGTCCTTATAAATTAAACTTAATCAGCCTCAGTTAAATAAAGACTCTACTTCCACAGCATTATACATTGCCATTAAAGAATTACTCCTAAACAGCCAACTAAAAATATATTTCTTTCTCTACCACCCAATTACATAGAATATACAATCAAATAACACTAAATAAAAACTTTCCTAGGAACGATTCGAAAACTTCCTTCAGTCAGCTCACAGCTATACCGGATAAGGTAGTATTTGATATTTTATTTATGACGTTTACCTCTTCTTCCAATTTTACCCTTATTAATGACATTTGAATTCATTTTTATTTTTATTTTAATCTTTTTACTAAACTTCTAAAATTTGGCCTCCATATTGAATTTTTCCGGGGTTTTTTAAATTTTTTTGTTATTTTTACAATTTTGTATATTATCCCTCAGATTTGTTTATTTAGCACTTATTCCGTGTCATTGTTCTAACTATTGTAGAAACGATTATTTTTGGATATATATTTTTCTTGTTCTATCCCAGAAGATGTGTGCAGAGCCTGAAACGTTGTCGAATATCCGAGTATGTCATATTTACCATGCTCAATTTTGGTTATAGTGGATGACTTTTGTGCCAAGATCACTTTCTTGACCAAATCTTTTTGATTTCCACTAAATACAAGTAATACAAATGACACATAATATTCTAAAACTGTACAAAGTATTCCAGAAGGCAAAATTTTCAAATCGCGCGCCAATTTGCCTTCTCTTTCTTCTCCTCCTGATGTAATTTTTAACTTTTTGGATTACCCTTTGATTTCAAATGAAAGATTTTTGTTGTCAATTGACTTCGACTTCAACAGAATTTTTATAAACCTATATTTTCTCAATTTTTTTTCCTTTTTAAAAACTTTATAATTTTAAAAAAAATTAACCATGTTATGGCCAGACACACCTAGGTAAAGATTGTTGACACAATCTGGCCCATAACACTTATGCTAAACTATCTACAGAATCTGTCGTAGGTCAGGTTAAATGTTCTGACCTCCGTTTAATTTCCCTGTCTCGGAACGGTTGGCGGCTAGCACGCAGGGCAGCTCTGCAGTTAAGCCTTGACTCGAATAATGCAATTTAACTTTGGGTTCAAATAAATCTCTAAGAGTGACTAATTATACTTGGCAAAATTAATTCAACTATCTAGAAAGTTCTTTATATCTAACTGGGCGAAACAAAATAAACTTTACTACTGTACAAAACAAATAAAATAATGGACATGAAAGATAAATCGGGGCATACACACAAAAATTACGGGTGGATCTGCAACCCAACAGATTCGGCTGCTCGAGAGGAGCACGAGGGCGGGAGCACTGAGTTCGAGTACTTTCCAACATCACGGGTTGGGTTTGCACCTATGGCTGTTTAGTAATCAGCCTGTTCGAAGTTATGACAGAAAATACAACTTGTATTCCAGTAACCACAGTGAGCCTAGAAAGTAGGGATCGAGGGAGTATTTGCCGGGGAGGAAGCTGGGCTCGAGAGATCTTTTCTCGTTTGTTTTTTTATGTTTTCTTGTCTTCGGATCCTTGAGGTATTGTAAGCCGAGAGAAAGAAGCTTATGAGACGTCTTCTTTTGCAGTATACTCATTACCCCAGGTCAATGCTTTACTATATATAATGAGCTCGGAAGTGAAAGTTACAGGGGGATTTTGCTTTATCTATATATAGGTGCTCCAGAAGGGAATTTAAAACTTCACGCCTCTCCTTGGACCTTTCGTTGTTACGATATGGCTCGCTATAGGCCGTGTTATCAAACGGAGGTGACCTCAAAGGAAGCTGATCTTGGTATTTTCCCGTCATACTCGTCTTTTTCTCTCTCTCTCTGACAGAATCATTTCTTCTTTTTTTTAAAAAGTTAGACTTCAATATTTTGAAGAAACTTAGCGAAACCAAGATCTTATCTTAACTAGACCCGATATTTGGAAAGGCCTTGTCTTCAGGAACCGCTCTGACTATGTTTCTAAAGTGGAAATAATTAATTATGAGGAATCAAACATCCAACTATTTAATACTCCCTTGTTTAAACTGATCATTGTGATAGAGGATAGAATCAATAAAACTTTTAACAACTTAAAAATTAGAACATCGATTTTAGAGGTAAACTGCCAATCACTTTTTTCAGCCACTTTTTCTTTGTGTTCCTTATACGGAGTATCATAACTATTCGGCCGATTCCAACAAAATTTGAAACCCTTATGTTCTTTTAAACTGTCTTTCGAATGATAAAATTACAAAGGTCCTCTCAAAGATAGTCCGGTAATTATTGAAAATTTTGAAGGTCGTAACGTTATAAATCAGAATAAGTCATAGCAAGCGACTTTTGGCCTGCAGTGCTTGTTTAAATAATATTTATATATGTATAAAAATTGAGATGTTCCCCGCAAGAAATTCTATATCTAATTTCTCTATTTGGGTCATGAGACTATTCTTTTTAGGAATGAATTGTTGAATATTATGAAACGATTCTATCCACATTTTAATCTAACGCCAATCGTTGTAATCCCTTTAAAATTAGCGCCTTGTTTACTGTAAAAGACTATACGGGAGTTTAACTACAGAAAAGGAATGGAGCTAACTGTAAATGAAAATTCTGTTATCCGATATCATTTTCATTTGTGTAAAATCCCTATATAATATAATCAATTTAAAATATTTTCTTTGTCAAATTCTAAATGTGAACTAATAGTTCAATTGAAAGTAAAGATAATTTTTAACTATTTGTTATTAATGAATTACCTCCAAAACAACCAACTGACACTATTTTATTCCGAACCAACCAATTACTTATATAGAATAAAAAGCCACCTAACACAAAATCAAAGTTTTTCTAGGAACATTTTTTCAATTAAATTTAGTCATCTCACAGCTATCTCCAAATCAGATAATATTTGATATTGTATTTATTGGGGATACTTCTTTTTCCAATTCAAACCTTATTACTGGAATTTGAATTTATTTTGTTATGTTGATCTCAAATCTTGTTTGCTGTTGTTAATCTGGTTTAAATGCTTTTTGACGTTTCGAAAAATAACCTCATGTCAAACCTAGATAGGACGAATTAAAGGACCAATATTTTTAATGACTATATTTCTTAGATGGGTTGACCTGCCTGGGGTTATGTTTGGGCAAAACAAAGTAATGGACATTTTCAGAATTTCCTAATAGTAAGAAAAGCAGTGTGAATAATTTGGTGAGCCAAAAAGACTTACAAGTAAGAGTGGAAAATAGTAGGTAAAATAAATAAAGAAGGCGCTAGATCAATTTAGATGTCAGTAGCGAGACATCGATGCAACGTGTATTGCCGGGGTTAGTTGTGGTATTGGACGGGAGCGTTATAGGGGCATGTGAACAGGTGAGGTACGAGTTGAGGAAATTCAAAATTCATGGCGCTGTTATCAAATGTATAGATAGGTGTTGTTTGATGATATTCTTTGGCTGATGGGTATCTCCGCCTCCATGCTGTATGGTATCTCTAGTAGCTTTAAGTATGAGGGGTCTCCTGAAAGTTTTTTTAGTCATGGTGTTGCGTGGCTATGCGTGCATATGTTCAGTACTGTGTTTTTGCTGTTATCGTGCAATGTTGACATGCAGCGTAGAATTCGAGGAGAACGACACGCCGGTCTCAGCGTACTGTCTTGTATTCTCTGTTATCTCTTCTGCCACGTAAACGTGGCTCTATAAAATACATAATACAATTAAAAACAGAAAACAACAATAATCACCAAAATACATAATTGGAATCAAAGTTAAGGACAAATGAAATTAGTGGTAAAATTTATGGTGGGGTTAATTATTTGCCATTAATTTAAATTTTTCCTTAACTTTGATCGCAGTTATGTAATTTAGTGATCATAGCTGATAACTGTTTTAACTTCTATAATCTATTTTTTTAGAAATAGGAAGAGGGTCTTATTCGCGGAAAGTCGTTAACGATTAAATGAGAACCATGGGCTCTCTCGTTTTCGGTTATCGCTAATATACTTGCGGGTTGCGCAAAAAGGCTTATTTCGAGGAATCTTGCACACAGTTAATTTTCATTCACTTTACCAGACGGCCCACTCTTATACTCATCCAGATAAACTAATCCTCGTTGTTTTTCGCTTAATAATTTGAAAATTAATAAAACTGAAATTTAGCCTAGTCTCATTTTGAGTTCCTCTAACTGCCTCATTTTTCACACCCGACAACCCCCCTAAAAAATCATGCATTCCTTCATTGTTTCTCATTGAAATTAATAAATTGGCCTCGTAAAATGCCGCAAAAGACAACAAATTATCTTCCTGAAAATCCTCCTAATCATTGATTGATTGCCAGGAGTTTAATATATGAACAGCGCTTCCTTCTTCTTAGATCTTTGACAGAATGTACTGTACATACGAATTTCTTGATAACATTGTTGAATTCGGTAGTACCACCAACTCTACCCACAGGGCCTCGGACATAGCCTCCCAGGGTCACCATATTAATAAGGCTTCTATCTCTCACCTAAAAAATAAAATCGAATTCTTTACCAAATAGAATATCCGCGTTTGTTTACTCAATTACGTGAAATCTTTGCGCTGGATACTTTTGCCGTAATTTTTATGCTCCTTGGTGCCCATAGTTTAGACCCTAGAAGCGTTTTCACCGATGCCATTACCTCCTTGGCAGTTCATAAACGGTTAGCTTATATGAATTCTTTGGCTGTAAATTCCATCAAGACGGACACATCTAATATAGAAAAACTAGTAATTTGCAGCAAAGAAAATTAGATGCATGGAATAGCATCGCATTTTTCTTAAAATCTTGCCACGTACAGTGCCAGGCATATCAAGTCCTGCCTGTAAAGTTAAATCACTCCTTCCCTTGGCACCAGCAACATTAAACTTTCACATGGGACCCCGAGAGTAGCGGAATAAACGATTGTAGCCAAAAGCTACTGGATTACAAATGTCCAGTGATTATATCGAGAACAGCGCGCAATCAATCACCCAAACTGAGTACCACATCATGTCACGGCAAAATATGTTGCAAAGAAGAAAAATGCCGAGGTCAAGCAAAGAGGAAAGGTTATTTTAATTTCCGAAACATCCTTTAACATTTCCGTCCAGTTTAGTAAGGAAAAGAGCGCTAAAGAACAAAAATCGGTTGAAACACATATAATGGGGGCCATTCCTTGGCCTAAGAGGTCATATAAAATTGTTTTTATTTTGAGAAAGAGAGAAAAAGGGCATGGTGGAAATTCAAAATATTAAGAAGTCTCAAATCGAACAGCGCTTCTTCGAGGCAACAGAAATTACACGACCCGTTTCAATTCCATATTTTTCGAAGCAAATATGGAATATAGGTGAGACTTTTTGGACTTTCTGTTCCTAAGTTAAGCATTATCTTTCTCTCTCTTAGTGTCTAACTCTCTCATTCGCTCAATATTACGCTCTCACGTTCTCGCGTTCTTGCTTTCGCTTTCACTCTAGCCCTCGCCGTCTACACCTATTACTCTCTTTCACTTTCTCTGTCTTTCTATCTCTTGCATACTCTCTCAAGCACTCTCGAAGCCCTAGCTCTCTGTCTCTCTCTCGGTCTTTCCAACTACTTGGCTCTTTATATCAATTAAGCTTCTTCTCTTTCACACGCGCTCTCTCTATATCTTTCTTGCTCTACATATAACAATATTTCTCTCATTCTCACACTCTAGCCCCTAGTGAAACTTTCTTTATCTCTAGTTATTTCCCTATTTTTTTCACTTTAACTAACTCTTTCCTTATCTCAGTCACAATCTCCATCTTTATCTCTATGATTACCTCTCTTTCTAAGGCATAAAGTCACTAACTCTAAGTCTCTCTTAATCCGTCTATACATTTCTTTCTCTCTTTTTGTTTGAAACTTAGCTCTTTCTCTGTATTTCTTACTTTCTTTAGTCTTCTTGCTCTCTCCAAATATCTTTATTTTTCTATCTCATCTTCTTTCTCTTTTCCCTCTTTTTCTCTCTCTATTCTTTTCTCCCTCTTTCCCTCTTCCTCTCTCTTCGTATCTCTTTCTTTCACTCTCTCTTTTTTCTCCAACTTTCTTTGTCACTCTTTCTCTCTCTTTCGTTTTCACACTTTTTTGTCTCTTGATCTCTTTCTATTTTTCTTTCTTTATCCTTTCCTCCCTACATATCTTTCTCTTTTCCTCTTTATCTGGTGCTCTCTTCCTCTTTCCAATTCTGCTTACTTTCTCTCCTTTCTTTTATCCTATCTTTTTTGTCTCTCATCTCTCTCACGCTCTTTCTTCCTCACTTCCTTTCCATCTCCCTTTCTCTCTTGCTACCAATGTCTCTCTGGCTCTCTCACTTCCCCGCTGTCTCTTCCCTCTCTCTCACTTTCTCACAATCTATCTCTCTTCATCTCCTTATTTCTCTCATGATATCTCTATCTTATTTCCCTCTCTTCCTCCATCCCTAAATATCTCTTGTCTATATCTCTCATTGCCACCCTCTCTCTTATTTATTGAGTATATATATATATATATATATATATATATATATATATATATATATATAAATATATGTGTATATATATATATAAATATATGTGTGTATATATATATATATATATATATATATATATATATATATATATATATATATATATATATATATATATATATATATATATATATATATTATATATATATATATATATATATATATATATATATATATATATATATATATATATATATATATATATACACGCAGCAAATTTTGTATTAGAAGATCTAATATAATAGACAACCATATATCTGGCTAAATTAGACCAAATTTTATTATAGGTCTATTTAAATTTACATCGACATCCTTGGCCTTAATATGGGTCGCGTGAGTGCATTTTATTTGTGTCAAGATCATAATTAGAATCTAGGTTTAGTTTGTCATATCAAAGTATTTGTACGATACCCATGTCTATATAATTTATTCTTTTCTCATAATTTATTTCGATTTCATTATTCCCTAGTAGAGGCTATTTTTTAAAGCAGAATCGAAAATATTTACTAGTATTTAGTTCTGTACTTTTTAATTTTATGTAATTCTCACATCCATTTTTATCTGCAATTGAACCAACCTTAGTTTTGCACTGGGGTAGAAAGAGGGTCTTGGTCAGTACAGGTCCTCCTTGCATGCTCTCGCGTTCCACCTAGCATCCTCTTTTAAATAGTCTGTCTATACGAATGTATCATACCTTCATTTTTTCTCACCCCAGTCTTGCTCCTTCCTTCCAAAGATCGTCCTTGGAAAACTTCCTCTCTGGCATAAACTTCATTGTTGCTCACTTCTTAAAAAAAATAGTATGAATAATTTCTCGGTAGTTTTGTTACTCTCACCCTTAAATCCAGTCATTAAATTTCCTTCCCTCTATTTCATAATGGGTCATGTTTGTACTTGATTTGTAGTAGGATTCCACAACATCTGTTTAATTCTCTAATTCATGCACCTAATTCAAGCATTTTCCTAAGCTTTTTCGCTTGCATACATTAAACCACTGATTTTTTTTCATCCCTGCAAAAGGATTCTGCTTTGTCGCTGAGTTTGACACATACGCTCGAGTTATTCAACCCTCATTTAAATCCCTTGCACACAAACAGAACGCCACTGGCTTCTTTTCACCTTCGTTTAGAATACAACACATCGCTTTTCCGTATTCGACGTCGCGAGAGAGAATTTTACATAATCCATACTTCCCACACTATTATCGTTTAATCTTCGCTTTGCCAAGAAGGGTCCACACAATCACTGCCTGGTCCCTAAACACATGAGTAATCATCTTAATTTTAATTTCATAACTGGTTGGATTCCTTGAAATATACAAGGAAGTTTGGTGCATTTATATTAAAATCGAACTAAATTTACTAGGTCCGGATTTAGTTTAATAATGAATATATTTCTTTGGCAGGTAGAGGGTTGTATTGTTCTATAACTCTTTATCGCCCTAAAGATAAACGAGTCCATTGTTTGTGTCCCTTTATGGTAATTTAAGGAAGGTAGAATATTCTCGATCGCAACTTAAGTTTACGATGTTAGGATTTAGTTAACAAGGAAAAGTTTGCTAGGAAACCCCCCCAAAAATGTCTCCCACTGTATAGGAAAAACGCTTGCTGCTCTTATTAATAGATCGTGAATTTCCTTCTATCTTTTGCTTAAGAAACACAAAACTAAACTTAAATTAAAGTAAATTACTTATTTATGTTCGTTTGTGTAGCATTAACACCTTATTCTCTCCTTCGTGGTGTTTATCTTAATGTGAGGAAGATTAAGATCTCTTCTCTTTAGTGGAATAAAGGTGGGGCGGGGGCTCACCATTATTAAAGTAGGGTTTGGTTCCACTTGTCTTCAGGTGATCGAATTTTGTATTTGTTTAATATTTCAAGCAATCCCAGGTCACTCGATACCATCCTCACCATCTTGATCTGGATCGCGATATGCCCTTAGGAACCACTACTTTAAATGGATTATTTATTTAAATTAATCTAGTTACAGGTGATGGTTTATCAAAAACGATTATTATAGGTAGTTCAATATGTTGATGTTCATTCTGTACCTATCTTTATAAAGTACCTCAAGTCCCATCAAAAGTACATCCAAAACCGCCTGAAGAACCTGAAAAAATCATCTCCAACGGGAAATTGATCAATAAAGTCCTGTTTTTTGCGTCTCTCCAAATGTTTCCTATTATTTATTCATGGATTCTACATGTAGGGCTAAAATAGGATCAAATTCTGAGATTTAAACACATTTAAAGACTTAAAAGGTCATTGGGAACAAATTAACCGGATTTAGGAGACTTTGGAGCCCCTTGAAATCGTATTTGGAATTTTCTTTTTCCTTATCCCAACATTTCATTTTAAAGTTATGGTTATAATAGACTAGTAATACATATTATATATATATATATATATATATATATATATATATATATATATATATATATATATAAATATTGTCAAGGGAGGAAGGCGTAGGCTTGTGACCCAAAAGTCTCTAAACTCTAAAGCTACACACTACTCTACGCCAAGCAGCTCCTATCGGCGCTGCGCTCGGGTACAATTGAATTGGGAAAAAAGGTTATGAGATTCCATTCTGTACATCGCTCTTTGTATGGGAGGTCTCTAACACAGGTACCATTTTAGTCGACCTTCGCAGCACCTGCTCGAAGAGCTCGATGTGCCTGACCAGGTGCGGCGACCAGCTCTATGCTCCGTAGTCGATGATTGGCCTGACCAATGCCGTGTAAAGTGCCGTAGGATCTCCCAATAGATATATCTGAAACTCCTCTTTATTATCTCCAGCCCGCTGTTAGCCTTGGCCGCCACCTTTGCTTTGTGGGCAGAAGTCTTCAGATCTGCTGACACATGTACCCCTAGGTCCTTCTATGTTGTAGTCTTAGCTGGGATAGAATCATTTAGTAAGTAGTTCGGGTTTTGCCAACCAAAGTGAATGGTTTTGCACTTGTCTACATTGAATGCTAAAAGCCACCTCCTGCTCCAATCCTCCAGCCAGTCCATATCCCTCTGTAGTGTCTCTGCGTCCGCTTGAGTCCTGATGGTGCGGTATATCTTTGCATTATCTGCAAAGAGACTTGCTTTCGAATCTAAGCCGTCCGCCAGGTCCTTGATGTAAATGATGAAGAGGATGAGACCTACCAGATAGCCCTGGGTGTACCTTGCTTCTCACTGGTAACCATCGGAGTGCGTGCCACTGATCGCTCCTGTCTGTTGCACTGATAATGTCATCAAGGTAAGTTAGCAGATTGGTCAGGCAGCTTCGTCTGGCTCTGAAGCCGTGTTGAGCATCGCTCAGTATGTTATTGTGGGCAAATTGACTGAACATATCTCCCTTGACCAGACGCTCCATTATCTTTGATACTACACTTGTCAGTGAAACTGAATGTTAGTTTAGTGGCTGTGTTTTGCTACCTTTCTTGTGGATTGGAGTTATATTCGCTTTTTCCAGCCACTGGAGCTGACTCTGCTGTCCATTGAGGCCTTAAGGATGCGTGTCATGGGTTTGTACAGCTGGTTTACACAGTTTTTTGAGGACAAATGGTGAGATACCTTCTGGTCCTTGAGCTTTCCTTTCATCTAACTGTACAGTGGCGGCAACAAAAAAAGTGACATTTAATATTGGCAACAGAAATCGATACACAAAATCGTTTTCACAATTTTACTTGCCAACTAGCCAATGAAAAATTGCGGGGCTTATGCCGCAAGTGGACGACTCTCCTGAGCTAAGACAAGAGAACTGCGCTTTACTGGAACTCAGTGTCTCGTTTGAGCTCGTACAGTTAGGCTTTAGTGTATGGCACTCCAGCGTGCTGATTTCCTGCATTCGTGCCTACATTTGACGTGCTATAACTTCTGTGCAAATGGATACAATGGGGCGGAAAAAGCTTTCTATGACAGAGAAAAGCCGTGCCTTGACCCTATTAGAGCAGGGAAAGTCTTTTATTGATGTAGCAGCAGATTTAGGAACCTCAAGAAATACGATTTATCGCCTAAAACGGGCAGCTGAGTTATTGCCACCAGGTACCATACCAAAGAGGAAGGAGGGCACTGGTGCAGCTAGGAAGACATCTCCAAGGACTGATAATATCCTAAGGCGTGAAGTGATGTCAGACCCTTCTGTAACCTCCGCTTCAATCAAGAAAAAACACCCAGACCTCCTCCAGAACGTCGCCCTCAGGACCATCCGTCATTGCTTACAGAAGGACTTATGCCTACCGGCTCGCCGCGCTGCCAAGAAGCCACTTCTTACCAAGGCTATGAAGATGAAAAGGCTCAATTTTTGCAAGACCTATAAACATTGGACAGCTGCCCATTGGAAGAAGGTGATGTTCAGTGATGAGAGCACCTTTAGGCTGGTCAGAGGAGAGTCAAAGATCGTGCGTCGTCCCAGCAATGTGTCTCGGTATAAACCAAAATATACCGTGAAAACTGTGAAGCACCCTGATAGTGTGATGGTGTGGGGTGCCTTTAGTGGAAACAAGGGCAGAGGAGGTCTGTACTTCCTTCCTAAGAATGTAACCATGAGGGGGACTAACTATCTTGAAGTTTTGAAGCAGCACATGCTGCCATTTTGGGAAATTCATCAGTGTGAATTTTTCATGCATGATGGTGCCCCTGCTCACAGGTCCCAGTTAGTGAAAAGGTTCTTCAATGATAATAATATTAGTGTTTTGGAGTGGCCTGGTAATTCCCCGGACCTAAATCCTATTGAGAATGCTTGGAATCTGATGAAATCCAAAGTTCAAGAGCCAGCACTCGGCAGCATCAAGGATCTGATAGAATCACTGAAGAAGATCTGGGTTACGATCGACCCCACCTACTTCGCAAACCTTACTGAATCAATGCCCAATCGACTCAGGATGATCATCAAGTGCAAGGGCAACATGACCAAGTATTAACTTTCATGAAATATTCATAATAAAATATGTAAGTTACATTTTTCTGTTTCATTTTCTCTGAATTGTCACATGTCACTTTTTTTGTTGCCGCCACTGTAGAAGTTGCTTATGGGCATGACTCTCGTCGAATCTTGTCATTCAGTTTTCCCCGATGGCTGAGATATTAGCTGGGCTAGCTATCAGTAAAGACTTATCCTCGTCTACATATACACTGTTGCAGGCCTGCTTCATGACTTGCGAGGTCTCCCTGTCATCCTGGGTCATCTCTCCCTCGGGTGTTTGGAGCAGGATTATACTCGCCATTACTTTAGTTCTAGCCCTCGCGTTGGCCGAGGAGTGTTTCGGGGTTTCCAAGGAGTCTGCGGCTATCTTATTCTCATACTGGTACTATGCTTTTCTTACTTCTCTAGGGGGATGGTTTCTCTTGTTGGCGTAGATTTCCCTTCGCCGTCTTGTTTTCCTCGTTCTGTATCGTTGCTAAGCTTCTTCTTTGTCCTTGAGTACCTGCTCGAGTTGCCCATTCATCCATTTTTACTTCGGGGCTCCGTTTTGTGGAAGGCCAATCGGAAGGCACTGGGACATAATCCTCTCTTAATGCTGGCTGAAGGCATCTCACATCTGTTCAGTGTCCTTCCCACTCATTTCCTCTTCCCAGTTCACTTAACTGTAGAGTCTCTGCATGTCCTATTTATTGGTTATGTAGTAGTTCTACTTTCTTGGCATTGTTTGAGCTTCTCGCATGGCTGTTCCAGTGACTAAGTTGAACTACAGTACTAAATGCTTACTCAGACCTAGTGTGGATAAGTACTTCATGTTATCCACCTTGTTTACTTGCCTGCTAATACGCAGGTTTGTCCAGTCACCCACATGCTGTGACCAGAAGCAGCGATTGACTGCGTCCATGAAATTTTGAGTTTGTCCATGATCTTGTGTTCTTTCATATACTCTGTTTTCTTCCCAGTCGATGCTCCTGAAATTGAAGTTCCCACCGATTAGGATTTGCTTGTTCCCTGCGTACTCCTCACAACGCCCCAGTAGGTCGCAGATGTGGTCGTTGTTTGTTGCTGGTGATGATGGTCTTCTATAGATAGCTCCAAGCAATATATCCCCTCCCCCCGCTCTGTACTTCACCTCACACCATACTGCCTCTTTTGCTTGATGTTCTGTGAGTTGTGTTGCAGAACTCTCCTCTACTAGTAAGCCAGGATGGTAACTTCTCCTCTGGATGTAGCCTGGTTCTTTGAGTCTTGCAGTGTATTCTTTGGTATTGTTTTGGGCATTGTCTAGCATTTCCTAATTTGTTTTGGTCTGTGTGAGAAGGACAAAGGTAGGTTGCTCTCTCGAGATTAGTTCTCCTACCTTCGGTAGTTTGTTGTTCCTTCAATCTAGGTTTGTATATAGGCATTTATAATTGTTTGATGTATGGTACGGGCTTATGTTGTTCTTGTTATTCTTTCTGTTCTCACGCGATGACCGGGGTCCTTGGCTAGGTGAGTCTCCTCCAGGCTGGGGTTGGGCTATTCCGCACTGGGGTGGATGCAGGGCTAATTCCATTTGGGGTTGATCCATTAGTGGCTCGTGTATTGGTGTGGCTTGGAGTCTGTAGGCTTGCGATCCTCCGAAATAGCCATAGTTGGGCTTCAACTATAGGAACCCTCTTTGGGGTGCCGTTCCTGTGGACTGGTATCCAAACGTATGTGGGGTTCTCGCCCGCTTCGTCGTTTAGCGCCTCGGCTCGGGATGAGATTTTTTTTCTTTTTTGCCCTCTCCTTCTTGCTCCTGTCCCAGAATATCCTTGGGGCATCATGATTTAGCTCCTTCGTGGATGCTGCCAGGACCTGGTTGGCTTTTACCTCACTCTCCATTCATACTCTTATCAATTTGGGCCGTCTATTGGCCGCTCGATTCGGTCCCGCCTTTATCCTGGTGATGGCCACTTCCCCGGGACAGCTTAGTTTCAGTTTAGAGGTGAACAGTCCGGAAATGCTTCTGTGGTCCTCTGCCTTCTCTTCGGCTTGAGTCCCTGAGGTTGATCCCGGGAAACTTGCAAGGATGACGTTTTTGGCTCTGTATACCTAGTCTCTCTTGTCCTGGATGGCAGTCTTGATTTCTTTTCGAAGTTGAGTCTGCAGGTCTCTTTTGATGTTTTTGACTGTTTCTTCTGCTAATGCCGTAAAGCAGCTATCTCTCCTTCAAGTTTGTCCTGTATCTCCTTAAATTATACGCACCTGTTTTCCATTCTATCTATTTCGAAAATCCTTCTCGTCCATTGCGGCCTCTAGTTGTTTAATCCTTGTGGCGTTCTTATCTACCTGTTCTTTGAGGGGTGATATGCTCTCCACAAAGTGTGCGGCTATTTTCCAACAGTTCTTCAAGCTACAGCAGAACTGTGGAGCACCGACGAATTCACAGACTTGAGAAAACAATTTGTATTGTTCCAGCGTAAGGCCCTCAAGGTGAGCGTGCACAAAGTAGTTGCAGCAATCGCACAGCAGACCATCACTATTTTTGCCTTTGCTAGTGACTTTCCCCATGCAGTGGCCACACAAGTGCCTCGGCCTTAATGCGGCTCTCATTAAGGAGTTTCTGGCCTGAGCCCTAGTACTATGTGTAGTTGATGGAAGGTCTGCATGTGGCTCTCTGCGAAGAGTTTCTGGCCTGGGCCCTAACACTATGTGAAGGTGGTGAAGGGCCTGCATGTGGGTTAGGCCTTGAAGGGCCTACATGTGGGCCAGGTTTTGCTTGGCGTTGTGACATAGTAGGGTTGTAGGTTGTTGTGGTGGCCCTATGGGTGACCTTCATGGAGTTCTTTGTTTGGTCAGGTATATACATGTTGACAATGTGTGCCAAACTATAGGAAACAAATACAATACAACAATACAACCTTATCTGTAGAATGAAAACTTAATGCGATACAAAAAATGGATGCCATATTTGAAATTAGCTCGTCAAATTAGTTAAAAACAACCACAAAACATAAGTCAGCAAAAAGTGGGTTGACCAGTGAATTATCAGCTCAGAAGTTTAAAATCAAGCGTAGGTAAATTAATGGAACCTGTCATTCACGATAGGATGATCGATCATTTGGAGGTGCAAAATCTTATTAATAATAGTCAACAACACTTGAGACAGAAACGTTCATGTTTTAATAATCTTTTCGAATTTTATGATAGCATGATTAAAAGCCATGACTTAAGTAGATCTTTGTACGTACTTTACTTAGACTTCGCTGAGGGCATTCAACACCGCTCCTTATATGTAAGCTATTAATAACTAAAACTTTTGCTCTTGGAATAAGGGGAAACCTCCTACAATGGATAGAGTCTTGGATTAGTAATCATAAACAGAGAGTTTTTTAAACCGTGAATTTTCGGAGTGGAAAAATGTAAAGAATGGCGTGCCAGAGGGGTCTGTGTTGGGATCATTGTTTTTTCCTATTTTTGTAAACGATGTGGACACTTGTCTAGTTGGTAAATTATCCAAATTTGCGGGTAAAATATTAAATAAAAACGATAGCAAATTAATTCAGCGGGATTTAGATAAAATCTTCGAATGGTCTAATTAATGGAACATGAAATTCAATTTAGACAATATAATTTCACGTATATCGAAACAAACCCGTGGGTGGTAAAAATCTTATCTCGATGGATGCGAGTTTCAATTGATTTCAATTTTAAGAAACTGTGTGGTGAAGCGTATAAGAAAATGAACCGAATGCTTGGATTTATTGCAAGATTTTCCACTACAAATACTAAGATATAATCCTACCTCTATATAAAACTTTAGTAAGACCAAACCTGGAACAAGCAATACAATTATGGTATCCTTATACACATGTACTCATCAATAAAATGGAAAGAATTCAACGACGGGAGCCTAAACTAATTTTTTTAATTAGAAATAAGCCGTATCTTGAAAAAAATTAACTGGCCTACAAACACTTTTGGTGATATATCATTCAGTCCTTTACTAATTACCCTTGCTTCGCAGGCATGACAGAAGCAACGCCTTTGAATACAACTAGAACTAAATGGGAGCTCCAGCCAAGAATATACTACGTCAAATATTACTACAAGTCAGGCTCGTTCAAGTAAGTGCTGGACACTTTCGTGCATCAGTTCGAATGTTAAAAAGCCCCATCCAAGAGCAGAATTCATGACTGGGTGGAACACTTCGAGAACTATGGGACAGTGGAAACCTCAATGCAGCCAGTGAAAACCGTATAAGACATTAAAGGTGCCCCAGGTAGCGTACAACTGAGCTGGTCGAGAGCGTTACAGAGTCACTTCAGCAAAGTCCACAACGCTCTGTGCGCAAACCTTTACAGCCTTAGACAAGGAGCAGAGAAAGGCTATGGCAGTCAAGATAGTGAAGAAGATTCAGACACCTCAACTTTCCTTAAGCTCCTTTGGACCTCAGATGAAGCTCCCTTGGAACTGAAGAAAAAGTAAACTCGAACACAAATGTCCTTTGGGGGACATCCAGCCTAAATGAGGTAGCCACCAAGCTCCTACACTCCCCTAAGTGCACAGTATGGGCTGAAATCTCAGACAGAGGCATCATTGGAACATTTTGCCTGGAGGAATCTGACGCAACAGTGACAGTCACCAAGGAGCGGTAGTTTAAGGCCCTCAAAACCTTCAATAGGGAGCTGCAGACCCTGTTCCCGTCGCTTATGGAGAGGTTCTTGTTCCAGCAAGATGTTGCAAGCTCTCACACCTCAAACCTATTCTGAGATTTGCCGAAAGAGAACTTTGGGGGCCGTGTGATCAGTCTCATGACTGAATTTGAGGTGGTACCTCACAGCCCAGTCCTTAGCACCCCAGATTTCTTTCTTTGGGGTTACCTCAAAGACTGATTGTACGTAGGGAGACCTAGGACCATTACGAAACTCAAGAAAGATATCAGGGATGAGATCAGAGCCATTAGTCCATCGGTTTGTAAGGAAATGATGGACAACTTTGTGCTGCGCTTTAGAAAAAGCACAGAGCTAAATGGAGGTCATCTCGAACACGTGCCCTAGAATAAAGAAGAAAGGTCCAAAAACTCTCATGTTTTTATATTATGTTTTTAAACACAATAAACTAGTTATGACCAAAGTTTCATTCAATCCTTGCAGAAAATTAAAAATTAAGGCCTATCGAAAGTTAAGGCCCGTTTTCGAGGGAGGGAGGGGCACTCTGTATATTAAAACTACCGATTCTCGGACTAGGCGATTGCGAAGTGAGCTTATCGAAGTATTCAAAATTCTGAATATTTTTCAAAACATAAATTATGAAATATTTTTTAAGGACGCCCAGGGTACCACACGTAACAACAGTTTTAAACTGAAAGAACGGAGGTTTCAAACGATCATAGCTAAATAACTTCACATTATAAATCATCGATAAATGGAACACACTCCCCGCGGGGGTAGTAAATTCTAGTGCGAATAGATTTGGAAGCAAAATTGACACTTATTTTACTAATAATGATATTGCTTAAATACAGAGCGCTGTTGTAGATTGAATATCACATAATTAAGGATCTTCAAGCCAGTGTTCATAAGAGGATTACTGGCTTATTAATATGGAATGGGACTGGCCTTTGAGTGGATTAAGTCTCCTTGCTAGATCTCTGTAAATATGTAACTATATGTCTTCGGTTTGGTTAGCTGGGTATGCTTAGATGAGCTTCCACATTAACCTAGGAGAAGAAATTTGACATTTTTCGCTGCAAAGAAGTTAAAAGAGAACAAAAAGCAATAAAACAGAGAAATAATATAAGAAGCATTGTAGAAAAGCACATAGATAATCTATTTTAACTAAATTTGAACTAGTTTTAAATGTGAAAAATTAAGTTAAAAGGAGTTATATATATATATATATATATATATATTTATATATCCCAAAAAGTAGACTAGCGTACGTGTAACTATAGGGATAAAACCGCAGTAATAGGACTAATTTTATGTGCGAAACCAGGTTTGACGGAAACATCAGTTATCGTCAGTCGCTGGTGGACAAGTGAAATACAGAAGTTGCTTAACATACAAACACACAAATCATTGGCGCTAAAGTGGATGATGCAGGAATGTAGCGGCATTTTTGAGAAATGGGAGTATGAATTTCTAGCTTATTATGTATTAGTATTGAATTGGCCGTCGGAAGTATTAAAGTTGAGAATTTCTTTTATAAGTGCTGATTCAATTAGGCGTCGATGTATATAATTGTGAGAGTTATAAACTACTTTAGCATTATTAATATCAATTTGATGATTTTGATTGGACATATGTAGGACAAACTCGAGGAGAGGGCATCACGTCGCATAAATACGATTGTAGGGTTCGAACAAAACAAGAATTATTTCTCTCAGTCCTCCATTTATAAAAATATTAAACAGCTTTTAAAAAATTACAAAACCTTGCTTTAATATCTCCCAACATATGTTAAATTTTGCCTTCCGGACATCTTTCACAGAAACGTACACCATACGTCCAATATAAATACTTTTCATTCCATACAACAGTCTACCACTCACTCCATACATTCTTAGAACCTACTCTATTTTTTTCATCCTAAGTTTTAGCTAGATCTATGCACCCAGCATATAATTTACATCTCTTATTCCCTGTTCATTTCCAGGTAGGGAATTGGATATAAGTAAATGTGAAGTTATGATTAGTTAAGTCTATCTATCTATCTATATCCTCCTCCTCCATTACCCTATATTTTTTCAACGTGATATTTTTAATAATTTTTTTTAAGTGGACAAGTAAACTGGTATGAAATTCCAATGCATTATTTATCCCCCTACCTCTCCGTCTCCTTCTTCCCCCCTTCCTCTGCCTACCTCCATTTCCCCCCCGCCATGAGCCTTATCTCTCGCCCCTCTCTCCCTGCTCTCTTTCAATCCATATCCCTCACCCCCCCTCTAGCTCTCTCCCTTCGCTCTCCTGACTCCCTCTTGCCCTTATCACTCTCTCCCTAACCCCATCCTTCTCCTCCAAATCTCTATCCCTCCCCATCTCCCTATCACCTTTTCTCTCCCCTTATCCCTCCTTTCACCTAACTCTCTACCCATCATCTCTGCCCCATCCTCTCTCCCACACCTCTCTCACGCAATCCCCTCGCTCACCCTCCTCTATTTTCCCCTTCCACCTCCTTCCTTTTCCCTTGGCCATTTTTCCCTCTCTTCTCTCCCCATTACCCCTCTATCCACTCTTTGCACCTATATCTACCCCTCCATCTCTATCTAACTATCTCTTATATCCTCTTCTTTCATATGGGTAGAGTGTTTGAGATGGGGAAGAATGGGGAGGAGGAGAGAGGGCTTTGAGGGGAAGAGGGGGAAGAATGGGGAGAAGGAGAGAGGGCATTGAGGGGGAGAGGATGGAAAGGGTTGGGGGAGATAGAGAGAGAGGGGAAAATGGACGTTAAAGATGGAGCGGGAGAGAGAGGGCAAATTGTATATCTTTAGAAAGTATTTTTTAGAATAATTTTTAATTTTATTATAGCTTAGATTAGAAATGAGCTCTCCCTTCACCCTGCCCCCCCCCTGTTGAGAATGAGAGAGATAGGGGAATAGAGGGGGAAGAGAGTTAAAAGAATTAATAATGATAGCGAGGAGGAAAGGGGGAGAATGGGGATAGGTAAGGGAATGGGGTAGGGGGATGAGTAGGAGATGTGATAGGGGTAGAGGAAGAGGGATATGAGAAGGTAGGCGAACATGGAGGTGATTGGGGGGGGGGGGGTTAGAGATGATCACAATCAATTTGAAAGATCAAATAGGCCAAAGGCCAACAGCCCAAAGTGCTGGTAGCGAGGAAAATGAACCGACCTTGATATTTTTCATTTACATAACTTTTTTAAATAAATCCAATAACAGTGCTGAATATTCATATGCTATAATAGAACGATCTATATTTTCTGACAGACTTCTTATTTTACCCAATTTAGCAGTTTTAGATGTTTAAAAAATCATTTCTGTGTATCCAAACGTTTTTTCAGATGTCCTTATGGTACTTTCGGCTTGATTATAATCAATAGGCTTCCAGATTGTTCTCAACATATATTATTGTTTCTTCATTTGCTACTCTCTTTTATTCAAAAGTTGCAATCTCACTTGATGTTTGATGTAAAGGTAGAGTCAAGTAGGCTATTACTGGATTCAGAGCTTTGTTGTGAACTCTGAACGTGAATGTTAGGTTCTATTATTACATTTATGCCTTCAGTCAGCTCTTCATTTTGAGCATCTTCTAAATCTTGTTCGGTAAAATCCATATCTTCCTCATCAAATACGGCTACATCTTCAGTATCACTGTGGTCACATGATAACACTGGGATGCATCCCCTCCAAAAAATCCTTGCAACAAAGACGTCATTACCATTTCCCATTAGAGTTCTTCATGCTGAATCAAGAAATCATACTCATTTTTTCAGGAAGGTTCTCATTTTTTTGTAATAACCGACATTAAATTATTCAGGTTTATCGTGCAGAAATGCGTCTGAGCCATGTCTATAAAATTCCTGTAAATTTATATAGGTAAGTAAAGGAAAACTGAGGTTGACAGGCTATTTTATTTTATTGAAAAGAAACAAAATCCTGATAAATGTACGTTACATACATACAGTCATATATATATATATATATATATATATATATATATATATATATATATATATATATATATATGCTTACGAGAATTACCATTGTATTTGAATGTTGAGGCCAGCTATTCTCACTCAAATGCACGCGTTCGAGACTTTCTCCTGTGTGCTGGTGTATCAGCAGATGTTGGGCCGCTTCTTTGAAGCGACCAGCAGAAATCAGCCATCATTGTCCCGCTCCAATTGCATTGATAGCGGTACTCCATTTCGGATATATCTTGATGGAACCTCTCCCCCTGTTCCTCACTGAAGTCACCCAAGTTGGCAGGAAAGTAGTCAAGATGGCCTTGGAGGAAATGCATTTTTATCCTCATCCGTACGCCAGCCGTCTCATATGCTTGAAGCATGTTCCCAACTGTTTCATTGTAATCATCGGCTTTTGTGTTCCCCAAGAGGCCTGTTACAACTGACTTAAAACTATTCCAATCACTTCTTTCATGAGGTGTTAATGCTTCAGTAAAGCTGGTATCTGAAAGGCGCTCACCAATCTATGGTTCAACAAATATGCCGGCTTTCATTTTTGCATCACTTACAGAAGGGAATTTGTAGGACGGGTACTTAAACCCTTCTCCATCTTCCGGAAGTGCCTTTACAAAGTTCTTCATCAATTCCAGCTTTATGTGAAGTGGAGGTAGAAGCACTCTCTCCCCTGGTACAATTGGTAGAGCTTTGTACAAATTTCGTCCGTTGTGGCCATTGCACTTGACGGTAGTGTACGGAATCTGCACGGCTGTTCCACAAGCATAAAAAGCATGGATGTTTTGTGTAGCCTTCCTGTAGCCCTAACATAATACTTAGGTCCTTCAGGTCACTACAAAGAAGCCAGTTGTGATCTCGATATTGTATGCTGTTAAGAAGAAGTGACATGGTAGCGTAGGTTTCTTTCAGGGGGACGGAATGCGCCATGGGCAATGATGCTACTTTTTTGCTACTAAAAAGTAGCATGGCTTTCAGAATCCTTGTAGATGAGTCGATAAAGAGCCGTCATTCTTCAGGATGGTATTTCTTGCTTATATTTCCCACAAGCCCTGAAACATCATGGCAATGCACCATATCATTTGTCTTAGTAAAGTACCGCACAAATTCCTGCTCTCGATGCCTATACCATGCAAAGTGTGTGCTGCTTCCCTAAAGGTTTTTTTCTGCTAACCTTAAGCCTATAAATTGTGCCGATTCTTTTGATAGCCCAAGATCTCGAACGAGGTCATCTAGCTCACTTTGATCAAACAACTGAGGGCTTTTCCCATGGATCCAGGTAGGGTTAAACTGTTCATCCCCATCTGCATCTTCACGGACACTACTTAAGAGTTACTAGAAATGCTACGGTACACATTCTCAAAACATATTGGTGCTGGGACGTCATCACTGTGTGGTATAGGTCGCTTAGCTGATGGAATGTTTGGATATTTAATGTGTTTTATGTTTTTAGCATTCCTTCTCAGCGGTTTCACCAAACAAAAATAACAGTCATCATGGTGATTTTTCGGTTCCCGCCAAACCATTGGTATACCGGATGGCATCGACTAATCCAATGGCTGAACCCAGAAATACAGTTCACACATGCAAAGTGAGGAGCCCATTGCTTGTCCTGATCTCCTAGTTCAATCGCAAAGTAGGGACGATACAGATGTTTTACTGAAGATGTGATAGTACGCTTCTGTTTTGTGGGTGTGTACTTTCCGCATATGTAGCAGAACGAGTCAGGATGGTTCTTGCAAATTTGCGGCATCCTTCAGTTAATCTGCAACAAAATAAATAAACATAAGACACAGTGAATGATCACACGCGGACATTACACAGTAATAATTCATACATAGCTGCCTATGCACCTAGCTATATAACACATGCTGTGCAACACAAAAACTAGAACCTCAGGAGCCAAACTAATACTGCCACAGTGTTCAGCGGGCAGAATTGGTCTGGAAAATGATATTGTCATTTATGATGCATTTTTTGATGCAGTCTAGTGTATGATGGCCGAAAATTTTTGTGATATATATATTTTTAGTTTTTAATTCCTTATTCAGATTTATGTGTTAAGAAAAATTATTATAATATTTAAATTATTACAGGTTTAATAAATAGCGAGCATTTCAAAAATAGTAAAAAAAACTGCATTCCTTCGCTGAATCCAAAATCGCGTACTGATCCTGTTCTGTAGAGGTAGTTTTCAGTCTCTGGATCTTTTCTATTAAATCAAAATGGTAAAATGATGTGAAATATTAGTTAAATAAATGATCCAACGTAAAATTAATTTATTTCGTGAAAACCTTTGTAAACATAAATGTTTGAGAACTATTTTCAATTCAAGAAATGGTTCTTTCCAAAGAAAAGAGTTCAAAAATTGTTCTTCTGCACCAAAGTCGAATAAAATTCAACAAAATAGTTGCTAAGGTAATTTGCATCAGAAGAACTATTTTAGAATCGTTACTTACCCTACAAAGGCTGGTTACGCTTTTGTGAATAAGACTTCTGAACAGGTCGTGTTGCCTCCATTGCCAAACTTGCTCACAATTTGGAAATAGCAGGTATGAATGATTCAGTGAGCATTGCGGGGCGGAGACTTTTTGAGAAATATCTCGAGTTGAGACGGGCTCCGAAAAAGATACTTATGGATAGACTCTACTTAGTAGATTTTAATGCAATGCTAGCAATATCTCTCTGAAAAGTGAAGCCTTTTCTTCTAGGCATTTCACGTGAACCAAGGGAATAAGCCTTTTATGTTTGGACAAAGGTTTAGACAGAAGTTGTGTTTGAAAGTGAAGAGCCAGACAAAGATGCTACAGCATCCCCAAAGTAAATAATTTGTAGTGGTTCCAAACCACTGATTCTTCGGAAGACATTCTTTTTCACGTGTGAAGTTTAGGAAATATTAAATACATTAATTATTAAGAGCTATATGTATCTGCAAAAGTAAATTTCTTTTTCGAAAAATCTAACTCTTATGCATAAAAACTTGTGTTTCTTATATATATATATATATATATATATATATATATATATATAAACATTTAGAAAAACAAGTTTAAAGTTTGTAAAAACATCGACATGGTTTAATGCTTGAAAATCTCCCTTTAATTCGAGACATTTTCTCTCCAAGTATGCTGTCGTGGTATACGACCGAGTATGTAGGCACGTTTGTTCCGTACATGACTAACTCGGTTCCTTTTTTTTCTAAGAGTGCTATACTTTGTTTTAATTTTTTGCTTTGATTCTTTAACCCGGGAGGATTCGTAATATTATATCTCTATTGATATATCCAGCGTTTTGAGGATTTGATTAAAAAACTAGGGCAAAAATATACTTTACAATACATAAAGAAATGAAATATTAAAACTTTAAATATACTAAGGCTATAATAAGAGGATATACATAAAAATTAATACAACTAATGGGTACTACGCGATGGTTGACCTCAAAATTCACTTTAGTACCAAATGTTAACTAAAGAACATAAATAAGTTGGAATCCTTTTACCTTTAAACTAAGTGGGAGTCGGGTGTGAGATGACCTTGAACGAGAACCTCGTTTAGGTGAGGATTCGAGGCGTGAAGTGACGCGGGAAAACAGATGCCCGTCTCGCTGAACTAATCCCGAGGTCAGTGAGGCACGTGTGGCGATGCTTCTTGGCTTGAAGATATAAGCGAAGGGGATTGGGGATGTAAGATTATTCCAATCCTTGGGTTACACTTGCCGGCTTCTCGATGATGAGACTTGACGATATAAGCGAGGGCATTGTGGATATATGATTATTCCAATCTTTGGGTTACACTTGAGGGATTCTCGATGATGAGACTGACCAAGAGGTGAATATTTTCTCGAGTGGAACTTCACATTGATATTCGTCAATGGTGAGGGCTATCTCTGTTTTTATTCACTAAACTAAAATAGGGAGGTTTCTCTGAACGAGATGAGTATGAGAGTGATTCTCTATAACGATAGTCTACTTTTCAATGTGACCAAAAGGAACAGCCTCGTGATAAAAAATCCCGCTCAGTTCCACTTCTTCTTGATTCCCTGTTTTACTTATGGACCTTTTCTTCTCTCCTGGATTTCACGGGGCCACTGTATCCACCACTCCCCAAATGTAGGCCCAGTACTTTACCCTCATGTGAATATTATTACTCTGTAACTTCTATGATTATTTGTGTCTTTTTTAATCTATTTCGAGGGATTATTTTGAACTTGTTGATATTTGTTTTAATTTTCCAAAGATTTTCATAATCGTATATGTTTTTTATTTCTCATGCTGTAATACGAGCCTGTCATATGGGGTTTGTATAGGTGGCGGAATTATTTGACTTATATCGTCTGCATATTCTATATTTATACTGTTAGATGAGATTGGAGCAGGTAGGTCGGCGGTAAGGATGGAATACAAGGTGAGGCTTAGGCACCGCCCTTGAGGGACGCCTGTTTGTAGGTCAAAGGTGCGGCCTTCTTGTCCTTCACTGCTTATTTGTGCAATCCTATTCGATGCATAGTCGTCTATGATTCTTTCCATTCTTTATAATTTGAACTTCTCATGGAAGGTGCCTATGTTTTGGTAGACATTAAATAACTCTTTTATGCTATTCAGAATAGGGCCTTCTCATAATTGTATTTCATTAGACCTGTTGTTCCTGCCATTTTGGGGTTTTTTGTTTGAAGGATTTGAAAATACTTTTGATTTTTGGGGGCGTAATTGTGGCTCCCAGGCCCATTTGTTCGTTTCTGTTGTTTTCGACTTTTAACGCCGAAGTTAATCTGTGAATGTTGGCCTCTATAGAGCTCTTGACTCTTTTTTCTGTTGTTCTGTCAGAGTTTATGTTATCCTCATCTTCAATTCTATAGATTTTGCTACAATGAGCTCTAAATTTCTCTTCTATTTCTGCGTTGGTCCTTATGTATTCGTTATTTTTATCTATTATTTTGATCAGCTTTCTTGGTAGTCTGCCTTTTATTGATTTAATTAGCCTCCATGCTACTTTAGGTTCTTCGTTTGTGACTGTTTTATCTATTAGTTCTTGCTATATTTCTCCTTGTTGCTCTTCTATTAAGAAAATCATTTCTTTCTTCATTCGATTGAGTTCTTTTGCTCTCTGCCGAGAAGTTGCGTAATTCTTATTTCTTGGTACTATATTCTGATATCTTTGCTTTTCTTCTCATTTCTGTTGTCCATTTGGAAAGTGGGGAGGTATTTTATTTTGTGAGTGGCACTGCCTGTTTGTTGGCCTCTATCATTGTCTCAATCAGGTTGTTTATTATGTTATTTAGTTCTTTAAATATTTTGCCATTAAGATCTGGTTCTTGATATCTCTCTACTATTTGGGTTTTATTTTGCCAGTCTGCCCTCTTATATGATTTCCTTGGTGTTATGGAATCATGATGGGGTGCTAATTGATCGTCACTGGGATTCTTATGAGGTCGCTGCCGGGGGATTGGGATTGGCTCCATGTCGATGTTGTACGAGAAGTTTGGGGATGATAAAACTATATCCGGCCTGGTGGTGGATCTTTCCCTAATGAACGTCGGGAAGTCTTGGAATAACCCTTTGGATTATTCACCTGGCCAACAACAATTCTATATTTTGTCCTGTATTGTTCGACCCTTACTAGCCTGATTAACGTAAACAGGCGTTCAGGTCTCCTAATAATATAGTCGGGTTGTTGTTGTATATTTCCATTATTGAATCGATCGGGATATAGGGGCATGGGAGGGGCTGGTAGGCCACAGCAACTGTAAGAGGGGAGTATTCCATCTCTAGTGTAACAACCACGTGGGCTTCGTCGACTTCTCGTCCCTGAGTGTAGTGGAGGTTCTTTTTAACGGCGATAGCCGCGCTATCGTACCTCTCTCGTGTTGGATTCTTTTTAAATATAATATAATTAGTGATTTTCATGGGCACATCGTTTTTTGACCCATGTTCGAGAAAATGGATTTCAGCCGTGTTTATGTGCAAACGGTTTGAGTGTTAGTAACCTTTTAAATCTATTATGGCGCTGATTGGACAATTATTACAGTGCTTATACCTAAAAGCTAATTGGTCAATTTGTCAACGCTAAGGCTTTTATTTCAAAAATGAACGTGTAAAAATGACTATTAAATGTATATCAATCCTGATTGGTTCAATTTTTGCAGTGTTATCAGTAGAAGAAATAACTATTTATATAGTTGTATTTTTGTGTAAAAGATAGGCACAAAGAGTCAAAAAGGTTACTATTATTCAAGAAGAAATGTTATATTTCCTTTTTCGCCATTTCGAAGTTTATTCCAGCTTTATTCCTAGGAATAAAGAATCCATATATATATATATATATATATATATATATATATATATATATATATATATATATATATATATATATATACATATATATATATATATATATATATATATATATATATATATATATATATATATATATACATATATATATATATATATATATATATATATATATATATATATATATATATATATATATATATATATATATATATATATATATATATTTATTTCTTCGTCCAATAAGGAAGCGGTTGATCACTTAACGCAGCCTACGAAACCACGAGAGAGAATACTCTACCCAGACCCTATAGGGACAGTGAGCCTGTTCATAGATTTTTATTCTAAAGGCTCTCCCACCCTCCTTTGTTTATAATAACGGGCTACGAAATCTGCTGATGGTAATTCTTCTTTTGACCCAGATGGAGGATTGCTTGGGGGCAGCGGGAAAAAAGGGACGGGTGAGGTAAAGTATCGGCCCATATGCCACGTAACTGTTGAAGTTGTGTAACCGAGCTAGCGTCTGTTTGGTCTTAGCGATATTGATTTTCCCACATATAGTTTTTTTTCAGCCTTTTTTTTCTTTCTCCTCAATTGCTTTACCCTTTAGCGGCATTTTTTTATGAACGCTATAGAAAAGGACAGAAATAACTTCACTACGTACTTTAAATTTCCATCACATTCACTGATCTTTAGTCAAGCTTTATAAAATTTATGAATCCCCTAATTTATTCAGTTAGTATATAAGATGTATTTTAAAATTTTTTCTCTCACTTCCACAATTCCTTTATTCTCATATAAATAACCACTTCATATGATTAAAGTGTTAACACTTTACTGTCGAGTGTTACCGTTTTGGGAACATATATTCAAAAGTTCATCCGACATAAACCCCCCAAAATACTTTAATTACTTCATTAGATGAAGGTCTACTGTACAGATTTTGGCCCTTTTAGGGGAGCTTCATCATCTCAGTGATTGACAGCACAAGTTTGAACTTTACGAAAAATTGATGTTTCAAAAATTATTTACATAAATCTCTGTAAATTTCATAATATTGGCATTAAGAAGAAGTTTAATGCCTAAAATAAGCTTAAATATTTGTACTAACCTCCTTTAAAGTAGCCAGAAAAATCGTAAATAGGAGCCAATGAAATTTACATTAGAATTTGATGTTTCCAACATGGGAACTTTCGTTACTCCTCGTACCTAAACATGTCTTATTTGTCTGTCCACACAGATCCAAGTTATACTTGATGAAACTTGTTGGACTTGCGTCTTATCATCTCAGGCATCTTGGCAGCAGTTATTCAAGGTTAAACGCTCCGAAGAACACGCGTGCATGTGCATAAATGGAAACCGCATCTTTTAATGGGTAAATATAATTATGAAAAATTAAAAATTATAACTTTTTGTGTATCTTACCTAAAAGATACAGGAAATTGGTATTTATAACAGTCAAATTGTGATTAATTTTTTATTTTAGAATTTCATAGACACGTTTCATTTATATTTAGCAACGGTCTATAATTTGCATCACAGATCATTTTACAGACAAATGTGTCATGCAGGTTTTTCAAATTTCTTTATTCTTATTATTAAAAATGACTTTTAGTGTCCAAACATCTCATAAAATCATAGTGTTAAGTGAGTATATTGGTTTAGAAAATGGTTGTGTCTTTATCATTACCTTATTTTTTTTTTACAGGCCCAAGCCTAACAGAGGCATATCTCGGTTTCGCTTCCCTAAAAACGCAAGAGATAATATCAAGCAACGTGACAGCAAAAACTTAGATATCGTTGTAATGACTTCCACTACCGCAAACAATACTGTCACCGATGAAGAAAACGATGTTGGCAATCTGGACCAGGACACACTGAACCTGAAGAAGTTGCTGGAGATGACGGCGAAAATAACCGATTACACCGCTGCAATTACAAGATGATCTCTTCCAGCACAGTGGTAAGGATGTTTTTTATATTTTTATAATCTTCTTTACTCCCGACATGATAACTCATACCACAGAAAAAAATGAATTTGTTTGCTAAGAGAGATAAAAACAATCAGACATTGAGCGTTGACACAGAAGAAATGTTCCGTTTTTTAGGAATACTCATAATAAGAGGCTACCGTAGAATACCCTCATGAATTGATTACTGGTCCACGAACTGCTCTTTGGAAGCACCCATCTTCCAAAGAACAATGAGCAGAGACGGGTTCAATCTGATCAAGCAATTTTTGCATATTACTGATAATCAAAATCTGTTGCAGTCCAAATTAATAAAAGTTCGACCCTCTTTTGAGATGCTGAAAACAGGGTTTGGAGGTTTGGAACATATTCGAATTACGAATTCCTAAACATCAATGGTTCCTTACAGAAGTGTCCACAGTGCGAGGCAGTTTATAAAGAACAAACCAGTGAGATTCGGCTATAATATGTGGATGTTGTTCGGCTCGAACAGCTTTCCTTATAAGTATAAAGTTTAAGGTGGCAAAGATAGCAGCAGAGCAGGTCCTTTGGGATCTCATGTAGTGAGTACGATGATCCAATATATAGAAAAGCATGAATCTGACGTATTGTTCCTTAACAAATTCTTCACCAGTCACCTGCTTTTGACAGAATTAGATAAGAAAAACCTACGTCGGTGCTTGCAAAACAGTCTAAGTGAATCGTATTGGAATTTGTCCTCTAATCCCTGATGCAGAGATGAAGAACAGATAGAAGGACCTACGACCACAGGAGTTTCTCCTGTACAGAAAAAATGAGAAAAGAGTGAAGCATCAAAGAAAAAGGTTAGTCACCCATCCTTACGCCCTAAAAAAATGTATAACATAGGCATGAGTGCTGCGGACGTATGTCACCGGAAGCTGTCTACCTATAGGCCTAGACTTCGATCAAAGAAATGGGGGGAACTTGTTTTCTCATGTCATAAACTTAACAACAGTTTTTGCAGCTTATAAATTTTATGATCACGTCAATCACTAAAATAAATTGTCGCATTTCAAGTTAGAAAAACTGTTGCCACCTCACTTGTGAAATCGCAAGACAAAAGGATCTCTTGAGCAAACACTGTAACGAAACTTTCCACACTAAGTAATGAAGTGGCAGTCAGTGTTTGGTGTACTATTTCACTCTTATGATTGTTTTATTTTGACTGTTATTTTCATTGTTCTAATATTCATGAATTGTCAAAATGTTCGATTTAATTTTGAAACAAATTATTTAATTTATTGGAATGATGTAAACACGTTTTGTTAGCTGTAATTTAAACTGTGTTCAATAATCATGTATTATTTGGGATCCAAATAAGCGAATGTTCCCATTTTAAGAACATACGAAAAAAAATCAAATTGTGCATTTATAATGAAACAGACATGAAATTACTTCTAATTACGACCAAAAGCATTGTAGCTTTAAATTTAACACAAATTCGACAGCTCATTCAGGTAGCAGTCAGTAGAGGGTTAAAATCACTAAATTCCAAAGATGGGTGATTATTAACCAATGCTTGGTATACACTGCTTTGTTTCTCTAGAGAGAAAAAACATGGATGTTTAATTCTCAACCATATCCTCTATCTATGGGAACATAGGTGACGCAAAGAGAAAAAAATGGCAGCAAAGGAAACAGCTAATTGAGGCGAAGGGAACTGTATTTCACATCGACCTGCCCTATAAACTTGTAAAGTGCCCCTCGACCGGTGGACTCTGCCTATAAAACTCTCGTAGTGTATATTCACTGCGAGAGTTTTATAGGAATTACCTCCCTTGACTCTGTTACCATTGGGGAAAACATACACCTGATGATGGATGGTGAGTGCCCTTAACTAATATAATATGTTGAATTGTTTGTGTATTTCAGGCAACATACCTTGTCATATTTCTTTCTTATTAAATTTCTTCGAATCTCTTTATTACATTTCTTACGCAGACCTTTTGGCTTATATCATTTGGCTTTCTAAATTCCCTCAAAATTAAACCACAGCGGGTCGTTACTTCCTATCCCTCGATGCAACTCTTATGATTGTAGAGGATACAGACTTCTTTCAGGTGAGGCCTCAATCGAAAGACAGGACTGAACACTGAAATGAGTAGGTTTCTTACTTACTTTTCAGATTTGCATCCTGAAATGAGTATAAAACACTAGATTTTGCAGATCCTTATCTAGAAATTAATCTAGGAAATACATTAATATTCTTAACCTTGCAATTACTGACTATTAAAATTATATGAAATAATTAATGTTAATTTAATAGTCATACTTTAATACTTTTACTAAAAACGCAAAAAAACAAGGCTTCTTTCTCATAATATTTTAGGGGGGTGGATATTGTTACATTGCTATAAATAGTTGAGAAGGAAGTGGTGGTCCGTCTTAATCTCCGGGGATCAGAATAGTTTGGTAATTACATATGGTCTAACCATTCTTTTCTGAATTTTCCTTCATATTGTTTTACTTTGCGAATTTGGAAGGGTTACAATATTGAAACAATTGAATCTGCACAATAGTAATAATGAATTCTAATCAAAATATGCACATTGTTTGCTTACACTAAAAATAATCAACGTGATCCGAACCAACTGATAACTAAATTAAAAAATCAGGCAGGAGTGTCTAAATAACTAGCCATTCAAGACAAGTTGCATACTTTTAACAACGAAGCCTGACAGAGTGGATTCTCCCTTGCCTCTTAATGAATAAATATAATAAAAGAATCAAAAAATTCTGTAGAAAAATATATAAACCAGCTATAAAAATATAAATTGAGTATCTTTTTTTAGAATGCAAATGGGTATTTTTCTTACTTTTTAATAGTAGTAATTTGCTATAGAGAAACGCTCCTTTAAACGGAATATAAAATTTGCCAACTATCATTTATAGTTAAAAGAAAAATTAAAGAGATGTTGCGCAAGTTAAAGACAAGCTACTGATAGATTGTTTGAGATACATAGTCGGCAAGATGTTTTCAGCGTGAGAGGAGAAATAAATGCAGCTCTTTGTGGACGTATTTGGTCATGCTAATTTATCCCTTTCTATTGGTATAGAATCTATACAGTCTATATTATTTCTAAAACTACATATTATATCTTATAATTAATAATATAAAATTTGAATAACCTGCTGTTCCCCCACAATGATCAAATTACAAACATATATGTAATTATGAAGGTAATAAATGAATGTAATATATGTATTGCAGGCCTGTTCAATCAACTGTTTGTTATTTTCAGAAATTTCTGTTCATTCTTCATGCTTTTTGAGCTGAAGTTGACGGAAATCAAGACTATTTTGAGATAGAATCTAGAGAAGCATTGCCGCACACAGGTTTAAATTTTCTGTCTTGAAATCGGTCAAAAGCACCAGTTCTGATGGCCCTTGAATAATCTTTTGTACAAAACATTTTATCTAAACGAGAGAGAGCCCCCCCAAAAAAATAGACACCACATTTAATTGTTTTTATCCTATATCTAGCTTATACATTTATGATGATAGTCTTAGAACAATAAATGTTACAGCAAAGATTACAGAAATATTACAAATTTGTTATCTCCCACTCAAGGCGGAGAAGGTGCCTTATTCATGACACAACTTCATGATGAAAAATTTCTCACAAATTTAATGAATCAATACTTGTAAGAAATACATGATTATTAATGTTATAATGCCATTTAAAAGTAATTTGTTGAGAATTTGTTTTGTGGCTCTGTCAAAGCTTGGCCTGTTGAAGAAGATAGTCCATTTTCTTGGGATCTCTTGTTATAACCTATGCAAAGTCGCTCATCATCTTGGTGCCTCGTTTAGCAATGTTATTCATCGCTTTTAAATTATTAGTATAGTAAAACCCTTTGCTGTAGTCCTCATTCTATGGCAAAGACGTGGGAGATTACAGAAGCGACTCGGATCCAATGTTCATTGTTCATTATCTGTCCATTTCACCTTCCGAAACAAATTCTTCCAAGTTTTTCCAACTATGACTTCCAGGATGTGCTGTCAACAGGGTAGGTAAAACATCAATTGATCAGCATTTCCCCTTGCAATTTTGCAGTTCTTCTGTCAACTCTACTGTTAGGGGATGTAGCGTCAAAATCAATGGCTGTAACATTATCTGTAAGTTCACATGTATCTTGCTAATCCATTAAACTTCGGCCTGATCTGTTTGATAAGTAGTGTCGATGAAAGCTACTTCCACTTTCTTTCCATCAGTGTATGAAAGGTAAACCAGACAATAGCGCAGCTAACGTCTCTGCGGTAATTCTAGGTCGCGGAATTGACTTTCTGAGGCATTTTAATCTGTTAGTGCACTGTGCGTGGGGCATAATTATCAACGAACAAACCAAACTTGTATTAGAAGTGAACTAACGGGGGAGCCTGCGGTAGCTTTAATTATTAATGACGAACAACACCTACCACCCCATTGCAAAGCCATATAAGAGAAATATGAGGCTTTGTACAGTCACAGACCTGCTAATTCCTCCTCATCTTCACCGAACTCAGTGATGCACACAATATTCACGCGGCCAAGAACTCTTTCAAGGTAGAAGCAGCAGGTTGCCAAAGCAACTTTCAAAACACTATTAAAGTATGGAGTCGTGCGCCCATCAAATTCACTGTGAGCATTTCCTTTTCACATGGTACCATAGAGGTCGACCCTGGAGTACAGGGTGATCGGAGATTTCCAAGCACTCAATACGATCACAAAGACTGACAGATATCCATTGACTCGAATTCAAAGTGTGGCAAACAACCTCCAGTGAAAAATGATTTTTTTCAAGTTTGGCTCTGGTTCGTGCCTATGATCGAATCCCTATGAACACTGCGGACATAGATAAAACTGTGATGATAAGGCAGTTTGGAATATGGGAGTACGTAAAGCTTCCATTCGGCCTCCGGAATGCAAATTGCACATTCCAACGACACATGGATAACTTGATTCGATGATTAGGGTTCATTTATGAATATATAAACATTCGTTCTGATATTTTCGGACAATTTGGACGACCAATTGAAGCATTTGGATCACGTCTTCAAAATCATGGTCGAAAACGGTCTGAAGATATCCCTGGAGAAATGCGAGCTGGCGAAGGAGGAGATTGCTTTTTTAGAGCATCACATTTCGGGAAGGGAATTTGCCCACTTGCCAAGAAAATGAAGAAAATTGGAGAAATGTCCTTACCAAAGGATTACAAAGAACCAACGATAATTGAGCATGTTGAGATACTAGCAAAGGATTATTCCTCATTTTTCAGCAATTGCCACCATGTTGGCCGAGCTTGCACGCCTGCAACCTATGTCTCGTGAGCTCGAATAGAACGATGTGGCACGAGGAGCATTTGAGAATAATAAATGGCCCTTAATCAACTCCTTCACACTCTTTCATCTGCTGCCTAATGATTCATCATACCAACTGGTGATGGATAGCTCGCAATACGCGGCAGGTGCTGCCTTGAACCAAATTGTGAATGGATCGCAACTAGCAGTGGTATTCTGTTTGAGCAAGCTAAGACTGACACAGCAAGCATACTCCACCCACGACAGAGAGCTTCTAGCGTCGTATCTTGTGCTGTCATCCATTTCAGGCACATGATTAAAGGTCGCCATGTTTCCTTTTGCATGGACAAGAAGAGAGTAGCATCGGTTCTTCGTCGCCATTAAGTGAAGAAAATGACAGGCAGCAACGTCATTAGACTGCTATTTTGGAATACATCAGCGATATCACCTAAATGCGTGGTCAGGACAACATAGTCGCTGACTGCCGTTTGAGGAACGTCAATTCGGTCCGAATTGAAACATTTGACGCCCGAGCTTTGGCAGAAGCCCAGGTGATGACGAAGCAATTTCGCTCGCGATTAAAGTCTATCCATTTTCTTGTGGAAGCTCAACTATTGTGTGAAGTAACATGAAAATACACACGACAGTTTGTACCTATGGATTTCAGAAGGACTATCTTCAATCAGTTACATAAGCTGTCAACCCCTGAAGTCAAGGCATGAGTTCGTCTAGTCAAATCTCGATATTTCTGGCCTAATATGGACAGGGATATTCGTTCCTGGACAAGGGAGTGCCTTCCATGTGAATCTTTCAAGATCAATCACCACACGAAATATCCGACCTTGCCCATTGATATTTCATCTTTAGGGTTCGAAACAGTGCATATTGATAGTCTTGGACTACTTCCACCGTATACACTGCCTGGACAATCATAACCCTCGCACAATTGCTATTTTCTCTCGTGCATCGACCAAGCTACGAGATTGAATGAAGTGCTACCGATTCCGGACATAAGTGCCGCAGCGGTCGCGTTGAATTTCCTAGACGGAGGAATTTCCAGATGTGGACTCCTGCTTTACGTAGTGACCGATAGAGGCGCCCAATCCGAATCCGACCTATTTAGGGAACTATTTGCCTTCCTTAGTTTTCATCGTCTCCCCACCTTGGCGTACCGCTCGTACACGAATGTGATTGGGGAAAGGGCACACAGGACTTTGAAGGGCTCGATAATGGCCCGTTGACAAGGCTGGCTGGTGGCACTTCTAATTACCCATTTGGGCATTGGCTCCTTGCCTAATGACTCGAGATTTTCGCCTTTCACGGCAGTCACGGGAGCTACACCTTTTGCCCCAGACCCTTAGTTTCTTATTCGTAGTCTGATTCAAAGTTTATTAAAGAATTAGCCTCAATCATGGCGCAAATCGATTAGACGCAGGCGTCACTAGGGCACTTGTACTCAGCACCCAAGCCTTTCATGCCCAAAGATCTCCGTGAGGCACCTCATGTGTGGGTCAGAATAGTCTGCGTTCGCAAACCATTAGAAGCGCCATATAATGGCCCTTACCCGGTTATAGAGCGCGACGGCAAGGTTAACAAAGTGGAATTCCCTGTTGGCAAGAGGGACATTGTCTCAGAGGAAAAAATGAAACCGGCGAGGCTTTCTTCCTCTCATTGTGATAACGTGTAGGGGAATCAGTACCACCCGAGAACTCAGGCTGAGTGAGGCGGAGAACAGGCGGAGGACCAGTTGCACTTCTCCTCTTAGAGTGCATGGGACAGAAGACAATGATGCCAAAGGAAGTCGACGAGACACCTCTACATGAACCGGAGAAAATAACGATAAACCAGACGTCTTCTCGCTCTCCGGGAGGCGAGTCACGTTTGCTAGGAACCCTTCATCAAATATTCTTTAATCATTTCGTAGGCATTATATTGCAACGGCATATTATAATGAAAGAGAAAAAGCAATAAATATAAACACGCCTTGGTATTCTATAGATTTCTTGTGTATCTAACTATAAATATGTATAGACTCATAATTATAGCATTTGTATAGCAGTCGAAAAAAAGTTTAGACCCAATTGTAAGATAAATTATATATTATTGTGTATTATATGACAGAACATGGCATAATGAATAGGTCCGTTTTGTCGAGTAAAAATGTATGTGCTTACTAAGACCGATGCCCTGTACGAATAATAAAAAGGCTGTTAGACATTAGGTCTGCCTGACATATGTATTTAATATGTATCTATCTATGTATATTTTTATAATGTGTTATTTTTTCAGTAACTTCATAACTAGTAGGAGTTTCCTGTATGACTTTTTCTATAAAATACGTAGGCCTCTGTCACCAAATAGCAGGGTTTAATAGGCCCAGGGAGGAACTCAACAAATGGACGCTTGGTGGATTTATCAAATCCTAAAATTTGCTATCTGTGTAAATTAAGGAAATAATATACCAAGTCTAATAAATATAGGACCAAAGAGAATTAGAAAATAAAACTATATATACTTACAGCTGTACAAATTGATATGAGGCAAGCGATCGTCATAGTCGCGCATAATTCAAGAAAATACAAAAATATCAGAAGTAACCACTTGGACAAATACGAGGGTCGCATACAAAGAAACATCTACGTGTTAAAAACATTTATCAGCAGCTAAACAAATATAGGCTCTAACCATAGGAATTTTACAGAGACCTGCAGCAAGTGATTCCCTATAAGAAAGCAAAATCTATGGGAAATATGTAGGAAACACTCGTACACAGAGCTGTTGGAAACTCCGCCAAAGAAGTGAAAATAACGAACAAACTAGATGATTGGATCCGCGCCACGGACAATTCAAGGTCACGCCCTTTGGAGACGAAATATATATATATATTAATATAGGCAGACTTTCGTGGGCCAATGGATTAGAATCATTATTTTTTGTTCATTAACTCAATTCATTTACTTAGCAGCGTGATGGAATCCCGTTTACTCGCCTAAGTACTTCCTCCTTTAGAATCGACACTACGCGTAAAACAGAAAGCCTACACATTAATCTAACAACAGAAATTTCTTTTATTTAAATTTCGAATTGTTCTGTCTTCATTCCACTTAGCGAAATTTATCTGGATTGTTTTTTTTGTCTAATCTTATACCAAATCTTGCTTGCAAATGATGAATTGATTCGATTATCGAGCAATGTCGAACCATTAATTCCACGACAAACCTACGCACTTCAAAAGTTAATTGTGCAATTTTTTAAGAGACTAAAACGGAACTGTTTAATATCTGCATACTCTAGATAGGTTATGCTAGGCTGAGATTGACTATCCAACGCAAGCCTAGGTTACCTCAGCTAGCTAATAAATTCAAAATATTGTTCTTTGCAATGATACTTATTAGTGGCTAACAAATTACAGCATTATAAAAGAGGCACATCCTTGGCTTTCAGCCGGTACATGTACAAACGGAATCAAATAAGAGGGGTAGAAGAATAGAGAAGAGGAAGAAGGTAGGAATAAATAGAGAAAGAGAGTAAAGCGAGGAGAAAGAAATGGAAAAGTGAAAAGGTTATGATGTGGCCAATGTCACACAGTCCTAAGTTTCTGGATGATGAGAAAATTCAAGACCAGGCTGATAGTAATCCTTTCTTTTTGTGTCGTCTCGTTTTCATGCGATTCTGCCTAGGTAATGTTATTCACATGGACAAACTTCCCAAAGTTCTGCTGAAGCCCAAAAATTGTATAACATTTAAGGACAATAGTTGTTAAGTACATGCTAAATATCGCAATGGAATAAAATTTAAAACCGTTTTTACTTATTATTGCAGTCATTTATTCCTCGCTGCCTGAAGCCAGGAGCATTTTTTCATAAATCTCGTCTTATATTTATTCCTCTTTGATAATATTTTACTTTTGTTTCATTCTTGCATTGCACCTGGAGCTTTTATATCGAACACGCTCTCTAATGGCAGTACAAATGCTCCTATTTTCCCTTCAGGGTTACTGGCTCTTCCTATGCTTTTCTTTAGAGCACATTGTTTCTCATGTAGTTTTATTGTCTTAATCCTAGCTATCTACCAGAATTTGGCGATGAATTCAACTAATTCTTACTCATGGTCTTGAACTTAGGTCATCTATGCCTCTTTCGGTAGATTCTGAAGATTAAGCAAATACTACAGTGGGAAGCTGGAAACAACTGATAAAAGCTGAAAGATATCCAACCAGCAAAGTTTTAGTATGAGGTTTGGTAGATGATCTAGTTAACATCTGGCTGTAGACAGTACCTGGAGGATTTATATCAACTGTGCACTCACTGAGTTCCCTCGGCTCCTTGCTAAATGCTATTGAGAAGTAGTAAATTTTAGATGGTATACTAGATTATAATTGAGTTTATTATTACCTCAAAAATAAATAGATAATGACTATTATATATTTATTATTACTAGTGAATATTTATTTATAATTATTAATTTAATGCTTTCATTTAATATCTAATTTGTTGCATTATCTCTTTTGGTCAAAAGTTATAGTGCAAAAAAGGATTCAAGGGACCCCAAAACTGGTGCTTTTGGCCGATTTCGTGAAAGAACATTCAAAAGTTTCATGAGGCAATGCTTCCCAACATCTTAGTTCACAAAAGCTATGATTTTCATCTTTTCAGGTGAAAAAGCATGGGAAAATGTTGTGAAAGCAATGGAAATAAGTAAAGGTTGATTTTTGAACAGGCCTAATGTGGTGGCTGAATCATTAGAGACGCCTCGGATACAAGCATTTTGATAAAATCAATGCATGATGTGCTACATCTATATTAATAAAATACCTACATACACCACGTAGTGCTATATTTAGTCCCATGAAATAAGAAATTTATGACCTTATTATTTAATAATATCCTAATTTAAATCACGATGTTTTGCTCTCATTAAAATCTATTAAATCCACATAATTTTAGTCATAACAACAGAGTATAGGAGAGCCAGAAGCTTGTCCAATAACACATTTAATATGCGGGTAAATACCGCAAAATGTCCCAAAGAAGGTAAATAGTTACCAGACCAAAGGTTGTAAAGATAACACAAAATGCTCCGTAAAATATAAAATTATCACAAAACGCTCGAAGGGTGTAAATTAACCATAAAAGACTACATATGAAGTAAATTACCACATATTGTTGTAAAGAATGTAAAGCTACCACAAAAGGTCCCCAAAAGATAAAGTTTCAGCAAACGGTCTAAAAGGTGGTAAAGTTACAAGAAAGGACGTAAAGAAGGAAATGATACCACAAAATGCTCTGAAAGAGGTAACGTTAGCACAAAAACTCCCGAAGAAGGTAGGATTACCACAAAATGTCACAAAGAAGATCAATTACCATACTAGGTCATAAATGAAATAAAGTTAGCATAAAATGACTCCAAATGACACAAATTTGCGTCATTTGGTAAAGTTATTACAAATTCTCCCAAAAGCTGTAGAATTACGACAAAGGATCCAAGAGGAGGAAAGGTGATACAAAGTGTCCTAAAGTAGGTAAAGTTGCCATCAAATATCATGAATGATGTAAAGTTACCACAAAACAGCAATTAAAGTGCCCAATAAATCTCACAAAGAATAAAAAGTTACCACAAAGTATCCTATAAGAGGGAAAGTAACCACAAAATGTTGCACAGGAGTTAAAGTTTACGCAAAAGGTGCCAAAGAAGGTAATATTTCCACCAGAGTTTTATTGGCAGCTAAATTTACCCGAAGTAACTAACTTTTTTAGAAAAACGTTGGATCAAGTAAAGATATTCCTTTTTATTTATCAATCATCTTTACTCGGTAAAGTTTGACGCCAGAAGCAAAAATTGTACTGGAAAAATGGTTGTATCAGAGGTTGTGACATTTTTAAACCTTTCAAAGGATCCAGTGATTCAAATTTTAAATTTTTTAATGAAATGTGTACTCGATTACCATCGGGTACAAGGACGTCATTGGCCTTTATGGGTATTCTGAATTCTTGGCTTTTCCATATCGTTGGGGTGTAATAGAGTTGGTTGATTTAAGCAGTGAAGCGACACTCTTGCCAATAATCGAGAAAGTAGTAGATCTAGGAACCATGCACAGAATCAGCAATTAAACTGAATAATTCATTAAAATTCAATATTAAATAATTCATTAATAAATTATAATATTCTTTAATTAAGTATCAAGATTCTTTCAATTTGTATCCTTTCTGCCAAGTGGTTATATTTTACCTTCTGGGATAAATTATCTTTAATTGGTGATTTTGGAGATGGATTATTTATTATCTTGACTTAGAATCGAAAGGTTCACCAATGGAATATTTTCCCGAGCCATTTACTAAAACAATATTCCTCTCCATTAAATTTAAAATGGCCAGAAGTTTACATACCTTATGACCTAACTTAACATTGCTGCACTTAAACTTTTGGAGGCTTAACAATGTCTGATGACCTACGTGTTAGTGAATAGGATGTAAGGAAACAAACGTGCGATCTTGTAATCACATTGCACTTGGCCCGATTAGTGATGGCAAACTATACGCTGCAGTTTGTTCAGAGAGTCAATTTAATATATTATTATTAAATTGAGAGATGGAGTGTTTGGGGTATAAATAAGCTAGATAAAACTTTTACCAATAAAATAAACTTAACGTTATTGCGGTAGTTGAAGCAATACTGTCAAAACTTTTTCGAACGGATTTGTTTCAAATAGGATTGCCAATAAGTTAACGATGGTTATTGCCAATATTGGACGGAAAATATGCAAAGGTGAAACAAGCATGTAATTCTCTTTCCTTTTAATGCACTTTATGGCGAACCTAACTTTCGAGGAGCTTAGATGTTGACCGTAATTTAAGGTTTGTGTGAGCGAATGCCCTCGAAGGACCACCGTGAGAGGAAGTGCCCTCGGAAATACCCCTCTATTCTTGCAAGACCACGTGCACCATTGTGAGAATTTTAGAAAGTTCGAGAACTAATCGGTCTTTCGGTTAATGGTTGCCGAGTGTCAACTCTCGTAAGGGACATCGGATGCACTTAGTTCGTCTTCTCTGAAAAGTTGCTCTCTACAGGGGGCCCCGACCAAGATAAATTCGCAGTAGTCCATGACTACTTGGTCCGCTGCTATCTCGAATGCAGATAGTTTACTGGTTTGGCTGAAGTGATAGTAGCACCCATTAAGTACTGCGCTGGGTTGATCTGCCAGAGCCCGCAGTTCTCCCCTAATCCTCTCACACAGCCTGTCATCACGGGGGACCAAACGTTGAAAGACGCTGTTCTCTGGTGTTATTAGAACCCCCTTATGCCCCAGAGTTTTCCGCCCTTCAAAACACGACTTTTGCAAGCGCTCAAAAGGAATGCCAACTCTCTAGTCCTTTGGGGAAAAAACAAGAAGGGGCAATTTGGATCTGCCCGTGGTCAAAGGGAAGTCCCCCACCTCATTAGTGAGGGACTCCTTTATCGCTCTAGTTCGGATGAGGATAAAACCCCCACTTGCCCATTGTGCATCCCCCGGTCCCATGTTCCCCAAGTGCTCCGACTCTCACACGATGGATTGATGGCTGATCATTACAGTCAGTGAATCTTCCGTTATTTCTTCTGGTCCGGTGCTGGCAAAGAAGTTACCGGGTTTTGTAGGTCATGTGACTTTTGTCAGAAGACTAGATCAAAAGGAAGAATACCACTTGCCCCCCCTCCAGAAGACACCAGTTATCTCGGAGCCTTTTTTTTAGATTAGCCATAGACCTAGTGGCCCAATTCCCCTCCTGTCTAACGAAGGACACTCGTACGTCCTCACTGTTGTTGACTCTGCAACGAGATTCCCCGGCGCAGTCCCCTTTAGAAAATTCATAGCGTGACTTTTGCGGAGGCCCTTATTTCTATCTTTTCTCTTCTCGAATTGGCCTCCCGGAGGAGATCTTGTCGGACAGAGGTAGACAGTTCACCTTTGAGCTAATGGAACACGTCGGTAAGCTCCTTACGATCAAGAGCTTGTTCACTTACCCTTTTCACCTCGCCGCTAACGGCGTCTGTGAAAAGTTTAATGGCACTCTGAAGACCATTCTGAAAATGTTATGTCATGCTCAGCCCCAAGAATGGCATCGATACCTACAGGTTGCCCTGTTTACTTGCATAGAAATCTTCCATACAACTTTGGGAATTTTCCCCCTACGAGCTCTTGTATGGCCAAAATGTACGTGGACCAATGATCATTTTGAATCAACTTTTTTCCTAATCCCCGCCTGGATGAGAAGATCCGGTGCTCGTATTCTTATGTGCTAGATCTTCGAAAGCGCTTGGAAGAATGCCCTGATATAGTGTACAAAAGTTCGGACCTAAATCTAGAAAAATATAGGACCTATTTTGATGACGTTAGGTCCAAAAATAGGTGATTCAAGCCCGGTGAAGAGGTGCTCCTCCTCCTACCCACGGAGACAAGCAAGGTCGTGTCCCAATGGAAAGGTCCTTTCTCAATACTAGAAGCCATCGGTCCCGTAGATAACATAATACAGACCCCATCAGGGAAAAAATTGTTTCATGTAAATATGCCTAAGCGCTATCATCACCCCCCATGCATTAATAATATAATTGCCCTTGACGAAGAGGAAGTAATGGAGCCTCTTATCCATCTAAGGCTCTTAATTTAATCCAAACTGTATGTGTCGAAGTGGACGAAAACTACCCTATCCCTTTGCTCCCCAGTTCCCGTAAAAATTCCACCCCGAAACTCGATTCAAACCCTCATTTGGAACCCCCTCAGAAGACGCAGTTGACTCTTTTGTTAACTGAATTCCCTGATGTAATTTCTGAGACGCCTGGTTACTCTTTGTATTTTGAGCATGATATAGTTCTAACTACAAAGAAGCCTATTAGATCTAAACACTACCCTTTATCCTTTCACGTACGCCCTACTTTTAACGCAGAAGTGGAAAACTTGCTAAAGTTAGGAATAATTTAACCTTGCGCGTCGAATTATTGCTCTCCCATTGTTATGATCAGAAAGACGGATCAGTCTTTTTGCATGTGTATATACTTTAGAAAGTTGAACGCCGTAACAGTTTTTGACGCTGACTGAGCCTATCCCTTTCATAGAACAGAGCCTACATCTATTTGAAGAGGCCAAGTTTATTTCAGAGATAGACTTGTGTAAGGCCTACTATCAAATTCCCTTTAAGGATAGTGCCCGGCAATACACCGCCTTTCTCACAGAAAAAAGCCTTAGCAGTTTAAGCGCCGTGCTTTTGGTTTAGTTAATGACTGTAGTAACTATACTTGAGTACTGGATGGGCTAAGTAACATTTCATTTTATTTCGATAACGTTTATGTGGCTACCCGTACATGGGACCAGTATCTTACCTCCCTATACTCGCTCCTCAATAGGCTTCGTGAAAACGGCCTCACTATAGGCCTTAGCAAGTACCATTTCGCCTATAGCACTCAACTACCTCGGTTTCCACATTGGTGAAAATCAAATGGCCCCTCAGTAGGAAAAGGTAAAGGCTATCGACGTCATGCCCCTCCCGCGTACTAAAATTAATTACGCTGTTTTCTCGGGTTGACATCCTTTTACCGACGTTTTGTCCCGAATTTCGCAGCTTAGTGCCCCCCCCTCCTTAGCTCCCTACTAAAGAAACGTTCCCCAGACCCCCTCGCATGGAACCTCGAAGCGACCGCCCACTTTCATCAGCTAAAGGAAAGACTATCATCAGCTCCCATACTGAGACTTCCGAACACGAACAAATCTATGGGATACGAACGGATGCTTCTATTGAAAGCATCGGTTTTGTCTTGCTGCAGTAGGAAGAAGTTGTCAAAGTTACTCCATTGCGTACGCTAGCCGAAAGCTCTCGTAACGCGACAGGAACTATGCGGTCATAGAACTTGAAGCTCTAGCGATCGTATGGAGTGTACAGAAATTCCAAACATATTTTTTAGGTAAGAAGTTCGTGATCGAAACCGATCATCGCCCATTGGCTTACTTAAAGAATTGTAAAAGCCAGAACTGAAGGCTTATGCGTTGGAGTTTACTTCTAATGGAATACCAATTCCGAATAAGGTAAATTAAACGGATATAAAACTGTGTTGCAGACTATCTAAGTAGGAATCCAGTCGATGATCCTCACCCTTCGAAGTAAAATGGGTTAAGAATTGTACTTCCGTGCACATATTCGACTCTGTGTACTCATTTTTTTATAATTCTAGAACTCTGTCTTAACCGTGTATGTTTATGTTCCTTGGTTCTAATGTAAATTTTTGTTTTCTTTTTGTACATATTTGTCCTTTGTGCGTGGTTGTTTTTTTTTGTTTTTGTATTGTATTTTTTCTTTATTTTTAGTGATATATGGTTCCACTACCCTTTTATAAATGAATTCCTTTGATTTTCTTTATAACTTGCATTTATTTACTTGTATTTTTTTGCGCTTGTTAACGACCATACCCTTTTAAAGGATACCCTGCGCCAGGTATTTAACGGAAGTAGATCGTTCATTTTGTGACCGCTGTCTCAACTTAAATTTAAATGTCCAAGCTTATTGGGCCCCTGTAGACTCAGGAGTCACGTATTCTTCAAATCAGGAAAACGTCATCTTCGGAAAAGGAGGCATGTGGGAGAATACCCTCCAAGGACCATCGTTAGAGGAAGCTCCTTGGAAATAGCCCACTATACTTTCAAGACCACGTGAGCTAGCGTGAGAACTTTAGAAAGTCGAGTAAGATTCCATCACTCGCTTAATCACCCGTCCCAACTGTGTTTGCTTTCAGACACCAATCGCGCCCCCTTCCCTTCCTTGCGATAACGCCGTGCGCAGCCACATTAGCTCTCCCCCATATCGCGAAAAAAATTTAATCGTTTGGAACGATGCGTAATCAGGAAATGTGTTTGCTTAGACTGGCGCCAAGAATCCTCTAGGGACCGCAAGACCTTGAGGCGACTATCGGATCAGCCACCCGGGTATTGAACCCGAAGCTCACTATCTCTCGATGAGATTGAGAGCCCGCCATCTACTCCGTCCAGACTGTCGTCTGTTTCCCGTTAACCCTCGTAACCCATCGTCGTACGTCGTCGAAGATCTCGCCAGTAGATCTACCTTCGTTAAGCTCTGGTCCCTATTCAGAGTAAAGCTATCGAGCCCCCTTCTTACCGGAGAGTTGTGCGATTCTCTTTTCTTTACCACTCCTTCATGATTCCAGTTCTTTTGCGACTGAGACTCCCTGCGGATCTGCAGAATCGAGTGGAGTTGAGATTACGTCTCTCTGGAGAATAGAAAATCTCATTCTTCATCACGAAATAATCCAACGCTATGTTCGAGTCCTCCTCGTCAGGACTCCCCGAAGTATCTTCTTAAAGACCTCCGCCGTTGTCCTCCAACCCCCCCTCCAATCACCCGCACTTGAAGGTAAAGCGAGTGTGTATGGTCCTCCCCAGATTACCTCGTTAATGTTTACTTAACTCACCCTGGCTTCATTCAAGCCACATAAGTTACGGTAAAGTCAACTGGAAGCTGTAGAAAAGGCTACTAGACGTTAACTTCATCAGAATTAACACGCAATCTCACTAGCGGGATCAAGCGCTGCATACCTTTAACTTTATTTAAATCACTTTCTCACTCAAAGTCTGCCGAAAAGATGAAGCAGATCTTAATAGAACATAGGTTGGAAAATCTGTGAGAAAGTTGAACGCATTTGATGACTTTGCGATGAGCTAAGGAAAAACTACACCCTAAAAACCTCTATAGATGAATTGTATGAGTAAGTGTACAAATACTATATAGCCCAAGGATTAATACCATTTGGATAAATAATCCTTGGCTCTAACACCTCAGTACTTTTCTACCGCTGAGTAAAATTCCTATGCCCAGTTCAAATCCAGGGTAGAGTTAAGAAACTGATATTGATGGTTTGATCACCAGGAAATTACGACAACGTTGACTTACAATAAAATTGAGATGATTCACGACATTTTTCGTTTATTTGAATTTTACCGCATTAACAAGGCCGTATCGCTCGAGAATTTTATAATGAGAAATTTTGAGAGAAAATGTTGAAGCTACAGAAAGGAGAAATGTATTGGAAATTTAGAGCCACAGATACTCTTAAAGATACTGGCTCCGGCTGGGCAAACTGGAGACATTGGAGCGGGTAGGGCACATTTTTATTGAGGTTAGTTACACCAATGTTGCTTATGTTTGCCCTGACATCTACTTGCAGGTATTCCGTAACTGTTGTTTAAGATCAAATGACTTTTCACTAATAAATATCCACGATGACTTCTTTAAAGTCCACTTAAATTGAAATGACTCCAAGGATCCGTCCTAAGTAAGGAATAAAGGTCCAATACTTTTCTCACTCTCATGTGCTTAAAGATCCTGCCACCAATATGAGTGTTGCACTTAATTCCTTCGTAGAAAAGGCGGATTTAGGGGATTATTTAAAACTGTGTTTCCCATATAAGAATTTATTTTATATTTTGTATATATATATGTACAAAAGACATTTTAAGACTTGTCGGTTATAAAAAGCTTACATGGGAATTCTTCTAAAGGATGAGGATAAAGAATCATATAGAATTATATAGATACTTGCAGCCCACCTGAGACTTGTAGGTACAGGGTGCTATTTCAGTGTGAGCGGTGGCCAATTCCGATTGAATGCTTCTTTTATTAAAATAATTCAAGTAAAGGGTGAAGGTTATTCTGTTTTAACACCAAATAACCCATACGTTGAAAATTTGCTTTGTTCCTTTTCGAAGAGCAATTTATGAGATTCAATTCAAAAAAGGATCCAAGGAAATAATTATCGAGAGCGAGATAAAATTTAGCAAATAATATTATGGCAAACCTCACCCTAATAATTCATGTTTCCAAGGAAGATGATATTTTGGCTATTAAAGATATAAAGCTCATGGTTTTAGGTTCGGATACTGGAGGTGACATAGTATAGTTTACCACTCAAAATATAAATTTGTCGGCACAAATTTAAAAGAAGATTTTAAAGGTTTTGGTTCATATCAGGTGAAGGTTGGTTTTAGGCCGAAGGAACAATGTACCATTTATTCAGATGCATTTTCACAGCTCCTGCCTGAAAGTATATATTTGTACTAAAGAAAAGAACGGAAACATTATTCAAATGAAATCGCGCATTCACCTCCCGTTGTAGTCGGATTGCAAGACCCTCACAGCTCATTCCAGTTTGCCCCGAGTCAGCGGCAACATCATTAGAGTAATATAAGCTCAAGGCCTAGTTAGGAGGAAATGCGGGTTACCCTTTTCGAAAAGCTCTAGAAAACCCGTAAGACGGCCTCACTACCACCTTCAGGGGTGTTACCTCATGTGAGTCTAACGACTCAGTGGAGGTACGCGGCCGTTTCGACTTAGGAGAAATGGTCACGCTCAGAGAGTGGGGAGCCCTGGTTTTAGCTGAGGCTGTCGTGAAAAATTTGTTCAATCTGCTCTCCTATGGAAACGCCTAGTATCAATAGAACCCGCAGAATGATTACAACTAGGCGCGTAAACGACCGTGCTCGTAGGCCTGAAGGAGCCAGGAACAAAGGTTGCGTTTTAAATTTGAGGCAGAAGACGTCACAGGCAACGCCGGCCAAGCCAATACAAGGGTTCTTAGCATCGCAAACTTTGGAGACGATCCGTGCCCTGAAAAGCACGGATTTTCTTTACTAGGGGATACACATCACATTGCTTCGAAGAAGCGGAGTATGTCTCTCCGAAATTAACACTGAAAATAAAAGATAGCGACTTATTATGTACGGTTTTGGAGTAACTTACACATTTGGTAAACCTAAATTTGTGCGTCTACAAGAGCAATTTTTATGGTAGAAGCGGTAGCATTAGTAGCACCTCTGCTGCAGTGATACCAATGCCTTAACGCAGTAGTTATACCATTACGTACGCAACGAATCCGAAAACAAATCATGCTCGAACGTAATGAAGAGTGTAGGGGTGGGTTTCAATGCTATTTCCTTTATTCTCACAACACGTTCGACATAGACCGCCCCGTGGTCATTCAGCTATAATGTGATGTCTTTTATCAAGTAGTCTACGAGTTCACTCTCATAGTACACTCCTTTCACGAGGTTCATAGTTAAGTGCGGCGTCACGCTCACCGGTGAGCCATTAAGTGTCCGGAGGGCACTAAGACTATCCACTCAGAAAGAGCAAAAGATTTCCCCATAAGGCTCCCGTTCGAGAAACGGGTCACGTTCACCTCTCTCCAAAACAAGTAGCTAATCCTCTCTTTTGATGTATCATGTTTTCAATGGCCAACATCTGACATCAGTGCAGCGAATATCAAGAAAGCATTTGAAGTTAGCGGGCTCAAAATCTTCAGGTAATCTCTAAATGAGGCTCGTCGACGTAATCGAGGCACCCCTCAGCGTAATGGAGAGTTTGATCTTTGTTAGCATTTCCCTGTTCGAGGAAGCCTTGTGGTCGGGAGTGCTAATCATTCCCTAGTCACTTCCTGAAGCGGCAACATACCGGTCTTTTCCCGCAACTCTCACGGAGGGAGAGGAATCCTAAGTACTGTTTCTCATGTTTTTTTTCTCTTTTGGGGATAGGATGGCAGGGAGTCAACCAGAATCTATCTATCTTTGGAAGGCGCCCAATGCCAGATGGACCGTCCTCAGCACGATCCTTCACCGAAGTGGAGAAGGGCTTGGATTTCAAGTGAGCACCAGGTGATCCAATAGCTATCTCTTTTCTTAGAGAGTATTCGTGGCCCAAAGCTGCATGAGAAGAAACTTCAGGTTTGTTTTTTGGCACCAAGCCCGAGTATGACTCCATCGAAGATTCTGCAGTATGCGACTGAGTAACTTCCAGATCATGTCCAGCTCAAGAGGTGCCTAAGTGTAGCTATATCACCAACCTTTCCAAGATATCACGGATTCCTTTCGTGGTATCTTCAGTTAGAGTTAAGTCGTGCCGGTAAACCAACCTCCACCGGAGAAGAGCGTTGGGCATGCATTCCGGCCACATACAACATGCGTATGTATGCCTTCAAGTAGGTAGGGTGCACGGCCCGACGAAACATTTCATCCTTTTCTCCTCTAAGCAGGCTGACCCTATCAAGCCGCTCTACCGCGAGCGGCCAATTTTGTGCAACCTTCCGGCTGTTCTGACCGTCTCCTGTGATGAAATGGGAAGACTGTCACTTTTCATAGGATAAAACCACTCAAGTTGCGGATACAAAAAAGGGGTAAGGAGAAAACAACCGAATTATTCTAAAAAGAAGAAGGAGAATCCCCATCCCCGCTGGATGAGGGCCGTGGGAAACCAGAGAGGGTGTGCATTCTCTTAATCTTATGTGAAAGTGGCTAAAGGGGGCTCCGAAGATGGCATAGGGGAGTAGTTTTGCAGCATGGGGATGATGAGAGAGGAGAGCTTCCGACGGTCGAAAGAGTGTCTCTTACTACCTCATCCTTCCCAACATCTAGGGAGGTAGTCTTAACGATGTCTTTCTATACATTTCCGTTCACCCATTACTGTTCTCTATTGTAGCCATGGTAAGATTATATGAAGAAAGAATGCATGGAAATTAGAAACCATGACATTCAAATTCCTCTGGCGGTTATGAAAAAACCTCCATAGATTCAGAAAATTCAGGATTGTGATCATTTATACTTACTTGGTCCACGGGTCCAGCTAGGATGGGCTTTGACAACCTATCCTTTCTTTCAGGCGAAATTGCTTTCTAGTTTTAACCAAACACGATGGTACCGACGTAGCCACCTCATATGTGTAGACGAAAAAGGTAAGCAGAATCGAAGCCCTAACACCCCGTACCTAATACATCTTGTCCTGAATATGCAAAACTATCGTCGTCGGAATATACATTATAATTCTATTTCTTCATCTAAACCTCTCTTTTAGCACTCCTTCAGTTTTAGTTTTATTTTGCGATGTTTTCCTGTTTGCTGATTTATCTTCTAGGCCAGAAGGCAAATCTTATAGTCCTTGCCAGAGGTTCTGGCACAGGTCTAGGGGAGATAGTTTTCAATCAGTTTTCCATTACCTCCGTTTACTTAAAATTTTGCCTGCATAAATTATTTGTATATCTCTGGGTTTTATTGTTCTTATATTTCTACAATCTTTTATTGCGTGCCTTGTTTTTTGGCACACCAATTAAAGCTGGCTGATAGTTTCAGTAGTACAAAGAAGGGATGCGTTGCCCTTGCATTTTTAACATATAGCATCATTCAAGCCCACTTTCACTTGAGTAGTGGTATTTTGAGATGCGAACGGAAAGCTTACTTGTAAAAATTGAGTTGCTATCGGGATTGGTCCTGTTACTTTAGCAGTCGAGAAGAGGTCTAAGGTTCGAGTCCTTGTTAGAGCGACGTGTATTTTTTCTTGTAGCTTTTCTCGATATCAACTGTAAGATCTATCTTCTCCTATTTCTGTGTAAACTTTTGCGCAGATTTTCTTTATCATGCAGTTTACGCCTGAACGTGGTAGATGCTTGCTTATTTCCATGCCATCCACAACTAGCCGATAGTTTTCAGTCGAACAAAGAAACGATGCGCTCAGCTTGAACTTTCAATCCTGCATGACCAGTTTCATTTGACCAGTGATCTTTGGAGATCCGAACAGAATGTTTTCTCGGGGGAAATGGTATGCTTACAGTATTGGTCCATTATCTCAGATTTAGAGCACTACTCTAGATAGGCAGAAGTCTGAGGTTCGAGTTCTTGCCGGAGAGACGTATTTTTTCTTAGGTTTATCTCCTTGAATATCTCTGTTCTCCTGTTTCTGTTTAATCTTTGGCAAACATTTCCTTTTTTAGACAAAAGACGCTTTAACGCAATAGATTCTTGCTTGTTTCCATGCCAACCACACCTACCCGATAGTTTTACTTGTACAAAGAAGGGTTAAGTTCACCTTGTAGTTTCAATATATACAATTCTCCAAGCCTACTTTCATTTGGGCGATGGTCTTTTAAGATGCAAACGGAAGATTTACTTGAGGAAAATTTGCTGCTTACCCCATTGCACCTTTAGCTCAGCAGTAGAGCACCTTTCTAGATAAGCAAAGGTGCAATGATTGAAATGCAGTCATTATTTCCTCCTCCGTTTTTATTGCCTGAGGTTATAGCCTAAGGCCCACTGAATAGTCAGGTGTTATCCTATTAGTGTTGCCTAGTAACTCATCCACCATTAATTGAGTTTTTTTAACGAACTCTTCATATTCTTCATATTGAGAAAAAATGACTTCCAGTGCTGGTAAAATTCATCTTCGTGAATTGGGTTATCCTTTTCATCTTTTATTGTGATTCTCGTTCTTGGTTTTGACCCTCTTGCTTGGTTTATTATTTGCCAGTTCTTTTCGCCATTATAGTTTAATCTACCTCATTTTCTTAATAAGATTATTCCAGTTTTTCTTTGCTGCTCACTTATTATATTTATCCTTTTCGCCTTTTAATTAGTTTGTGTGATTTTTCTGCTTATCTTCCTTCTCTCCATATCGACAGATATGGTCAAGTTTTACTTTAGTCCTTACGCTTCACTTATGTAGTCCATTCATCTTGTTATCTAATATATTATTAGGTCTTAACGACGATCTCTTGTCTACGACTAACAGGGGATGAGTTAATTCTTTTATCTTTTCCTCGATCTCTTTTAATGAGGCGACTGCCAGGTTCTTTGGAATATATTCAGTTAATTCTGTTTTACAGCTTCAAAATAGTTGCAAATAATTTTAGAGTATCTCGATTCAATTGTAATATCCTGCCAATCTAATTGATCTACTCATGTAATTTGTATCGGCTTTATGTGAATATTACTCGCTAACACCAAATTTATTGTTAAAGATATTTTAGCTGATTTTAGAGCAATTTTTATGCACTGAATCCCAAAATAACATGGATTTTGTTCAATCGTGTCAACCTTTTGATTTATCTCCACGATTCTTTTAGTTTTTTTTTGCATGTTCAGGTATTTTCTATTCATATGATATAATATGAGAGAAAAATATTTTATATATCTCTAAATAAAAATTTTAAAAAAGATTTGCATGCATCAACTTTTGACTAACTAGTATTTTTATTTTGCAGGTGAATGAAATACGCCAGATGCATGCCGATAGATCTCCAGCAATTACATGTTTTCTTAGCAGGAATCATATCAGAAATTTCATTAAACGTGCCTACTATGCTTATTTGGTAGGAGACTCAGTGACCAGTATAAACCTTGGGCGCCATGCCATATATGGTATGCAAGACGCAAGAAGAAGAGTTGTCGGAAGTTCATAATTCTCATGGTTTGGAGGGAGACAACAAACCATATCACTGACTGTTACTTCTGCGCTACTGATTTGACTAGGATAAACAGAAAGACCCGTAGTAGCTTCAAGTATGATGTCTTCAATTACCTCGTTGCCCTGTAGCTCATTGTGAAGAAATTCCAGTACCTGATTTTTGAGAGCTCTATGACATTGGTGACAAAGATTCTTCCAGTTTGGAAGAAAATTAAGTTGTTTTTGACGATAAGAATCCACTTCTCTTCTTTTAAAAAGGAGCTAAATCATTTTTCCGCGATCTCAACTGGTCAAAATCGTCTGCAAAACTGTTGGCACCCAGATTGAAGAAAAAACAGTCTTCTCTCACAGACCTCGCATCACCTTCTATCCCAATAGAGATGAAGAATACCATTAATTTCTCTCTGAAGAGGACTTGCAAACCTCATATCAGAAACGCTGGGATGCGGTCATAATGGTGCATTGTTGTTAGACTTTAAAGAGAGACATTACTACCGTTGAGTATTCTAGCAGTTCGAAGAAACGGAAGTTTTGCCCATATCCCATTTACGAGTACTTATCTTTATCAATTTATAATATCTAAGTACAGTAATAAATTTTTTAAATTAATTATTAAATTGTGATAGAAAACAATGTTGTTTTATCTTAAAAACCTATTTCGTTTGAGAAACATCAATCAAAATGTTACAAAAATGTAATCAATATAGTTAGAAGATACGAGTTTTTTAAAAAAACTTGAAACAAAAACCTAACATGATGGGAGGAAAGGAATTTCAATTGAAAAAAATACGAATTACAAAGATTTTTTGTAAACAAAAGTATTAAGTGTCATATTACAGCTGCCCAATGGTGTTAGATTCGTATCGTTATTGGCTGCATCATAATGGGGGGGTCTTCTTGTCCCACACTTTTGAAGATATTTATTTCTAGCAACATTTCTAGATTATGTCCAGCGTTGTTTTTTGTTCTATAGTTGGTTCTGTTTCAAGGTACGTTAAGGTCACCAATGATTTTCTTTGGGTGTCTTTCCCTAAATATCTATATGAAGTCTAATGGGGAAAAATTCTTCGTATTGATTGGTACCAGGGTACTACCATTAGTGATGTAACTTCTACTTCTGTTTCAATGGCTATATATGCTTGGTCGGTTATTGGTATTTCTGTGTATTAGATGCCTTTCAAATTTCTAAAGCCACTTCTTTATTTCTTTGTCCTATGAAGGTATAGTTAAATATTTTTAGCTGTTTGTCTTCATTCACTACTCCATGTTCCTGGATGAGTATATTTAAATTGATCTTCACACTGGTGTTTAAAATTATTGTTCGTTTTCCGATTCATAGAAATACCAATTTCTATATTTCGTAAATTACTTCAGTGAAATCTTTTGTTCGGATCTTAATTTTCGGAGGGTTCGTTTGTATTGTAGATGTTGCTATTTCGTTAGACAGGGGTTAAATTTTATATTCGTGGCTTGGTCAAATGTCTTATTTGAGAGTTACCACATCCACAGGGTAGAGAATTATTCTCACTTAAATCAGTAAATTTTATATTTCCTTTTGTTCGTTTTCTCCTTTGAAGATACTCTCTACTTCATTTCATTGAAGATTTTGTTTAAGTTTATCCAAGTTACGCTCGTTCAATTTCCTTCGTTAGGTCTTCTGCCGTGTAGGTTCCTACCCAAAGATTATACTTGCAAAGTATCCTTCTATTCGCGATAAATTAAAAAAAATAGATGGGTTAAGCCTAATTTTCCAGTGTTTCTCTCCCTTCTTGAGATGGCTCATATTCTAGCTGGTGGCATAGTGCTATTTATCTTATACTGTTATCCATAGTTTTCAAGGTTTCTATTCTCATTAGTCTATAAAATGTTTCTACCACTTTACCACAATCTGTCCGTGGAGCTCCCCTTTTACCTGGATTGCAATAGGTTGGCACTCCTTCTAAATTTGCCCTGAGTGCCTCGAGCGTTTGAAGCGCCTATTGGTTTTTATGTGTGGTAAAAGAGTGTATGTCTTACATGTGTTTTTTTCCTCTTGTTGGTTGACGCTTTACTTATATTTTTCTATTGCTATCTTTCCTAACACTAACTTCTCACACTTCCCGACCAAACTACTGAAATTGGCCCAACCCTTCTGACAGTCCACCATTTGGTTCAAGCTTGTAGCTGCTAACCTGCTTCCCTTTTTTGGCTACCTAACGTGGTCTTCTCAAGAGTTCAGTATATCAATATGGTCAAGTTATAATCTGATAGTAGGGGAAATATTGTTGGAGATAAATAGCATGTAAGCGAATTAAGGGAGGGAAAGAGGAAAAATAATAAATAATTCAGTTTTGATGTATTACCTATCTCCTAGGGATCAGGGGATCTCTCCAATAAATTCAAAGGGCGCAAACATTTCTTTAATCTTCGATCTTTCTTCATAAATCTCTCAGATGGCTGTGCCATATAAATATTTACCGAAGTTTCCTTCTTAGAAATTGCTCTAAAATTTTATTACCTAATCAGATTAAGTTCTTAAGTAAAACATTTTTTAGTGTGACAGATAGAGATAAATCCCTCACAAGTCTCCTCTCTTCCTGTCCCCGATGAGGCAAGAGAAAACGACCTCTTCGTCCAGCAGCACAACTTCCTCATGTCACACTATGTTTGGTGAGCCAGAGGGAGAAGGAATGTCGGGTGCCAGCGAGAGAGATTAAGATGAGAAAGATATGAAAGCAGTTGAATTCGGAAGAATGGAAGGGGGAAGTTGATTTCAGGTAGCCCTATTCATTTAACTGTGGATAAAAGGAGAACAAGAAATAGCTAAATTTTTTTACCTACTGATTAACGAGAAATTCGAACACTCCCTCTTTTAATCGTATACTATTCTATGCTTTACTTGTTTCTCTACAGTATGTAATCGCAACTTCTGTAAAGTGGTCTAGTTAAAAGACAAATCTATGTATCCGTTTATTCTTTCTTTTATTCTTGTGTTTTGTAGCCCTAATGCCGTGATGTGTATATATTGTTTTGTTACTACTCAGTTGTGTATATACTGAGCAATTTTTAGTGTTCCATTTCACTTACGCTAATGACTTTATTTATTTACTTGCCTAAAGTTTAACATGTTGGTCTCATTTTACCCTAGTTAAGCACCTTTCTTTTTTCTTCCTTCATCTTTTTTTTTACACTTCACTGTTTTCACTTTGAGTATATTCACTTTGGGGATTCTAGTCACTTTGTGGGTCACTTATCTTTGGATGACTTGCTAGGTGATTTAAGGTCAAATATGGTTAGGAGTTGTCACGTTCGGTAGAACTCTTAGGAAGATAGTTAATGGTTATTATTTTTGATTTGTTGTAGTATCGTTTATGTGTACAATATGTTTCCACTATATCCTGTTGACTGCTTTTATTTGGTAATCTATAGTTGAAATGAGTGTGTAATGGGGTGGTAGTGTTTTCTGTAAATGTCGGAGGAAGGTTGTTAATTTTTCTCCAGATTGTTTCTGCTCTCTTTCTGATGAGAAGATTGAGTGCATCAACCTTATCCGCTCTATGTAGGGCTCCCTGGGCCTTTCTATCCTTAATTCTGGTGTAGGCAATTGGATAGAGGTCTTTGTTTTGAAATCTATGGAGATCCCTTTTCCTTGCTTTTGATATGGTGTTTAAAGAAGGGGGTAGAAGATTTGATTTATTCCTAACTCAATAAAGCTAACAAAATAAATTTTTCTTATGTACCTGGTGCTTAATTCGCTTATTGAATATATGACCCATAGCACAGGCGTTGATCTATTTATTTTTTTAGCTCCATCTTATATATCGCCTATTAAGGTTATCTTTATCTAGATATAGTCCGTGGTCTTCCGCATGATATCGGTAGAGCTCTCCTTTATTTTCGATATCCACTATTTTTCGCCTCGTTATAGGATCTACGATTAATTTTCTCCTGTTTGTTATTATTTTCCACTTCCTCTTGAATTGTTTTATGGTTTCAATCTCTATTTCTGTTATCCATACCCGAGAACTCACCTTTCTGCATTGGCCGGAGATAAATTGAGTAAGGGCGTCTGAGAACTGTCTATTGAAGCATTGTAGATGTTTGCAGCTGCTCTATATCAATGGAATACAGCGTGGGGCTGAGACAGCTAAACTGTGGTTGTCAAGGTCCTCATTTGAACTTGAGTCTTTCTTAGTCATTGACTACGTCGTAGGTTCTTCTATCTGTCAGATAGTCGAAAAAAGTTCCCTCCAGGTTATTGTTTATTTGGATGTTCAAGATCTTGTGTTGCATGGATTTGACTTAGACTTTGTCAAAATGACACGTGCTATTTTGGAGCCTCAGCCTTTACAAAAACGGAACAGGTATTCGTTGTTGAGATTGTTTTCCTTAATATATTCTGTTCAGTCTTTAAGTCTTGAAAATGGTTAGAAGATCAAGTGTTTAGTGAGAGTAGAGTGGACAGTAGGTGTTAAGGTAAAGTGGTGAAAAGGAATGAGTAAGTGTTAGGGTTGTTTGCTGGGTGACCAGCAATCTACTGGTTGCTTCTTATTTTCGTTTTATTCTCTTCTTATTCGTTCTTTATGTTAAGTCTCTCGCGACTTTATTATTCATTGTTGAATTTCCTGGTTTTTTTTTACTAAGAAGCAGTTGTTAATGTTTCCCTATTTTAGTTTACTATTGATCGTGATTTTCTTATTAAGTGAATATTGTTGCGGGGTTGACTCCTTCAATTAGTCTCCAGCTCTTAAAGTTACCTCTATTGTTCTTGTGGTATTTATTCTATAGAAATCTCTAATTTTCTCTTTGCTTCATCACTAAGAAGTACTTCTATCTTTCCCCATATTTTCATAGCTCTTTTATCTAGAGGTAGGTTCATTGGTTGAGGATTTTCTCAGAATTTTTTGATAAGGTTCCGAATTGATATATCCCTGTAGTTGACAAAAAGTTTCACTAGTTTGTTTGGTTATGAACTGAACATTTGCTTTTCTGAAAAGGTCTCTGTAGTGAACAATTAACAGTCAAGTAATGTGTAGTTTTTGCTTAGATTTCAGTACAGAATATGAATCACCATATTAAACAGCATATGCCAGGTTTCATAGCATTTACTTTTAGATTTAGCCATTTCTTCAGAATTCGGCACGTTGTCTCCTACTTTACTATCGTCTGCAAACTTAGAAATGCTGTTAAGAGTTCCTGCATCTATGTCATTAATAAATATATTCAACAACACTAAACCAAACACCGAGCTTTTTAGTACTCTACGAGCAACTGGGTTCTATTTACTACTACCTTCCAGCAAATCTTGTATACATTCAGTTAAGTTTCTGCAAATTCCGAGCCCCTCTACTTTTCCCATCAAGTTCCTGAAGGATACCTTGCCGAGGGCCCTAAAATTCGCCAGCCAAGTAACACAGCAATTAAATGCTTTGTTTAGATTTTCATTTATTTCCTCTCGATCTTTTTTCATGATCTATTTCAGCATCGTACGCATATTTCAGAATCAATTACTATTCTTGAACTTTTATCGTTTACACAGAAAACAAATAATTAATGACTCACATCTGACAACAAAGTACGCTCCGAGTGACTTTATCCCAATTAGACAATTATAATTGTCACGAGAACTGGTTTAGAAATCGTAGAATGAGAATACTGATTAATTGATAATGATCAATTAATTAGTAGTCTCATTCTACGATTTATAAGCCAGTTCTCGAGCTAAAGCAATAGACTAAGCTCATATTCTGTGCAATATTAGCTTTTTCAAAGGTTCCTTTGGAAAACTATAATCGATTGCCCTTTTAGAATCAAGATAAATTTTGTTGAACAAAATTTGCCAAATAACTTGAAAATTTTAAAACAAACTGCTTAAACATTAGCGACGTAACATTTTCTAAATTAAAAATTTCGAATGCTATCTACCAACAAAAATATTTACATTTTCATTGTATCAATCTAATTTGAAAATTCTACTAGTACGGATTTGAGATCGTTAAGTATGTTTTATTTATTATAATTTATAGAATCGAAAGAAACAAGGAATGTAACTTATCTTTTACAGCGTATATCGCACAACATTTCCATTTATGATTTGCTTAATTCTTTTTGTGTCGATCAGCTGGTTTCCCTCATCATTTAAATAACTCATAGAGAATCCCTAAATGATTTTATATTATTTCTATACGTATAGAACTTTTGGGGTTTTCCTTACACGTTTAAGAAAGATTCCTTTCGTAAATATTCCTAATTAAGAATTTGACTCTAGGCAAATATCGAATGTGGTAAAGAGTTGTCTTTATTATACTGGTCATTATTATAATAGTAATAAATAGCCGGTTCCGGCCCTTATTGTTAACTTTACCTTATTATTGACTAAGAACGATATTGTCTAAGGCAAACGTGAGTATGCGGATGGCAGCTACAGACTTTAAAGCGCACCCCAAGCAGATGGTCGCGAGTTTTAACTAAATATCTAAATTATTTGAGGCTCGGGCATGATGAAAATAGGTATTATCGCGGTTTTTAAATATTGTTGTCGCATAATTGGTCTGGCAAACTTTAATTTTTCCACGGGCAATGTCAATGTTATAATTGCAATTCATAACCGTGAATACTTGTCCCCCCAAAATAGAAATAATAAAATTTCGAACCTAACCTAACAACCAAGTACCGCCACTTTTGCCATACCTAAGTAGCCTATGTTACTCCTCAGGTCAAATTATACCAATGATCACCTCTGTTGTCCTTCTAGGTCACTCGAAGTCGCCTTCTATAGCGGTCATATATATATATATATATATATATATATATATATATATATATAAATACGAACAAACTTTTGGAAATATATATCAAATTCATGGATATTTTCATATTTTTGAACGCATTAATTTTAGTACCTAATACAGGCTTTATTAACGCCTGTATGAAAGTCTCCTATCGACTGAAGCTGCAAAAGAAAGAATTAAAGCGCGTATTGTTGCAAAGGATGAGTGTGAGGGTATATAACGTACACACTCACATGGTTGAACAAATAGGATTTGTCGTCTGAGCTGACCTTCGTCTCCTCAGCCCCCCCTTTCTCACCTGAATTTCTACCGCTCTCCTCCGCCTTCCCCTTGACCTAAGTCGTTATCCATCTCCCCCCCCCCAACAGGCGACAGGAAGTTTGACGGAAGAAGGTCTATCTCACAGAGAAGTCTAAATTCTATTTGCCTTCTTTATTACACCAAGGAGATTGTCCAGAAGGCAAATTGTCGTATAGGGAATCTCTCTCTCGATTTCCCACAGTGCGCAGTATTAATGGCAACGCCGTTAATCCCTCAGCAGAAGTGTTCCAGACCTACTCGCTAATGCTCACGTTGAGCGAGTGTCGTTGCCGTAACGTATCGACTGCCAACGCGCGCCCGCTGAGTCAACCTGGTCGGTGTCTCAAAGAGTTCCTGAGGCAAATCTCGCCCCGCAGAGTCTGTGACTAGAATAATACGCTCTGTTGCTTAACGTAACTTGAGAAAGAAAAAGGAACATCCAGTTAGGAGTGAGCTAACCGCAACTGCAGTCAGCAGCCACGAACCCGTCGTCTTATCCCCCCTCTCCCCGAGAATTCGTGTAACGTCACCGAAACAATCCCATCTCGTCCTGAGTAGTCGTCTCTCCAATCCATCACAATTAATGGTAATCTGTAAACCTAGTGTCCCTTTATTCCTAAATTACCTATTTAATTAACAGAGATTGATACTCCCATTGAGTCATTATCAATCTAGTCGCTTAACGTCGGTGTTATCCTCCTTTTTTTTAAGGAGATTCAAGTGAGTCATTCCCCGATATTTTAATTTATAATTGCTGTCAACCCAGACTAATCCGTGTTTAATATTTAATTCTTATTTATCTAAGTGCCCGTTTAACTATTGCTTCTAATTATTATTTTGTTGTAAAGTAAAGTTTATTTTTGTATTGTGTTTATTTGGTGACTCCTCCTTTTTGACGTATCCTTGGCAAGACTTTAATCAAGAATCCCTTCGGCTAATTTATTCAACCTGTTTTATGCACTCTTAGAATTTAACAATCACAAACCTCCCCCAGTAACAAGTGGGACTTTTATAGTGAGAATCCTGGCCGTGGCACAACCCGCCCTCTAACCAGCCTTCGCAATTTCAGTAGGAGTTAAAGACTCTTTCTCTATATAGATAGTGATCGTAGATTGAGTCATAGGGTCGCAATACCATCGACTTAAACAAAAGCGGTGTGTCCAGATCAAGGACTAGAATAGTTATTGGACCGGACTATGAACAATTTTACGACATTATAAAAGTGGTGTCAGCTTTAAGGGGTTAAATTTTTGAGAAAGCGAACTCATATAGCCTAAAACTTGCCAACGTCCAAGGAAGTCCAAATAAATAACGTAAATTTTTATAATTATAGTCTATTCCCCGAAGGAATATAAATAATAACCATTAATAATCCTTTCCAGATAGCAAAAACAAAGCTAGGAACATATTCGTTATTTTGAGGGTTAGTTATCAGATTGTATCAGTTTAGGAACAATAGCAGCTTCTAATTCTCTCACCAGGTGCGTAAGTTCTTTCCCGAGTCACCAGTTGCGTCAGCAAGAGCAGCGATGGCTTTACAATCCTTCGAATTTTTCGTCAAGCAAGGAAAAGCTCTCGGTCTCACAGGACAGGAACTAAAGGAATTCATCAAAAGCGAACGGCGAGAGGAAAGAGCACGTAAAATGGAAGTAAGAAAAGAAGGGTTAGAATTGGAAAAAAGAAAAAGAAAAGAAGAGTTAGAATTTGAAGAAAGAGAAAGTTCTGTTGGATCCCATGATCATCAACCCCAGGCTCCCGCTAAGAAACTTCCCCAATATAAAGACGAAGAAGATTTGTGCTCATACTTAACACATTTTGAAAAGATCTTCGAGGTAAACGGATGGGCCATAAGAATCCGATAGAGTCACTAGATTGCTCCCATTGCTTAGTCTTCGCCTAAGGGAAATTTTCATCTCGTTACCACATGAAGCCACAATAGACTACAGCACCTTGAAGGCCGAATTGCTATCCGCCTTCAACTTGAACCCTCAGTTCTACCGCGCTAAGTTTAGATCGGCGAAAATCCAGCCCGGTCAAACTTACCGACATTTTGGATATATCCTGAAACGAAACCTCCAGTTCTGGCTAGAATCCTCCAAAGTCAAATCGGAGTATGAGGCCCTGATTGACTTTATGTTGAAAGACCAGCTATTGTCCCCCCTTTCCCAGGAGGTCCAAGCATTGGCCAGAGCGCACTACTCTCCCCGAGTGAAGTGACTCAAGCTGTCGTCACTTGAGCGCAAGCTAGCCGCGAGGCCTCTTCCCCAACGCGCATCCTCACCCCAGAAGCCCCTTTAGAGGTTCCAACGAGTAATTCACAACTCCTCAGAGCTCAGCAGAGCTGCCCTTTACTTCAATCCCTTTGGGAAAAGGCCCGAAAGAACGAAGTGGTGATCGTTCGAGGGAACCGTCCCATAAGGTACGTCATTAACGACTCCCTTCTGTTTCGCACCTCGCGAGATGAGTCTGAACCACCTTTCAAGGTCATATGTATTCCGCGCACACATGTAGGCCAGATCCTGCGAGTAGCGCATGAAAGTCCCATGGCCGGTCATTTCGGTAATAACAAGACTTCTAAGCGTATATTTAAATACTTCTTTTTTTTTGCCCGGTGCAGCCAAAGATATTGCAGAATTCTGCAAAACGTGCGATTTGTGCCAGAAAACCACTGCAAAAGGTCGCATAGCCCCAGCTCCCCTGCAAAGAACCCCAGTCATTTTAGAGCCCTTCTCGAGAGTCGCCATCGACCTCATCAGACCAATTCACCCCCCTTCCGTCGAAGGTCATACGCATGTACTAACATTGATAGATTGCGCTATCCCATTCCAAGACGCTCTCGTTCTAAAAAGGATCGATAGTATCTCTTGCTCTGAAGCCCTTATTTCCATTTTTTTCTAGAGTAGGATTGCCCAAATAAATCTTGTTAGATAGAGGCCGCCAGTTTACCTCTGAGCTCATGAAACACGTGAACACCCTGCTCCAAATCAAATCTATTTTTACCACGCCCTTCCATCCGAGCGCGAACAGAATGTGTGAAAAGTTCAATGCGACCTTGAAAAGTGTCCTCAAGAAGCTTTGCATGGAACAACTTCAAGAATGGCAAAGATATTTGCCAGTTGCGCTATTCGCATGCCGTGAAATTCCCCATAGGACCATCGGATTTTCCTCGTTTGAGCTCCTGTACGGAAGAAACGTGCGGGGGAACCTCAATATTTTGAAGGAGTTATGGTCAAATTCCCATATGTGTCAAGAATTTAGGAACACTTATTCCTTCGTCCTCGAACTAAGAAAAAGATTAAAAAAGTGTTCTGACATAGCAGTAATAAATTCCGAAATTAATATGGAAAAGTATCGGACATACTTTGATCTAAAGACCAAGCACAGAAAACTGAAGCCCGGAGATGAAGTTCTACTCTTACTCCCCACGGACTCCCATAAACTTCCCTCGCAATGGAAAGGCCCCTACTCCGTTCAGAAAACCCACGGATTGGTCGATTACGTAATACAGACACCCGCAGGTGATAAGTTATATCACATGAACATGCTATAAAGTATCATAGACGGGCCTGTATAAACAATATAGTCGCCTTCGACGAAGAAAGGGTAACTGACGCCGTCCACCCAAACAACCCCCTAAATATTGTTAATTCGATTTGCGTGGAGTCAAGCGAAGATTGTCCCCTCCCGTCCTCCCGTCCAAGCTCCCCCCCCCCCGACCTCCCCCCCAAAAAAACTTTGCCCGAGTTGGATGTAAACTCCGACCTCACCCCTGCCCAAAGGAACCAAATGATGGCACTTCTGGAAGAACTTTGTGACGTCATTTCCGAGTCACCAGGATACTCGACTCATTTCGAAAATCATATCGCCCTCACTACGCTCGAACCTGTGCGATGTAAGCACGATCCCATACCGTTGCACCTAAGAGACGCTTTCAATGAGGAATTCAACAATCTTTTGCAATTAGGGATTATCGAGCCATCTACGTCCGACTACTGTTCCCCAATAATCATGGTCCGCAAGACAGATCAGTCCTTTAGGATGTGCGTCGATTTTCGGAAGCTGAACACCGTCAGCGTGTTTGACGCCAAGCCTCTCCCCCTAATTGACCAAAATTTACATCTCTTCGTAGGAGCCGCCTACATCACTGAGATAGACCTATGTAAGGCCTATTATCAGATCCCCCTAAAGGCATCAGCGAGGAAACTAACAGCCTTTCCTGCAGACAAAGGTTTAAGGGAATTCACTCGTCTTCCTTTTGGCCTAGTCACTGCCTGCAGTAGCTACAACCGCATAATGCGCCGTGTAATAGACGGTTTAAAAAACGTTTATTTTTATTTTGATAACGTGTATGTGGCTACACGTTCATGGAACGACCATATCTTGTCCCTAGACCCGCTTTTAGAACGCTTAAAGCAAAATTGTTTAATGATTCCACCCTCAAAATGCCATTTTTCTTATAAATCCATAGAATACCTTGGATTTAAAATAGGCGAAAGTCACCTGGCCTATTGTAATGGCTATTGTAAAAATGCCCCTACCGCGCAAAAGAAGCAATTACGGTCTTTCCTCGGTGCTGCTTCGTTTTACCAGCGTTTCGTACCCCTATTCGCTTCTGTAGCAGCTCCCTTAAGCGATCTGCTAAAACGAAACTCCCGGACCCCCTCAAGTGGAACCCCGACGCCGAAGCGCGCTTTAAAGAGCTCAAAGAGAAGCTAGTCTCCGCCCCGATCTTAAAACTGCCGAACCCTCAGAAATAATTTGGCATACGGACAGATGCCTCCCCAGTGGGTATTTGCTGCGTATTACTAAAACACCAGGGGGACCAAGAACCCGCTCCTATAAGCTATGCGAGTCGCCGACTGACGGCTGGCAAAAGGGCGTACGCAACGGTAGAACTGGAAGCTCATAGAGACTGATCATAGACCGTTAGCCTATTTAAAAAGTTTTAAAAACCGAAACGGCAGTCAAATGCGTTGGTCATTATTGCTAGCTGAGTACTGTTATGAAATCAGGTATCTAAAAGGGTCTGACAATGTACTCGCAGATAGCCTTTCGAGAAACCTGATTTCAGATAGCTATCAATAGTCAATTAATTTTTTTTGTGTGTATCTCTTTGTATAAATAATTATTTCTTGCCACTACTCTGTATGTGTTTTGTTTTGTTTTGTAAGGTTTTAAAATATGTAAATTAGAGAAACTGACGTAGCAGTAGTATTTTGTAGCCATTAGATACTAAGATAAAGTCCTAACGATTCTAATAAAATTACCGAATCAATTGTTCGAGTCGAGGAAGATAATTACAAATTCCCTCGGTAAAGTTAATCTTCACATTCTTCCTTATTTCATAGCGGAATAATGTTCCTTAAAATAGGTAGGCGTGTGTGGGTATAGAACGTACACACTCACATGCCGCCAGGCGATCGTGGGAACGAAAAAGATTTGTCGTCTGAGTTGACCTTCGTCTCCTTCCCCTCCCCTCCCCGACATTCTACCACTCTCCTCCGCCTTTCCCCTGACCTAAGTCGTTATCCGCCCCCCAACAAGCACAAGGAAGTCTGACGGAAGAAGGCCTATCTCACAGAGAAGCCTAATTTCTATTTGCCTTTGCATGATACCAAGGAGATTGTCCAGAAGGCGCCGCAATAAGCGAATTGTCGTATAGGGAATCTCTCTCTTGATTTCCCACATTCCGGGGTATAAATGGAAACGCCGTTCATCCCTCAGGAGAAGTGTTCCAGACCTACTCGCGTAATCCCCACGTTGAGCGAGTGTCGTTGCCGTAACTTATCGACTGCCAACGCGCGCCCTCTGAGTCAACCTGGTCGCTGTCACAAAGAGTTCCTGAGGCAAATCTCGCGCCGCAGAGTCTGTGACTAGAATAATACGCTCTGTTGCTCAATGTAACTTGAGAAAGAAAAAGGAATATCCAAATAGTTACTGGAAGTAACTATTTGTTAGTGTCATATCCAGGTAGGAGTGAGCTAACCACAACTGCAGTAAGCAGCCATGAACCTGTCGTCTCATCCCCCCTCTCCCCAAGAACTCGTGTTAACGCCACCCGAACCACCCCATCTGAACCTGAGTAGTCGTCTCTCCAATCCATCAAAATTAATGGTAATCTGTAAACCCAGTGTCTTTCTATTCTTAAATTACCTATTTAACTAACAGTGATTAATACTCCCATTGAGTCATTATAAATCTATGCGCTTAACGTCAGTGTTATCCTCCTTTTTTTAAGGAGATTCAAGTGAGTCATTCCCTGATATTTTTATTTATAATTGCTGTCAACCCAGACTAATCCGTGTTTAATATTTAATCCTTATTTATCTAAATGCTCGTTTAACTATTGCTACTAATTATTATTTTGTTGTAAATTAAAGTTTATTTTTGTACGTGTGTTTATTTAGTGGCTCCTCCCTTTTGACGTACCCTTGGCAAGACTTTAATTAAGAATCCCTTCGGCTAATTTATTCAACCTGTTTTATGCACTCTTAGAATTTAACAATCACAAACCTCACCCAGTAACAAGTGGGACTTTTATAGTGAGAATCCTGGCCGTGGCACAACCCACCTCTAACCAGCCTTCGCACGTTCAGTAGGAATTAAAGCATATATATATATATATATATATATATATATATATATATATATATAATGATCGTAGATTGAGTCATAGGGTCTCAATACCATCGACTTAAACAAAATTGGTGTGTCCAGATCAAGGACTAGAATAATTATTCTACCGGACTATGAACAATTCTACGACAATGAGGGTGGTTTATTTTTAACCTTATTGTTTGCATTTTTAAGAATCTGATTCATAACTCGGCTCCACACTCCTGGTAAAAGGTTAGAGGGTTATGCGAAATTTCTCGATTAGTAGGGCAGTATCCTTGATAGATTCCATTACATGTATAGGGTATTAAAAAAACCTCTTACGCTCATTACGACGCTCTGAGGAAAGACACAATAATAGTAGTAATGTAGTCAGACACGTTTATGCCGTTTTAACATATAAATATGTCTTTAAGTTGTATGTAAATCAATGTAGCTGCCCATGGTTGCATGCACGCACCCCGGGCGAGATCTTAAGGCCCCGAACACGGGCCTTCACGTTGACAGGCACCCAGATGCTGTAACCGACGGGATTGAGGTCAGGCCGACAGGGGCGCCCAAAAGCTCATATTTGACCCCAACCACCCTGCACGTTCTTAGCCATGTGGGTAGTTTAGTGTCCTGATGAATCAAGTAGTTTGCTTTCTTTGTGATATTTTTAACGCATGGCAAGACTTCTTTGGCCAAGATTTCACTGTAAGCGGCCATGGTGAGACTCTAACCGGCCGCAATCACAACAGAGGAATCTTATAGCTCTTCTCTTCCATGACGCCGAATATCAATCACTCATTGCTGGTGCTTAGTCGTGGAAACATAGCGGAGCTTGGATATACATACAGTGACCGAAGCTTACCACGCAGTCGTTCTGCTTGTTAAGGAATACATTGGCCGTGAATGTTTTTTTCATCAGAAAATTGAGAATTGGTTCGCCATGACTATTCAAGTCGTTGAGAAGGCGATGGCAGCTTTCACGTCGTTTTGACGTTCTTTTCGCATCTTTTGCTGAGCAGAAGATTTTTCACGCACCTCAAGCTCTGCCTGCCCTACATCTTGAAAGCCTTGGACTCCGTGGCCAGCAAGATATTCTTCTAAGAGAACTTTTAAAGGACTTTCCAGAGCCAAACGGTTGAGAACTTAAAGTTTGCATGAACTAGATCGATTATTGTGGTCTTCTCTGTATGGATGGTTATTTGAGCCGCTTGGCTATGTCGGACTTTTTGTCTCCTGCGCCCTTGGAAGCATAAATCTTGATTCTTTCCCCTTATATGTACACAATGGAAAAAATGTTTTAAGGATTCGTGCAGGAAAAGTAGAACCTTTTATTTGTTTGGCGTAGATTTTGCTATCACTCACCTAAACCTCTTGAAAGATAAAAAAATAACATTCTAACATAACTTTTGCAAAACCCGGTAATTATTGTTATCGTTTCTCAGTAAAACTTAATTACATGAAATAAATAAAATCTTCCTTTATTCTAAGTAATATCAAAGATAGGTATATTTTTTTTGTGGTCATAAGTGACATTTTTTTTTATTCACCTCAGATACAAAAACTGCATTAATTGGTTCTGATGAGTTTAGATGACGTTGAAATTATACTGTTTAGTCTGGATGATTGCAAAGCGAAAGATTTGGATTTCTTTATTTATTACAAAAAATAATAATAATTTAATGGTATTAATTCCATTAGGGAACACAATTTTTCTTGAGTTAGATCTCATATTTGTTTTTGACTAACTTTTTGCCTCTGAATCCATTAATGACCCGTCTTTCTGTATTACATCAACATTTGAGGTACTTGCGAATTTATAGAATGTTTTAACACTTTACATATGCTGGAAAATAATAAAACATTGCTTGACTGTAATGTTTGTACAAATTTAAATTCTTCATAAATAAGATATTCTTACCGTTGGCCAAAATTGTGTGCAAGTAATTAAGGAAAAGAATTACGCTTATATAGTGTCCTGGAGTGTTCAATATGTGGACAATTTCGCTTCATACTTCATTACTATCTAGCCAACATATTTATGTCCCATCTACTCCGATACATTTCCTCCATGACGTTAAAATTATGGTGAAATCGTTCGCCTTGCTCACCATTAAATTGAACAAGGTTTTTCAGCAAGATAGCAAGATGGTTAGGCAGAAAATGCTACTTGATATTTATTTTGCAACGGAACGTTTTGTAGCTCCTCAATAGTTTCTGAAGATTATCAATACAATTCTTTGCTCGTGTATTTCCAAGAAAGTTCTGTGCAAGGTCTTTGAATGAGCACCCAACATTGTTTTCGTGTTCTGAAATGTTCATCTTTGATAAACTACTTAATCTGTGGACCATCAAACAAACAGGCCCTAATATTTTCAATTGATAGGCCCTGAAAAGCCAAAAGGAGGTACTTGAAACAGTCACGTTCAGTTAGCAATGTTATAACGAATTGCTTCATTAGACCTAGTTTCATGTGCAAATGTGTGAATATAATTTTCTATCTATCAATAAGTGACTCATGCAGAAAATTGGGATCACTTCTTTGAGGAAGCCAATTTCTCTCCATCTGATGCTTTTATCGAGCTCTTCTCGAGAAAATCACAGGTGCAGAGATACTTCGATACATGAGATGCTGATCCAAGGGATGCATACCATTTTAAGGTCAAGACAAATGATTGACTTCTAGTAGACTGTCCAATATCATTTGGCTCTCGCCAAATCATAATCTATTGATCCCTTGATCAACTTTCGTAAACTCTCGACACTCTGTTTGTATACCTTGTAAGAGGCACAAAACTTCTTTTGATTACTTAATTTTTACTTTGAAATATTCGAAAATAGGCTCACTTGAGAAATGCAATGATGTTTTCCCTTTAACTGGAAATGATGAAACTGCCACAGATAGTAGAAAAGGAGTCATGGGTGTGCAAGGCATTTACGACAATAAGTAGCAGAGGCAGACATAATCTGGAGGAAAGGTAATAATGAGTTAAATAAAAAATAAGTTGAACTGTCACAGGCTTCGAGAAAAATCTTACATATGGTCTGCCAACTCATTGTGAACAAACCTCCCACAAGCTGTCGTCGTTTGCTCACAGTGCATCTTATATAGGTCGCCGTCAAAGTGGTATAATATTATTAAAAATATAGCTAATTTATCTTTCTTTCTTCCAATATTTATCATTAGTAATAGGTATGTATATAATAAAGTAATATAAACACTCAGCTGACTAGTCTTATTACTTAGAAATGGGAGTGGTAAAACTTGTCGGGAAATGGAGAAGTTAGGCCTGAAATTCGGTAAGAATATGATCTAGGTTAGTGAGTAGAGAATCGGATGCAGAGATACAGGCGACTGGATAGATTTGAATTGCTACTCGATATTCCGAAAAGCTGATAGTTGTGGTTTGTCAATTCTGTAATCACTTCAGGAATTCAACTTCAACCATGGTCACACAAATTTAGTTGTTGCGAATCAACTCGACTAAAACCCGCCCATTTTCCCTTTATGCCATATTAATCACAAAGCCGCCTATCGTCTTTCCCGTGGGAAAGTGACCCTTAACGTTGGCTTGCTATTTACTATAGTATATCTTCTAGTCAGAATTATTCCCTGTGAAAAAGGACCATAGCAACGAACCTCTACACCCCCCTTCTTGCACAACTATCATACATTATATCCTTCACTTCCTCCTTAGTCAGGCTTTTCTCTCTCACACACTCATTTATATAAGCATTCTACCCTTTGCGCGGTTTTCCACCCATTCTCACACCATGGCACTCACTGTCATATATTCTATTATCAAGTCTATTTCCATCCTTCCTAATCCATGTTCCTACCACCTCAGAAACCTTTGAGTCGTCTTCATTCTTACCATACAAATACCTTGATCATTCCATCACCTGTCGCACACCAAGCATATTTACTCGTCAGATTTCACACTCAACCCTTTACATTTAATAACGCTCTGATCACTACCGGAAACTATTTCAATCTTTGTAGATGCCGTCTGATTCATCTCTACCACGATCATTTATAATCCATCCTCGATACTTAAAACTTGGCACCTTCTCACTCGTAACACCACTGACATGAATATCACACTCCACCATATTCTCACACCAAATACCTTAGCATTACTCTTTTCTGCATTTATTTACATACACCTCTTCTCGCACACCCTGTCAAGAGCTTCGATCATCATTACAAATCCCACTCACACCCACACTCTAAATATGCTAACATTGACATAACTCATTCCTCACCACTCGACTCACTTTTTTCCTCATTCCGATACATACTTCACTTAGCCCTTCCATGAAGATATTAAACCGTCATGGCGACATCAAACACTCTTGTCTTACCTCTACCCCACCACACGGTATATTAATTCACTTACCCTAGTTTCTTCTCCATAACGAGGCCTTACTTCAAATAAATATAAGTCAAGCTATATAAATGTTTACCAGACAATCCATACTTACTCAGCACTTGTAATATTGAGTCTCTATCCACACGGTCATAAGATTTCACCAGATCCATTGAACCAGCCCACAGTTTACATCCTCTTCCACTACGTTTTCACAGTGCAAATAGTTGTCTGGCAACATTTTGGTCGCCCACAACCTCCAAAATTCCGGCCTCTTTTGTTAGCTTTTGGGTGAGATCTGAAGCGATCAAATATTTCATAAATATTTACATTGTAAAATTTCATATTTACCAGACAATAAGAGATTAAAAAACAGAGCCACTTTCAGGGTGAATGTAGTAAATTGGAAAAAGAACGAGAAGAACTAAACAATGGAAACAAAGTGCTGATGAATTTTAAAGGGCGAAACTCCATGATTATACTTATATTCATTAAAATACCGTAATTACAAAGGTAATTAAACTGATTTCAATTTTTAAAACTTCTGCTGCTTCTGAGAATAAATGCGTTAATCATTATGTAATTTGACATTATAAATTCAAAGATGACACTGAAAATGAATTCCTCTAAGAATAATTTTACCAATATATATATATATATATATATATATATATATATATATATATATATATATATATATATATATATATATGTAGGTACTATTGAAGTCCACTGCTGTGGCAGCGTTATTAATTTTAACTTGTATTTTCTTAATACTCGTACTTCTTACAAGTTTTTTAACGGGTTCTTCGAGGCAAGAAAAAACATCCGCGAATAATATTGTTTATTCCTAGACGTCTTTCGACCATGTCAGTTCATCTTCAGGGAATGACCAGAAATGTAACTATTCACAAATTGCTACATTATATATAATATTTCTACACGAACATAAGTATTACAAAAATTGGCCAATCATGTCGCGGGAAATTTTTAAGGGAAGACTAAGTGCTACAAGAAATATAGAATTTGAAGGCCTAGATTGTAGTATTAAAAATATTGTGCGAGTCAACCGAGATTGCAACAAAGGAACTACAGAAGGGAATCCTCACATACATTATGAGAATCCCGGCTTGTAACATTCAGAGCGACCATTATCACAATATACAAATCTATTTTAGATGCTACTACAAAATGGAAGACCACATCACCGCAAATTGCCCAGGGTAAGGAATGCAGTGGCCTACATTCTTGGAGGAGCTGCCGCACAAACTCCACGAAAAGGTGTGTTAATTGCGGAGGGAGCCACAGAACAATGGTAATGATATGTCAGAAGCGAAAAGAAATAATAAAGAGAAAGAAACCGAAACACAACAAAGAAAAGAAGGAACATGAAACACCTCATATGCGGCGGAAGCAGCAAAAAACAACAACAATGGAACAACTACTCAAATGACGCTTGACGGAACTCTGAACGTAAAAATACTGACATGCATTCTAGACTCACACCTTTTAAACATTGCCCAACCAGGAACATATGCCACCATGTTGAACTCCATGCTCAAGAAAAATGGGCTGGAGCCAATGAAGTTTCCGCAAAATATGATTCATCGGCTATATTTAGCATAAAATTTCAGAAGATACAAATAAGAAACTCTTGGAAGAAACACAAACAAAGGAAAGCGAAGATGAACGAGAAAAAGACACAGAAAGCGATAAAACAGAAACTGAGAGCAGCACTGACGGGAATAATAAGAAAAACGTAAAAAGAACCACACGCCAAAACCCCCCAAAATCGACTAGGGACACCTTGCCATGCGACTAAAGACCGGAAATACTAACCATGAAATGTGAAACGGATAAGAGTCAGGATTCAGCAAGGACAAAGATGAATAGCAGAAATACCAGGAAAAGATACAAATAAATTTACTTAATACCACCACTCTCTAATAAAGAAGAACCGCTTAAGAACATACAAACAAGATGGATAATAGTAAATTAATTATTTTACAGATACATATGAATTGCTGGGAGGATAAAGAAAACACATACGGAAATATCTTTAGAGAAATAGATCAAGATATTTTTCTAATATCACGTCACGGGATTAACCTTGACACTCACAAACTAAAAATATGGAACCACCACGTAATAGCGACTAATCACACAAATGAAGCTCACGACGGAGCAGCAATAGCAATAAAGAAAGGAATTGAGTACAAAACAAAGCAAGGACTAACCGAATCTTAGTTCATTTGAGGTCAAAATAGAATTAACCAATATAATAATCGCTACGGGATACCAACCACCGCGACGACCGGGACTCCCAATAAATAACTTTGTGAGAATATTTAATAATATACTTCCAAATTAGTTTTGGGGGGACTTGAACGCAAGCTGCACGTACACAGGATATAGGAACAGAAACCAAAAAGGAAAAGACATACAAGCTCTAATAGACAGACAGATAATAAGAAGACTAGGATCAGAGTACCCAACGTTAATTAAAGACAGACCAGAGACAACTCCAGACATTTGCCTAACAAACAAGAACATTCCTTTTAACTACCACATGGAACCTGTAGATGTTATCTGCAGTGACTACACAACAACACTACTCACCATGAATCAGTAACCACTAAAAAATGGAAGGCATACCATAGAACAGACTGGGAAAAATACATACAATAACTGAATGACTACGCACCAAACAGAATAAATGAAGCTACTTTAGAGGAAATCAACGGCGAGCTGGAAAAAATAAGGACGCGAATGCAAACAGCTGATGCGACGAAATGAAAGCCAAGAATGCAGAAATAAAAGCGATAAACGAGGACATAATAATAAACAGAACTTCAAGGGGAAAAATACAGCAATCTGAGGACGAAGAAGAGAGAACTACTAAGGGCAATAACGGACAAGCGAAGAGAATACAGGAACATAGGCTTTCAAAATATTGACAACAAGCTATTCCCCCGAGAATTTTGGAAAAAAATAGAAAAATGGGAAATGCTAAAGGTAAAGAAAAAAATAAAGATTAAGGACAGAAACGGGAAATTAATCGAAGATGAACGTGAGATTGAAAAAATGTTCAGGGAACACTGGAAAGGAGTGTTCAACATCGGCGAAGAGAAAAACGAAAACTACGATAAAGACTTCGAAAACCAAATAATTGACGAACTAAACTAAATGAACGAATTGAGAGGACTTTCTTATATGACTACGTAGAAGAGGAATAGTATGCGAACGATGGATTTAACGCCAAAATCACAATCGAGGAATTAAAGAATACTGTTTTAAACCTTTTCGGGCCTCACCCGAAAAAAACTATATAGAAGCACTGGATAATATACTCGAAGGGATAAGAACGTGTTTAACGCCTATATAAACACGGGATACTTGCCCGATGAGTTAAAGATAGCCAAAATAATATTCATACCAAAGCCGGGAAAACCACCTTCGGAGGTCGAAAACTCTTGATCTATATCCATTCTCGACTTGATCGGTAAGGTGTTTGAAAAAATCCTGAACACAAGATTAAATCAATATCTCACAGAAAAAAATCTCTGGAACAATCAACAATTCGGCTTCAGAAAGACCAGGAATATGGAGATGGCCCTCAGTGTGATTACGGAAAAAATAAACAAAGTGAAAGGAGAGAAATGCAGTATGGACATTGTATGACAGGACGTATTGAAAGCATTCGATAAATTCTGGCAAAGACGCATACAACATAAAATTCCAAATTTGGAAATGAACAACTATGTAGAAAGAATTTTATGCGACTACGTCATAAAAAGATATGCATACATAGACACGGGTAATTGCCATGGTGACAGATTTAAGCTTAATGCGGGCCTGGCTCAATGAGGGTGTTTAAGTCCTTCGCTATACTCAGTGCATACCTCGGACATTCTCCTATCAGGAACCAGGGCTGTATGAACATATAATACGCAGATGATTTCAGTTAATTAATTCCCTCTGTTTACCGGAACCGTCAGATGGAGGCCAAAGTAACGGCAACAGAAATAGAAAATCTAAACGAGTATCAACGCAATTGGAAAATTAAAACGAATAAAGATAAATTTAAAATTATACCTATGTATCGCATAAAACTATCCGATGTTTACGTAGATGGAGAGCGATACAGGTACAATGGTGAAGGCAAGATTTTAGGCCTAACTATTACCAAAATGGTTACAAGAAACACGTGACCGAAAGAATAAAAAAAGCACAAGGCATACTAACTTCACCCTACAGATTAAGAAATCTAAACATGAAAAATAAGAAAAAGATCTACCAGGCCATGATACAGCCTACCTTGATATATCCAACAATTGCCATGTATACGGTTTCAAGAAGCAATCTAGTAAGAATGCAACGTATACAGAATTAGGTAGTATACATAATTACGAACACGCGACGATTAGAGAGGAAAAAACAAAGAGACTCACACATCGAAGCGAAAATAAACCCATTAAAAAAACATTTGGGAAAAAAGACCCGAAAAAATTAGAAAAAACACAAGAAGAAATAGAAGAGGAACTAAATAATCAGATAGCACGAGGGGCAGGATGGAGACAACATATGCTGTTTCCTAGTGCTAAAAACAAAGCGGACTAGAAGAAAGAGGAGGAGATTTACCACTCACCCTAAACATGAGGCCAAATTAATGTGCATTTTACATGCTTATCTTACTAACATAACGAAACCAGGAAGCTACGCAGCTGAGCTCAATAAAATGTTGATTCACAACGGTCTTAAACCAATGTGGTTCCCTGGCTACCCCCCGTCAGGAGATGTTTTTCATGCCCAACTAAAGAGCAAGATCAAACGGTTCTGAGGTGTAGCCTATACACCCGTGCCTGCGTAAAGAGGACCATAACGAGGACGGGGAAGCTCAGTTGGAAACGGGTGACCTACCAAGTGTGTTTATTACGCAAAAGGAAATCGAATTTGATAGAGAGGCAGTGGCAGATGCCGTATCCTCCATACCCTTCAAGAATACACAATACCTATGTATGAACATGTACGGCTCCCCAGATACTCCAAACCTAAATAAATCCAAGGTTACGGATTTGATTAATAGGAACATAAAAGGAAAATTTAAATGGCAATTCGATGCCACATCTCAGAACCAGACCTGTTGCAAGCTCTCAAACGGGGCCAGAACCAAATATGCCCTGTATCCTGCTTCAACTTTAACCAGGATTAGTTTAGGATTAAACGATCTGTAAGAGTAAGGTCACCTGACAGAGAAAGAGGAACTAAGGTTAAGCAACCCAATAATAATTAATAATGGCTACTATACTAAACTCATCAAAAATTTAAAAATCTTCTCGCTTAATATAAATTGTTGGACCAATAAAAGTAGGATGTACAACAAAATTAGAAGATCCATTGATCCTGATATCATACTCATCTCCGAACATGGTCTAAGTGATGATAATGAATACATAAAGATATACAACTACGAGGTACTGATGGCTAACCGCTCGAAGGAAAGGTACGATGGAGCAGCCATTGACATCAAAAAGGGAATCAACTTCAAGGAGATACGGGACTTGGAGGAGTCTTATCTGGTAATTAAGAGCCGCATGACATTCGATGATCTGGTATTTGCGGTCGGGTATCAACCTTCCAGGTGTCCGTATCTTCCAAACCCCCTAACTTCCTGCGACTGTTCAGGAGGGAATCGTCAACAATCCTGATTGAAAATATAAACATACGCTGTAGGGAAGCCGGCTATACAACAGCTTTCAACGGAGCCGTAACTCACTAAGCATTCTAATTGAGAGAGGAATAGTGCAGAGAGAACGGCCCACCTTCCATACAGAGAGATCAGCGACCAACCCAGATATAGTCCTAACGAATAAGAAATTCTCTTTGAACCAAGTGACTTTTCCCTGCCCATTCATTCTATCAGACCACGTCATTATGATCACTAATGTCTAAACCTCCCCTATCTAAGTACGGGTTCCTAAGCGTAGATGTCTAGCAAGAACCAACTAGGAGTAGTACCGTGAACATTTAGAACACATGCTGGTTGGAGAACTGGAAGGAGCTACTCTCAAAGAAATTGATGCAGAACTTGACCATCTCACATCAAAAATCTTAGAGGCGGACCGGTTGACTGTCCCATGCAAGGATCACAAAATACTGTCCGCTCCTAGATATGACCACAGCATTTAGGAGGAGATGGATCAATTTGAGGCAGCCATCTGTTTCGTAAACTTATTTGGGATTACTGCCCATCGGCACCAACAAATAAGAGATTTAATGAACGACGTCAGACATCGCATGATGGAAAATTCAAGAAGCAGTAGGATTATTTATTCGCTAACATTGAAGCTGAAGGTGACCTTGAAAAATTGTGGAGCCAACTGAATAGACTGCGAGGCTCTCCACCTAAGAATCGTATAAAAATCCAGGTGAATGGCATGAAATACACGAAAGTCTAGGACAGGGATAGGGAACCTGCGGCCTTCTATGGCCTTTTGATATATATTTCTTTTTTGACATTGAACATTTTCTCTAAAATTCATTATGCACACACACAGAGACAAAAGGAAAGTTATGTGTTTAGTGATGTCGCTCCCAGAGATTGGAAGCATTTTTATTAAATTCAGTGAATCTGAATTTAAAGCAACTGCTATATAAATGCAATGTTTCCGTGTAAGCTACACTATCCTGTTGGGAGTGAGTGATTTTACGTATGATACAGGAAGAGTTCCTGTCTCGTCCGCCTCCTCACTGTGTCTATGCTACTCCGAATAACTACGTACTCTACTCAGTAATTGTGTTGTCGTGGCTTAGTTCATACCGACTTGTTTTATGAGATTGAGTTACTTTCTGAAACAATTAGATAATGATAAATAATAATACTAATCCCCGAAAAAAAATATAACTAATAATCTATATTGTTGTGGTTGTTATAATAATAATTATTATTATTATTGTAAAATGGTTGTGAATGTAGGTTTATCGATGTCTTGTCTAAGACTGTTTTGTCTGACTCATTGTGCGGCTGGCCTTACTAATTCATTATTAACCTTTTTATATAGCTTTTATATCTCTTTGGCCCATAAATAGGTCAAAAAAGTTAAAATGGACTTTGAAAGAAGAAAACAGAATCTTTAATGAAGAATGGGAACTGCAATATTTGTTAGTGAATACTGGAGGCAAAATGTCTTGCTTGCTTTGTGATACTGCAATTGTACCAGTTAAAAAATTTAATGCACAGCAACACTATGCTCTTCATAAAGACAATGAATATGCCAAATTAGAGGGTGAGCCTCGAAAGATAGAACTGAGGAAACTAAAAGATGGAAAACAGGAACAAAGACAATTTTTCCAGTCTGTGTTACATCGAGGGAATGCTACGAGAGAAGAATGCTATAAAGATGCATATTTGCTTGGAAAAAAGGTAAGCCATTCAGCAATGCAGAACTCATAAAGGAATGTATTTTAGAAGTGGTAGAATGTATAGATCCCGATAAAGTTAATAAGTATAATGAGGTGCCTCTTTCAAGAAGGACTACCACAGATCGACAAAATGTAATGTAACAGAACAAATGAAAAATATAATAAAAAAAGAGAATATATATTACTCAGTAGCTTTGGAGGAATCAACAGATTCCACTGATTCAGCACAATTAGTGTATTTTATTCGTGCCAACACAGATGATCTTCAATTATATGAAGAATTTATTGCTTTAGGCGCCCTTAAAGGAAGGATACGGGGAATAGATATTTTTAACGACTTCAAAGGGCAATGTCATAAAATAGGACTAAATTTTACTAAATGGGTAAGTGTGTGCACTGATGCTGCTCTAGCTATGATGGCTAAAAATGAGGGAATTATTGGACATCTTGAAAAAAAAACCCAAGAACCAAATGTACTGATTTCTTTTCATTGTATTTTACATCAGCAAAATCTCTTTGCAAAATCTGTAACTTTAAATAACACTTTGCAAAAGGTTATAAGCATTGTTAACTATATTCGAGTGAATGTCTCAAAACATCGTCAATTTCGAAACATACTGATGATGGACGACGAAGTGATTAGTGTAGATTTGCCATATCACTCAAAAGTACGCTGGTTGTCGCAAAGTAAAATATTGGTCAAAATTTTGTCTGTATGAAGGCAAATTATTGACTTTTTCAAAGAAACCAAGTATTGTGATTTATCAGATACAAATTTTTACATAGATGTTGCCTTTTATGTGATGTGATGTCAAAAAAAATGAGTTAAACATTTCATTGCAAGGCAGAAACAAATGTATTAATGATATGTGGCAAATAACTCAGGCATTTAGAAAGAAACTGTTGTATTTCAAGTCCATTTGGCTCAATTAAAACTTTCAGAAGAACACTTTCCCCAGCTTACGAAGGTAATGAGTGAAAATGAAGATATCTATAGATATTTTTAAGAATACGAGTCGGTTTTAGACACATTGATAAAAGAATACAATAAAAGATTCAATGATTTTGAAAAGCATAACATCACCCTAAAACTTGCTTTTCAACCTCACTTAGTTGATGTATCAGAGACTCCTGAAGAGTTACAAATCAAGCTTTTATGAAATGTCTGAGGATAATATCCTGAAGTCTCTGTTTGATAAGAGAGAAAATCCCGTCAAAATTTGGAAAAAACTCGATAGAATATCCTTGTCTTCGTAGACATGCACGACGACTAATTTCCTGTTTTTCTTCAACATACTGTTATGAATCCACAATTTCGTACTTGGCGCAAATCAAGAATTTACTTTCTTTTTCATTAGATTACTTATAGATTACTTAAGGGATAAAGTAACTTTAAATTTTTTTCTATGCGGCTTTTATGAGTGATGATGAATTGTGAGATGGCCTTTATACACAAAAGGTTTCCCACCACTGGACCAGGACATCGAATGCGAATTTAGACAATATTGACAAAAACGTTTTCGCATTAGTGAAAAAGAGAACGAATTTTTCGATGAATGACATGAAGAGCATGTTTTCTCAAATCTTCGAGAACTGGGGGCTGCCCTCATACTCCATCATTTTTTTGACAGGACACGACTCGCAAGGGAACAAACAAACAATGAATACGAAATAGCGCTGAAGAGTTTCAAACAAAAAGACCCAAGGATAACTGGCATCATAAAAATGCACTTATTTAACGCTCCCAATAACTTAAATCAGGCCCTTCTCGAGGTATTTAACGCATGCCTCAACGTTGGCTACTTTCCGGACCACTTAAGAACACGGATTATATTTATTTTAGAGCCTGGCAAGCCGAAAAAAGAGATAAGCAGTTACAGACCTATCTCTTTGCTAGAATTCATTGGTAAACTTCTTAAAAAGCTTCTGAACAACAGACTTAGGACTTTTCTGGAACTCAAAAAACCTATATAATATCAAATAACACGGCTTCCGAAGCAAAATTGGCCCATAAACGGCTCTGGCTCTGACCACGGAAAAGATAGCTATTAGAAAGGCCAGAAATGGCAACGTCGACGTGATACTTTGAGACGTGGCTTAAGCCTTCAACAAAGTGTGGTTACCGAGACTAAAATAGAAAATAATTGAACTGGGTATAGAGCAAAACTTAACGAAGATACTCTGTGACTACCTAGAAGATTGAGAGGCAGTCGTGAGCGTTAATGATATCCAAGGGGAGCCTTCCAATCTTGAAGCAGGCGTGACACAAGGAGGTTGACTCAGCCCTAATCTATACGCGGTATATACCGGATACCTGCCGTACCCAGACTAAGACCGTTACTCAATACGTCCAGCTTGTGGTTGATATAACACACGTCATTCATTACCAGCTTGTATAAAAACCCTGCTGACATCGCGAACAGAACAAGCTGGGAGTTTGGAATTATCAACAATTTCGAAAATTGAACAAGATAGAACTAACGCTCAAAATTTAAAATAATAGATATGGGCCTTCGGAAAAAAGCGGACGTGTTGTGCTGGACGAACCTTCAGATTATTCGAGAGAAGGACGGGTACTTGAAATGAAATTGACCTCAAATGGTTACATCGCCCATTACGAAAATAAGGTTGCCGAGACCACAAAGAAATTACGGGCCCTCAATCGCTTCAAACGACTCTCAATGAAGAACAAGAATAAACTGTACTTGTTGTTAATAAGACCAAACCTCCTGTATCCTGCCATTCCCCTCCATACTCTGAGCGAGACCGTCATCAGAAAGGCACCAGTGGTACAGAATAAGGCAATTCGCTTTATAACAAATGTAACCCTGTGGGACCGCATCCCTTCACAAGTCCTGCACAAAATGGTGGAAATTGAAGCCATCAACGTCACCCTAAACAAACGAGCAAGAAACCTATCGCAGAGGATCTATCAAGTTATCCCTGAAGTATTAAACCCTATCAGGATACCCAATGAAGAATTACATAACTTAACCTTTAAAAGATCCTTCAAATGTAGTCAACTGCTTGCATTGCAGGAGAGTGACCCGATTTATGAATAAACTTAACAGAATAACAATATATAATAAACAAAAGAAAAAGACAAGCTAAACACAAAAGATCCGAAGTGGACACAATCTAGAGAAAAGAATACCTTAAAAGTCTAAAAAGATCTGAATTGGACAACTTTAGTAAAATAAACTAAACAATTTATTAACTAAAAGATCCGAAGTGGACAAAAAAGATCTGAAGTGGACAAACTCATATTAAAAGTAAACAATAAGAGTAGAGATAAACAAGTAATAATTATAGTAAATATGAAAATAACAACTCATCTAAATGAAGAAAGAAGTGTAACAGCAAGTCTAAGACCTATTACGAAAAATCATACAACTTATGACAAAGGCTTGAATGCTAATAATTACAAGGCAGCAAAATGTATTAAGTCAAATGAACATTTACTGAGGTAGCCAGAAAACCTGGCACACATACCCTACTACTAAACAACCACCTTTTTTATCTTTTTCCTACGTTCTCTCCACACACCTTCTATCTTTTAGGATCGTTGATCGTTTATCGTCTTACTATTCCACCTGTTTGGTTGCCTTAGCTCGTCAAATTCCTATTACTTTCGTGATTACTGTGTTAGTGCCTAAATTTTTATCGCACTGAGATTAGTACCGTGCGTTTGGTGAATCCTTTTGGATAAACTTTGGCAGTGCTGTTAAGAAATTCCTTTACGAATTTTTTTGCATTAAAATTGTGAAAGTTTTTAGTCGCTTTCGTGCGCCCATGGCGCACACTATTACTCCGTAGGGAATTTCCGTTGAAGTTTATTTTTTCCAATCCTCACATATGAGGATATGCCTGCTACACGGTAATGGGCTGTGATGCTAAGGCAGTGAACACAGGTCGAAAAGGGGGAGCTATTCGTATGATTGAAATGATACTATAAGGCCAGTTCAGTGGATCATATGCCTGTTACACGGTAATGAAGTGTCACTGCGACATCTCATTGAAGACTTGGACGGCCAAACAATTAGGCCAGTGGGCTTAAATGGACTACTTGGCAAACAACTGAATGACTGCGAAAAACTTCCAATTAGAATATTTGCTGCTATTCTATCCCCTAACATTGACATAGATGATCCCGTGTTGAGCACTGACCAAAAGTATTTGTTAGACATCAACAGAGCAGTGTCGAGCGGTAGCTGCTCTTCAGCTCTTGCTGCTTGAAATCAAGGTAAGATGGCGCAATCCAGGTGGCTGACAATAGTGAATAGATTTTTGCGCCTTTATGTTTCAACCAGTGAACCCTCCAGAACGATAAACGAAATTGTGCGAATTATTATGACAGTTTACGCACCAATTTAGTTTAAGATAAAAAAAAACTCCAGTTTCACTGAGGGCGCAAAACATTTTTCGAAATGATGCGTCTCTCTCAGACTATGCCTCAAAGATATAAGACAATCGCCAACATAGTCCTCCATAGAAATTCTTTCTTTGCTCACCCCGAAATTTTTTTTATCTATATGCTAGATGACGATGAGCAACACATACGACAATTGAGATAAACAACAATATTAAAAGCACGATCAAAACAATCATTAGCAGTGGCAATTCGAGTCTTCGCTATACCTGAGCTGCGCTACGATAGTGAAAACTATTAGGAAATGATTAACTGACAAACAGCTGAAGTGACCGAACCCCCGTTACACGAACAATACCTGATACTGAAATAAAATAGTCTATTGAGACGAGAGACAAGCTTGATGGACACACCCCACTATTCTCTTGTCATACTTAAGCGGTCGATAGACTCAGCAAGTTAGTTACCGAAGCCTTTGCCAGTATAATTGTAATAGAAGAGAGGGACGGATTCATCCGATCCCTTCTTCAGTCTCGAAAAAAAATTCCATGATTTGAATCAAATAAAAATTGCCCTATGTAAATCGACATGCAGCCAAAAGAGGGAAGTTTGGGGCTGGATAGGGTGAAACTCGACGTACAGCCACCTCCTCTGGTGAGTTCTGGGAAGCTAAATTTATTAAATTTATTAGCAAGAGAAGAGCTGTACTTACTACTTATCGTACTTATAAAATCATGTGAGGTGTTTTTCATCGATTTTGTACCTATTAGGAACCACTTTGATGCATATTGAAATATTATGAAAATTATAATAAAAATACGTTTTTGACTACTAATTATGATTTTTATTGCTCTATCGGGGTCAGAAGATGGTTACCTATTTAACTAAGATTTTACAGAGGCTATTTTTCATGCATGCGCAATTTTACGAGGGGCGTTCAATAAGTTTTGCGAATCGGTAGGGCAAAACAGAGGAAGGGGGTTGGCTGCTTGTGGGGATGTTAGGACAAGTTATGACAAGTTATGACCTGCAGCCGCACGCTCCTGCCTCGTCTATTTAAGAAGCAGTAGCTGATTGCAGATCGTCAGTCACAATTTTTTCAACAATGGAGAAGGTTGAGTACCGCGCAGTTTTCAAATTTTTGACCAAGGAAGGCAAGAATGCAAAGGAAATCCATGAAAACATGGTTGCAGTGTACACTAACACCACCATTTCCTATGCAACCATTTCTCACTGGAATAGGGAGTTTCGCCATGGTAGTGAGTCCCTTGAAGATTACCCCCGTCCAGGACGCACGTCAGACGTGACCAATGAGGACAATGTGGCCCGTGTGGAGATGCTGATCCTAGAAAATCGACGGGTGAAGGTCGAAGAAATTGAGCGAGAGCTTGGAATATGACATGGAAGTTTTATGAACATCATTAACGACAATTTGGCCATGACTAAGGTCTCTGCACTTTGGGTCCCTAGAACCCTCACGAAACCTGACGCCCCATAATCGACTTCAACGTCGTCAAAGTTCGGAGGAGCTATTGCTCCTGTACAACCAAGACCCAGCGGGATTCGAGTCACGCATAGTGACAGCTGATGCAACGTGGGTCCATCACTGGGATCCCGAGACCAAGCTCGAAAGCATGGCCTGGAAGCAGAGGGGCCCTCCAACCCCCATCAAGTTCCGGACTCAATTCTCAGCCTGGAAGATCATGGCCACCATCTTCTGGGATTCTGAGAAAGTGTTGATGGTGGAATATGCGCCTCTTAGAAGGACCATCACAGGCCAATATTACGCCGAGAAACTGGCTGATTAAAGAAGTGCATCCGTCAGAAGCGGCGCGGCATGTTTACACACGGTGTCCTGCTTCTCCACGACAATGCTCCTGTCCACAAGGCCAGAGTTGCACAAGCTGCCCTGGGAAAGTGCGGATTCGAGGAGCTAAACCATCCCCCTTACAGTACAGATCTGGCCCCTAGCGTCTACTTTTTATTCCGCCAGCTCAAGGTTGCACTGCGTGGACACCGGTTTGGGGACGATGAAGATGTCCAGCTCGCCGTCCAGGAGTGGTTTGAACAGCAGTCCGGAGATTTCTGGTTGTCTGGAATTCGAAGCTTCAGGGACAAGTGGCGCAAGTGCATTGATGTCGAGGGTAGTTATATTAAAAAATAATAAAATACTTTTCCTCATATCTCGTTTCCTTATATCCGAATTGCAAAACTCATTGACCGTCCATCGTATGTCTCTATTAGAATATGGAATTCGAAAAGAATGTAAAATAGATCGACCCTACTCCACAACTCTGTCAAGGTGACTGACAACTCGCCTTCAAGATGACACAATTAAAAAACACACGCACTCTCATGGCACTACCCTAATCCCTGAAAAACTGAATTAGGACACCTCCATCATCTTGAGACTCAAAAACCGCAGAAAATTGCCGTTTGCCGAAGCCCTCATTATTCAAATTAAGAAACTGGCAATTAACGTGCAACTTTAGCCGGAAAACATACTCACATACTCCTCTCGGCGTCTCCGCGTTGACCGCCGTTAAAAGAATCACGTTTCAAACTTTTATTTTCCCCTGCCTCCTTTTCCCAGTGAACCAAATCGGCGCGACAAATAGTCAGAATTTCAGTTTGAGTTGTTGCAAGAGTGTAAGTGTGGGTAGGGGATAAAGAAAGGGTGTGGGGACAGATAGCGGAAAATAGACATGTGACGAAAAGAGTAAGAAGTGTGCTAGGGTGCATAGAGATGTAAGAGACTGGTATTAAGGCCTATCGCTTTTTAATTATTATTTTTGATTTTTTGGTACCTTTGTTGCCGTTCAAGCCATTTGTCTTAAAAAATAAATATTCTTGAATATGATATGCTCATTCGTTGTTGTGGTAAAAAATTACTCTAATCACTTTAGTATTGTGCTTAGTATATTTTTTTGGGGTATGTCTGTCTTCTCCAGGAATTTTTGGGTCTTCATCTGTGAAGTTTCATAATTGGGTTATCCTTTTTCTTAGTCAGTGTTTATGGTCTTAGTAAAAAACATTCGTATTTTCATGCGTACAACGGCACTTCTGCTCCGCCAAGTAAAAGCCCAGCAGAGCATGGAAATCTGGCGCGATTTATGCCTCTTCTATTCTGGTTAATCATTTGGATGATATCATCTTCCAATTCTCGATTAACCATTCCGTGTATATTCCTTGTCCGTTCTTCTATGATAACGTTAATGGGACTTATCCTTGCCTCCCGGTGCAGCTCTTCTTGGCTCGTTCTCTCGCGCCTGTATGTACCTGTAATTAGGTACATACATTTATTCTGCACCAGTTGTAGTTTTATCTTTTGTGTCTTCGAGACACATGGGAGAACGGAAGCGGGGTATAGCAGCGTTGATTTTACAAGTGCATTGTAGATCTTTTTCTTATTTCTTTCAAGAAGATTTCTGAACCTGTATATAATTTTAAATGCAGCAGTGGTCTTGCTGATTCTCTCTTGGACGTGCTTCTTGTACGCGGTTGAGGTAGTCTTCGTTCCGAGTACATTGCACTTCGTGGTGTAGGGATGACGTCTATCCCCTTCCCTGACGTCGTTAAGTAGTATCCTGCCTATAGGGACTACTTTAAACTTTTCGTGGTTGGTGCGGATCTTTCACCGGGCCTCGTAGCTGTTAAGGTTTTCAATTTCTGCTGCTGTAATACGAGCTTGCCAAGTCGCATTCCTCCATGGAAAAGTGGTTATCTGGGTGAAATCATCAACGAATTGAATGTTGAGGCAAGTGTTGATTACAGAGGCTAGGACAACAGCAGTGTAAATCAGGTAGAGAGTTGGGGACAGGCCCCCCCATGCGAGAGGCCCGCAGTGAGCGGAAAGTTTGGTCCGTCCGTGCGCCCTAAACTGATGTACGCCGCTCTTTCAATGACATAGTCACAGAGAGTTCTTTATAAGTTTTAACTTAGGCCCAGTCGTAAGATCTTGTACTGCATTCACCGTTGCCATACCTTATCAAACGTTTTGGATACATCCCGAGAAACAATGTCCACGTTACTTATTCCTAGTTTTGCTTTGGCTCGCTTTTCCGTGATGACATTAATCGCCATCTTCGTACTTTGCTTCCTCCTAAACGCGAATTGATGTGGTTTGAAGACTGAGTTCTCTTTCAAATTAGACACCAGTCTTTGTTTGAGGATCTTCTCGAAGATCTTCCCGCCAAATTCTAAAAGTGAAATTTGCCGGTAGCTCTCCTTCAACGTTGGCTCCTCTCAGTGCTTAGGTAAAAAAATCATCTTAGCTGTTTTATAAGAATCAGGAAAGTATCCCGTGTTCTTCGGTAATCTAGGCATCTCCGTCGCGTTGTCTATCCACCTGGTGGTGAGGGTGCTTCTTGTATATTTGTTGATTAAGCTCGTCTATGGTGTTGCTTTAAAACTATAGGTCATAGTGTTTATTTTCCTCCTCAGTTATGCTGAAGATTCTTTCCCAATAGCTTCGAAATATTTCTTCAATTCTTCATTCTTCCGTTTTGATGTTTCCATCTTCTTTTTGTAGCTCGATCGTCTTCTTCCCAGTCAATCCTTTGAGATTTCTGATCTTTTTCTCAAAGTCTTTGAGAGTTCCTCCGTGATCGAGGCTATCGAACACATCATCCCATCGTCTCTATTTTTGTTTGAGGATCAACTGGTTGAGTTCTTTGATTTCTTTAGTTCGTTGTAGTGAGTAAAGTGATGCATTGCTGATGTTGATTTTATACAATAATTTCAGGTCACGGTATAAATCCTTCATGTATTCGGTCCATCTGTAGGTAAATATGGTCCTATACTCGGATTTAGAGATAGGAGCCCTATCCGCGTAGATGAGATGGTTGTTGAGGTCGTCGAGTGCCTCATCGATCTCCTTGAGAATTGGATCCTCCAAGTTGGGCGGATCATAGGCCTCGAGAAGGCTCGCGTATCGTGTCGAGTCTGCTGTTCTGTAGTTCTTTCTGACTACAGCTGGAACTTGTATAGGGTTTTTGTTGATAGTAAGTCAGATCCCTATATGATCACTACATGTTACCTGGACTGGTTCCATGTAGTAATTGAACGGCAGCTGACGATTCGCCTGACAGATATCTGGTTTTGTGGCAATTCCTGATCTGACAAAGCTGGAGAAGTCGGGGCCTATTCACTGGGTAATATTTCTGTCCAGCAATAGGTCCAGACTTTTTCTTATACCGTCAAAGGTCCAGTAACCGGATTCTTGGCATCTGGCGTTCAGATCCCTCATTAATATTGTGGGGGCTCTTCTGCCAAATAGGCCAGGGAGAGTGTGAATTGGTAACACGTTTCTCCTTTGTGGTTGATATCGGGTAGCAATGACCAACTTTTCTATGTCGTGTTCGACCTCAATCGTAAGGGAGGATTCTTTTAGATTTCTTATTTGCTTGTATTTAATCCCTTTCTTTATTGCAATAGCGGCACCGTCGAACCGCTCCTACGAATAATTCGTCATCAACACGTCGTATTTCCAGATTTTATTTCTGCACTACGCGTGTCGATCCCGTGTTCTGAAATTAAGATGATGTTAGCAAGAAGTTTGTTTCAAGATATTATCTCAAGATTTCAGACTTACAAACACATTGATACCATCAAATGTTTAGATTGAAGAAGTAGTATTTGTTTTTCAAGAGGATCTGTAAAATTTAGGACAGAACTGGTAAATTAAAACTACGAATGCTGGATAATTTATTATGTAAGAGAGAGTTAACCAATTTAAGCAGATTGTTAAAAGTTAATTATTTCTAACAATTTGCAAAGAATGACTTACTACAATTATAATATTGATCGAAAGTTATTAAATGTGTGTAATTAGTCAAAAGAAAATTCTAAAATTACGAAATCTCAGAACAGAGAAGAAAATGGCCCCACTAAACAACAGTATGGAATAAATTCTAAGCTTATCTGTTAGCAGCACCAAATAATTATACAGCAGTTTAATATCCATGTCAAGCTCTATTAAAAGCTGTGATGCAGAAAGATTTTTTCCAAGACTTTCTTCTAAAAAGTATACATTTCGTTCTATCATATTGAAGATTGCAATAAAACTTTTGTTTGTGAGTAAATAAAAATCAAAAGAAAGATCGAATATAACAAAGCTAGATGTGAATATATTGGTACTAGAAATTTTTTAAAAAAAAAGTAGGAAAATTTTCTTCATGTAATTGAAGAGAAAAACTTTAATTGTCTGTAGTCTCTTCTTTTGTTTGTCATTTAATATAACCATATAATATATAATATAACCTCAAATTTCATATTTCATAACTCGTAAGCATTACGGCGCATGAAATTTCATTTACACTAGTAACTTTGAAGTGAAATATTCAAGAAGAGCTTTAAGATAAATTTGAGGTATCTTAGTTAATATTTAATTTTAAAGAGTCATTGAATGTTCGAATTATAAATACATAAGACGTTACCAAGACCCCTTGGGAGTCCCGATAACATGAAAAGCAGTTGTTCCCCCAAAATTCTAACCTGCAATGATTTTATTTGAAAACCCGCTTTTTAATTTAATTTTGAAAAGTTGTGAACACTTTCTCTATATTTCGCCAACAGAGACAACTTGAACCTAAGATTCATCATTTGTTATAATTAAATCAAGAATGTTATGCGCGTGTGTTGGATCCTTAACCTTTTGATTGAGATCATATTCTTTTAAAATATCGAGCAATCACTTTCCACTTCTATCAGTACTTCCATCATTAAAATTAAAATTTAGAAAGTTAATATGCCATTTATTAAGGATATTATTATGGATATTATTACTTGCTTCTACGTTACATTCTTCAGAAAGTCAAATATATATATAATTCAGGTTTATTTTCTTTGTTTAATCCGGGTGTCGATATATTGTCGAGCAAAGTTGAATTGATTGTTTTCAGCTGCTATAGAGATTACTTCATTTATTCTTTTCTAAGCTTTTTTTGGTTTTGCGACTTCATCTTTTTTTTTCCTCGTCAATCTCTTCCAGAGCTGCTTATTTAAGCAGCTTAGGTACATAATGTCTTAGTTTTTGTTTATATTTCATCCAGTCAGAAATTAGTAGGCTTTCCCTTTCTTGTTCTGGATCTAGATTGGCTGTTTTTTATATCGAATATAATGATAGTTTCAGTTTATATCAATCTGATTTCCATGTGGTAGTTAAATAGAGGTTAAAATTTACCACACGGATGTCTGGTTATTTTCCTGCTTGTCCCGTGATATAGCTAAGGAAATTCGGTCCCAATGTTTGAAACCCACCCCTAATTATGATGATAGGGAGGTTGTATCAGGTTCTACTCCTTTGTGCGTATCAAGATTCGGACTGTTAAGCAATTGACTCTTGCATGAAAATAGCTGGTAGCTTGTTATTGAAGATGTGTGGGAATTTGGATATTGTTATGTTAAGTTGACTTTTTGATACCCATTTGCAATTATTTTATTTTAGAAATATTATATCAGTTCTGATCTTATTATAGATTTGGCGTTCATTTAACGAAATATCTTTTTCGCTTTAAAATATTCAATTTCTTGATGAATATACTCGTATTTGAGAACTAAAAGCATAAGGCTTGTATTGTGTAATGCATTTTACATATTCCAATGTTTCGTCAAAGGCTAATTGAGATCTTCAAAGAAAATAAATTTACTAGGGTAGTGAGATGAAAAAGGAGAGGATTAGGCATAAAATGTAAGGTACATCTTTATTTCAATCGCAAGGTATGCTTGAATTAGTCCCTACTTGATTTTGTACTTTAAGGCCCTTTTAGAGCTATTGCAGCCTCGTTTACTCATTCTTCTCTTGGGCTTGTTGCAATTACGCTATTATCCGAGATTTCCAACTTTTTTCATTTAGATTTATTCCATGTCCAGATATTATCAATACATATAGGATGATTCTTGTTAATGTACTTTTAGACGTCGTCTGTTTATATTTTCATCAATTTGTTATAAGAGTGGGTATTTTTAATTTCTATCTTTCCATATTTATTTTTGGTTTAAAGGTAATCGGTGTTCAGGCGGTATTCTTAAGCGTTGCTTTCAGTTTACTTTTGCTTTTTTCTTCGTTTTACCTCTATCTTCTCTTCGCTATTCTTTTATGCAAACGGTGCACAGGTTGCTTCCCTAGTAGAGTTGGACTTTTTCTTATTGTGTATTTTTCAACGAGGCGTTTCCTAATTCGATTTTCTGAGTTGTCTTCCGCTTCTGATTATTTGTATTCAGGTCTCTCCTCTTGTTCTTCATACTCTGTTTGTTTACTTTTTTCCATTTTCTCTTATTTGCTTAAATCAGGTTTTCCGTAATGTTTACGGTAAAGATCACTCAAGAGTTGAATACTTTGGAAAAACCTCATGTGTTCAAATGAATTTCCTTCTTCTCTTCTGTGTGGTTGCGTATGTTCCTGGATTGACTTTGGTCATTACATGTAGGTGTAAAATGCATGAAAGAATCTTTATATCTGAAGCTTTATGTAGATTTATCATGGTAGAATGTTTCTGATTTTGCATTTTAGAGCCTTCAGAAATCTAAATACCATATTCATTAGTGTACGCAGAAATACTCCGACACAAGCTGCGTTTCCCTCCCGTATTCCAAATTCACCTTTCGCCTCGAATTCCCTGGGCCCTTTTCGCTCCTTTGAGACAACCCAATTCGAGACGGCCGTTCAGGAAAATGTCTGCCGCTAAAAGACACCTGTTGCCGACGAAGGTCCGAGTTTTCGCGCCGTCATAAATTGCAACGTAGAGTCAAGGTGTGAAAGATTTACAGTCTGGCAGCAGATGAAAAGGTCTTTCACGCAACGATACGGATTTTATGAAAATTCGGTGCTCTCTCTAGACGTAGCTAGGTAATCATTTTTGAGTACCCACTCTAGGAACGAGAATAATGAGACAGTTAATTCGAGGAATAAGAATTCCGATTTGAGGTACAGTTTGGCTCGCCTTCGTGATCCGGAATAGGATCATTATATCACTGGTCTAGGATTACCTTCTCATTCGGTCTCTCGAACGGCTGGACTAAGTGTGATCATCGTCACCAGAAGAAGATCTTCACCGTTATTCTCAAAAATACTTATGAACTCAAAGGTATCGTTGAAGTGAATTATCCCCTCGCCTAACTTCACCAGTTTATTCGTTAACTAGAATTTCCATCTCGAGCACATAAACTCAAGTATTAAAAGTGATTAATTCAGTGCTTAATTCAATGATATTATTCCATTCATTCTGTCGGGTGCCATTAAGACGCAAGCATACTTGTGAGTAATTTTCAAGTATAATCCCCCCGACATGTTGTAGACTTACTTATTCAGTGCAAAGATTATACCTTTTTATGCTGTTTCGTTTTTCTAATTCATGTACATTAAAGATTATTTTTGTATCTGTGTCTTTAACTATTTTGGACGATCCTTTGGCAATTATTAAGCAATCCACTCGGCTTAAATCTCAATATTACACCTGTCCATCCATGATTGGCTTTTACTGAGTGGGGACAGACTCAAGGGATCATTATCTTAATTTTAATCCAAAGGGAAGCCCTGGGGTTATTCTTATTCACCGGAAGTAGCTATGGTAGGTGTATTGGATGCACTTCACCTCCGCTTCACCTTGGTGCGGTAATAAAATATATGTCCAGGAAGTAGGACTGGGATTACCTACTCACTAAACCTCGAGAGAGGCATATGCATACGTTACTGTTTACTTAGTTTCTGATTTTTATATATTTCTTTTTCTCATTTTTTATAATTTTCCTTCGCTTTGAACCTGCCATGAACTTGTTCTTTAATTTAGTGCCTGGTTCGACTCCCAGGTAGGATATTTAAATTTCTCCCTCAGCGTTATTATTGTTTTCTCATCATTGATTGTTTTGATTGATCAGTGTTTTGCTATGTTTTATCTTCCTGAATTTCAATATCCTTTTCTCTTGTAATTAAAACTTCAGTTTCATGTCTCATGTTATCATTCACTTCCAATTTCTCACTAGCTGCAGGGTTATTAATCATATATATATATATATATATATATATATATATATATATATTTTATATAATTAGGGTGGTAATTTAAAACTATAGCAATTTTAAAATTTTAATATCTACTTAATTATTATCTCTAAGAAATAGAATTAAACGTCAAAATAAAATCCTATTTTGAATGGAACTTACATTCAATTCACGTGATGGTCCAAATAAGCTCGCATTCGGCTTTCTAATGAGAACTACATTTTCTCTTTGGTTCCTAAGTGAACAATTTCTAGTCAGCCAAAATCCTTTCTCTACGATAAAGCGCATTTTTAATTTTCCTACCACATCAGACCTTAACCCTCTAATACTGACTACGGAAAAAAATGATAGTAATAAGATCAGATTTTGTAGCTTTGTAGTTATAAGTTTTGATAAAAGCGTATTATACACTCTGAGCTCTATATAATAGAGCATTTTGAGATTCATTTGTGCATTGGCCTGAAGGCAGCATTTATTTGAAGATGGAAAGAGAAGTGACTTCGAGGAATGTTTATTATGAAGAGAGTACACGAGAAGAAGAATAAATAGAAGACTGCAAAGGGAATTGTACCGGAGGAACGTTGGAAATATAAAGGATAGGTTTAGTTAAATGCAAAATTTACAGAGAGAATTGAATAATCTTTAATTTATTTTGCCAAGATTATCCTGATTGATTAGTAGACTGCGATTTTTCTAGCTCTTGTATTTCGTTATTGTTTACTTTCAAATGTCTTTATAGCCTACGATGCTAGTGACAATAGCTTTTTGCGCCCAGTCACGTTGTTGTTACTTACAACAACACCGTGTTTTATGGCGTTGTTTGCAGCCTTGTTATGTTTTTCCTGTTATTTATGTCGGGCCGGGCTAATTTTCTTGAATGATTTTAGGTCGCTCGTGGGAAGGTCTCATTTTCTGTCTATCCGAAGATATTGTATTTAATCTTGTGTTTATTTCAAACGCCTAATATTCTTTCTTGAGTCATTTTTGGAAAAATTAAGTGTCTTTTTGTAAAAGACTATTATTTCATTGGTAAATAAACTCATGAGTTAAATGTATATTTTCACGCGATTTTATTTTTTGCAGATGTTTAATTATTTTAAACTTTTTATTATCTGTTTACTTGTAATTCTATATTATATCTTTTAGTTCTTTGGTTGTTTGTTTACTTATTTTTTTTGATGCATAATTTCAATATAGGCTTAAATTTTCATTAACTGTCAATATTTTCATACTTAAAAGCTGTCATGTTTGAATAAAATAGAAGAAATCTATCACTTTTATTTCTCATTATAACTTTTCTTTTAAAGATATTTGTCCTAAAATTCATTTTTCTCTCCAGAGCAAAATAACCATTTGTTTATTTTCTCCATCTTTAATTAGTGTATAACTTCAACTTGAAAATGGCTCTAAATTCATTAAGAAATTACTGTTCTAAACAAGTCAATAAAAGAATTAACACGAAGAGACCGAAAAATTTATTTTCCAAATAAAATAACAGAGACTTGAAATAGTTTCGTAGGCTCTCCCTTAAAGCTCCTAATTACTGCAAACCAAAGTTCAGAAAGTCTTGACATGTACTTGTAGGTTGTTAGGAACGGACTTATCGACTTATCAACATGGTTTTGGGTATGAACACAGAAGTAAAATCAATGTTATCGAATATTAAGCCTAATTATATATCATCATCATCATCACTAACTCTATAATTTAATATGGGGATTTTCGGAGTATTTGAATAATAATTTCAAATACTCTTAGTTATTTCTAATAATTCTGTTATAATATCAAAAGAAAAAAATGGTGAAGTTCAGAAATAAATATAATTATCGAAATTTTGTGAAATCTTAAAACCCAAAGAATTACAAATGGTGAAGTTCAGAAAATTTATTTTTATATATCTTCTCTATAACTATTTTAGCAACGTGATATTTTGAAAAGGGGGGAAATTTAGTTTAGAGTTCCTTTTTAAAATTATTATAATTGGCGAAGTTCAGAAAATTTATAAAAGTTTAACCATTGGCTGCTTTTTTTAGATTTTAAATTTTAATCTTTGTAGCAAAGCCATTGCCTGGTTATATTTATAAATAGGTCATCGTGGTAGTTTCCTCCTTCAAGGTTGACTGTGAATAGGAGGTAGAGGGGTATGCCGTTTAAATATTACTAGTTTACTCATTTTTATTCTTCGCCGTTTATTATTCAATCATCATTGCTGTCTTATTCATTTTATTCCTTCTTACAAAGATAATATATGTTTTTGATCCTTTCCATTTTATTCATTCTATATTCATTAACCTTTCTTAATCCATTTATACCCGTTTATTCTTTATCTTTATTTTCCTTCTGCCTGCTTTCACATCACCTAACCACACTTGCAATCTCTGTTACCTTATTTCTACCTCTTTGTCTCGTTAGGTCATTTCTTGCCTCTTTGACTATCCTCTTCTCTTCTCTTACTCTCTTTATTCCTCTTTCTAACCTCTGCTCTTCTCTTTTTCTTGTTCTCACCACCAATTGTGATGAACAAACATGTCACCCATTGTTCGCTGTTCAATATTTTTGAATTAGTGCTATTTAGCATATTTTGGTGTGTTACGGTGTTAAGTTAATGTCATATAATCTGAGTAACATGAGCGACTAGTAGTATTTTTTCTTTTTTATCCCATTCCTTCGTTCTTTTATGCCTGACATCATTCTTACAACTTCTTTTTTGTTATCTTTCTCACCTCAAACATTTATGATATTATTTCATCTTTTTTATTTTTCCGTGATAGCTCCCTGCCCCTCTCCACCCTCCGTAAAGTATGACTGTTTCAGATGTATATACTAAATTCAAGTGTTGTGTTTACTTCCCTGAGTTGCCATCTACATATTGCGCACTTACGAGTATTTTCACATCTTGCAAACTCGAGGATGTATCTGCGCCAAACGAATATTTGTTTACTATTGTAGGAGCTCGCATCATTGACTCAAAGTGACGGGGATGGGCGTTCATGAGGCAGGGTAATGGGGAGATGAGTATGTAACACCCAATTTGCAAAGAAATTATGCCTGTGGCAGCAAAATTGCAGGATAGGTAGGCGCAGCGAGGAAACCGACAAATGGGTAGCCGGTGGATCTATGAAATCCTGAAATTGGTTACACGCATTAATTGAGATAATATTCCATGTAACAATTAGTGAACCAATGTAAAATAGAGAGAAATCCTATATAACAATTGTATATTTATTAAAAAAAGTAGAAAGTGAGCAAAGCTGACAGCCAGAGTTCCCACACAGTCACACAAACATACGCAGGCTAGGAAACAACCAGACGAAAACGGCCTCAATAATAAATAACAGAGCCAAGCTGAACAAATTCAGGGTGGTATATGCTATGACAGGTTAAAACTTTCGAAGACCAGTGAAATGCGAAACGGTCTTCCTTATACGTGATGTAGGTCAAAGTTCAAAGAATATGTAGTTAAATTAGACGCATATACTTCCCTGTAACTCCACCTAACAGTTAACAAAGGAACTGACGAACATATTTCTAAACTTTAACTCCGCCCCGCGCCCAGGTCAAGTGAAAAGATGTCACGCCCCATGGAAATGAAAGACATATATATATATATGAAACAAACAGAGTAAAATGAAGAGACTAAGATAAAAAGAGAATCATTTAACTCATCTGTTGGTATAGCGTACTTACTATTTTGTTAGTATTAGCATCACGAATCCGTTCCCTCATCCTTAAGTCCTGCTTCCTTAGACTCAGCTATCTAAGATTAACGGGAAACTTACACACAGCCAGGTAGGTCCCAAACTGTCTCGCTTGCTTCCATTTAGATAGTCCCAAGCTAAGAATAAAGCCTATTTATCTTTACTTTCCTTTCGAGTCCTTTTCTTTCTTCCGGAACCCAGCCTAAACGCGTATTCACCATTAGAAACTTTGGGAGTCAGAACAAAATCAGAATGCAAGACAAAAGTAGGCCTACTTGCTACAAGCCCTCGATACCTGCCACGCCAGATTCGACCACCTTACTCACCATTACACCGCACCCAATTTCCACAAACTCACGTACACCAAAATACAACCTATAGGTAATGTGTTCGGTGGATAGAGGAAAAGAACTGAAAGAGGGAAAAGCGGAAATGAGCTAGGCACCGACAGATCAGATTTGAGTGTTGAGTTGAGTGAATGGAGAGGGGAGGGTCTCAATTCAGGTTATGGGGATAGCCAAGAGATCATTTTCAATGGAAACCAAGCAGAAGGAAGGGGAGAAAACCTTATACCGCAAGCTCACCTTAATGTAAATCTATGTTGGTGAGCTCGAGATCATCCTCGGAGAGTTAATTGAACTGAGAACCCTTGTTGGTCACCTTTGGTTGGTGGTTGGAGATTTTAAGATTGAGTTCAGCTCTATCTCAGAGGAGGTGATTTTTGCGCTAATGTGAATAGTGGAAATTCGGAGTCAGAGGCCGAAACTGACTAAGGGTGCGGAGTCTGTCAGAGTTTGCTGTAGGAGTGCAAGAGCTTGTGCAAGAAGGAGTAATACAATGGATTCTGGGGACGATTGGAGAGGGGATAGAAATATTGGTTTAAAAGGCGGGACTGATTTTCAGAATATAGTGGAAAAATGGCTTGAGGTTGAAATAATCTGCAAGAGAGGACTCGAGAAGCAGAGGGGCCAGGAATACTGGATAAGGCACAGGTACTTCAAAATGTAATGGAGTGGAGTTCCATATGAAGGTTAATTGTGCTAAACAAAGTTCGATGGCTATCAGAAAAAGTGAAGGACTTGGAGGCGGTGCTAAGTGCAGCTTTGTTAACCTCGTGGCATCCTTAGTTCGTCTGTTGGTGAGATCTGAGATATCGAGTCCATCCTGAACGGATCTCACCTCGTCGAAAAGGGAGGTGGCCCTCTCGTTAAGTTTGGGCGTTTGCTCCACAGAGTAGTAATAAGAAGAAGAAAGAGAAGAAGAAGAAGCAGTGTTATAATAGGAAAAGACGCAAAGCAGGCGCAGGATGGGTTCTTGATGGCAACTCTGAGCCGAGTGCTTTGACTACGCCAGGGACGGTAATGGAATTCTGGGTTTTCCTGTACCGCCAAAAAGACAATTTTACACTCCTCTCTGAAAAAGGAGGTGCAGTGAGAATGATTGGAGTGTCAAAGATCGGCGTGCTTTAGAATAGCATCGACGACGGGAAGGTTTACATTTGCCTGTCAGCTGCCTTCCTAGGCGGAGCAATGAAGCACCAATTGTGGTTAAAAACAAAAAGGTAAGGTTTTATTCTCGGAGCTCACTCCTCCTCTCGAAAGACAGTGGTAACGATAATTTGAATAGATAAGCTATGATCTTGAAATGTAATTTCATTCTGATGAGCTCGATGATGAGTTGGCGGATCTTTGCTATAAGACCAATAAGGGATATTAGACGGAAAGGCCACAACAGCACACGGCTTAGCAAATACCACTGAAATAAGGAAGCTACCATTGACGAGAAAAAGAACAAAAATATAAGAGAAAACTAGAGAAAAAGTGAGAGAGAGGAAAGAAAAAAAGACAGTGAGAAAAAGAAAAGAGATAGAGAGACAAGAGAAAATAAAATGAAATGAAAAAGAAGATAAAAGATGAAAAAAATGAAAGAAATAAAAAAATAAAAGATAGTAAACCAGAAAATAAAAAAAGAAAATACACAAAAGAGATAAAAAGAGAAAAATTATAAAAGTGAGGAAAGAGTATAAAGATATAAATTGAGAGAAAATTAGAAAAAGACAAAAAGGATAAATGGATGGAAAAATCTAAAAAAACTTGGGAAGAAAATGAACTAGAAAAATGAGATAAAAGATAGCGAGATGAAACGAGCTAGAAAAAAAAGGGAGAAAGAGAGCTATATAAAAGAAATTAAGATAAAAGGAGCATAAGGAAAGCAAAAAAAAAGTTGGAAAAAACGACGAGAAAAAGAGTGAGATAAATAGAACGATAAAAAAAATGCGACAAGGAAAACTAAAAAGAGCGAAAATGTAAGCAAGAATATAGATAGAAAAGATATCGAGGAAAAAGTTCGAAAAAATAGCTTAGGGAAGAGAGCAAATAAAGCGAGATAAAGAGTTAAAAGAAAGAAAAAAGAGAAATATATGATGAGAAAACGTGAGAAAATTGAACAATAAAAGAAAGCCTGAAAATAGGAGCGATAAAAATGAGAAACAGATAAAAAAGGGAAATCAGGGAGAAAGATTTAAATAAGGAAATTAAAGCAGAGAAAACAAAACAAAGCTCGAAAAAGAACGAGTAAAACAGATCGAAAAAATTAGTAAGAAAAAAAACAGCCAAGAAAAAAGAGCGAAAATGTGATTAAAAAGGAAGCGCGATAAAAATTAGAGCGTACAAAAAAAGACCAAACAGAAGCGAGAAAAGTGATTGCGAAATGAAAGATAATTGAACGTAGTGGTGGCATGAAAATTAGCATTGCCTCCAAAACTACTTTGAAATTTAGCGGCTATAACAATCTGTTCTGGGTTGTTCAAAAGGTTTGGTTGCTCCATCGTTATACAGAGGTAGAGTTTATGGCCATAGTTACCTCAATATGATGCTTCAGAAGAAAGGTTTTTTCTGCACTTTTTCATTTACACCCCAGTGAGGAAATTTAATTTCTCCAAGGTGGAACACCTACACATTACCATAACGATGTCAAGAGCTTGATGAAACATTTCAGAATCTGTGGATCAGGCGACTACTTATTATCAATTGTCCACCGAGACCTTCACCAAATTTTTTAGGGTATTCTGCAAAATATTGATTTTGATGAATGCAATTAGCTATCTAAACTCATCCTTGAAATAGTTTTGCTTTTCCAAAGCTCCAGAGAATTTAGTCTAAAGGTGACAGGTCAGGTGAATTGATCGGCCAGGAAAATTTGACGTATTCGACATTAGTCGTTGAAGAAATCGAGCCTTTAACCATGTCATGGTGGCCAAAGACCTATGGGCTTTAGCGCTATCTTACTAAAACCATTCGTTGAGATATGTACTAGTGGCGAAAATGCTTAGGAGCATGTCTAGATATCTGGTAGTGTATATTAAATGAGCTTCTCCTCTTTTATGGTCCTGAAAGAAATTTGGTCCATAAAACTTATTTCCACTTAGTCAACACCATACGGATGTTTATGGAAAATGTAAAGGTTTCTGAAAGTGATTATTGGGATTAGTTAGTGACAACTTCCGATAACTTTGTTTATTTGGCCTTTCAATTAAATGTGGCCTTCATCACTGAAAATTATGTTATTTAATACGAATTGTTTATCATCGCGCATTTCTTTAACCCTGTGAAAAAATTATATCCTACGCTGCTTATCCTTCGTTGAGATATTTTTATGACATTGACTTTTGTATGGCTTTGAATTATGGTTCTTTTTGAGAATATTTCCTTTATTTAAAATACAAATTATGATGTGTGCATTCCACTTGGCTTAATTTCTCTGAATTGTTTTTTGTCAATCGTATAGCATATCTTGCTTGAAAATGACAAATTGATCTAATCATGGAGACATTTCGAATTATTAATTGCATGACAAACCTTCGCTCTTCAAGAGCGAATTCTGCCATTTTTGAAAGCCTAAAAGAGAACTATTTAATATCTGGATAGTTAGGTTATCCTAAGCTTGGACAAACTATGTATCCCAAGCGAGCTAATAAAATTTCAAATATTGTTCTTTGTAATGAGACTTATTTAAGATTTTTAGCTGTCATCATCCGATATATATATATATATATATATATATATATATATATATATATATATATATATATATATATATATATATATATATATATATATATATATCTTAAGAGAGCAGATGGGGTTGCGCGTTGCCAGGCGTATACGTATTTTTAGGATAAATAAGCAGGCTGAAATTTAGGAAGTTCATTATTATATTATAACTTCTTGGTACCGACACAGCGCACACTACATACCCATATTTTCGCACATTTAGGCATCAGCAACAGAACTGGAGTATCGCTCACTACTCCCAAATTCTCCCCTATCCGAATACACTACGAAAACAGACATCAACACCATAAACCAAACTTAAATGATTTTTCAATTAAAGATACAGCAATCAATGAAAACCAACTACGTACACTGAAATCCGTTTATATTAGATTTAAAAACCCCACTTTAAACTCTGACACAAGCTCATTTCCACTTTTACTAAAACTATAATCACCCACGAATTACACATGCCAAATCCACTCCCCCCAAAACAACCCCTATCTTTCAAATATTTCTATTATCTTCCCTGTTTACAATAAAGGCACCTAAAACTAATTAATCTCAGTTTTATTTTAAAAACAAAAACATATTTCCTATTCCCTAATAGTTAAAAGCACTGCATTTTTATAATTTGAATATTACCACATCTGCTGCTTTCCATTTCCCATATAATTAATTTATAAATATCTGATAACTCATCTAAAAAATTCCTATGTTTGTATATATTTATAATCTTATATCCTTGAATGGGTTCCTACCCGAGACGTCGTTACCAAGAAGTTATAATATAATAATGAACTTCCTAAATTTAGCCTGCTTATTTATCCTAAATATATATATATATATATATATATATATATATATATATATATATATATATATATATATATATATATATATATATATATATACATATATATATATATGTATGTATATATATATATATATATATATATATATATATATATATATATATATATATATATATATATATATATATATATATATATATATATATATATATCAGTAATGGCTAAGTCTCAAATGCAGCCATTCAAAGAGTGGTATGCTGTAGAGTTAAGCAGTCATTCGAGCGACAGATGGCGTTTCATACGAGCCGTGCATTTAACGGCTTCTCTCAAGCTCCCATTGGCAGCTGTAATTGCTCATGTGTTTGATAAGGTCTCATAAAAATGCCGTGGTCGTAACCTGATTTCCTCATTTCTCTTCCTTACAAAGCACCCCTTTAATCCAAATAATATGTGAAAAAGAGCAACGGTTCTTCGTTAACCTTAATGGTCTCCGGTCACGTATTTACAAAGATTAATATAAATCAAAGTTCTGCTTACTTGCTTTTATAAGAGGTAGTTAGGTCTTCCCAATTATACTCGCCAGAAAGCCACTTAAAAAAAAAAAAATCCCAATTATACCTTCGTAACACTGCGGTTTTGGATGTGCGCCTGAGCAGTAAGAAATTTGATTGTCTGTATCGGATAAATCTTCGGGTAAACGATGATGTAATTCCAAAGAGTTGTAAATACAGTGAAATTTATTTGAATAGAATGGTTTTATTTAATTTATCGTCTAATGAAGAATGATAATTAGTATTAGGCTGCTCAGCTAAAATTCATTCATTAATATATATATATATTATTAATATAAGCTTCTTAATACCCGTATATAGCTCACTAGTGCAATGAGTGCAAAAGAGATTTGTCCTTACCCCTTTTCGATATCACATATCTTAGAGACGTAGTTTGTATTGTGTGATATTCAAAGATCATACCCAACACTAAAATGAAGAAATTACGCAAGGAGGTTCAAGATCTTAAGGTGACTGTATGCAAACAATTAAAGAACGATCCAACTCAGAATAATACGACTATAGTGAAAACCGACTTGATTCCATCGACACTAACCTCAAACGAACCAGACGACGTATTTAGACTTCCCAAATGGGTATAGAAGGACAGCGGGTCTTTGGCTCCACTGTCCCTCTAAACAACAGATTTGCTGACTTGAAGGAGGAAGCTGGAGATGACAAGACCCCAATCGCTCTTTACGGAGACTCGATGGCAAAACACTTGGGTGAACTGTCTGCGCTATAAGACATCGTAAGAGAAAAATGACTTTCAATCCAGCAGGGAACAAAGACAATATGGCGGCAGCTGTTCACTCTGAAACAACCGTTAACGAAGAGGAAACGATTATCATCATGGCTTTCAGAAACGAAATATGAGTGGAGAAGTCGTCATAAATCTTTATAAAGTACAAGTTGTTACTACAAAATATATAGGCGTAAGGCAGATATAAGCCTAAGGCAGGAGTTTGTGTTGGTATAGTGCCTAGAATATGATGGAAGGACTACAAAACAGTTTTAGCAGTGAAAGTTAATAATATTTTCCATAATTTATGTTTATCAATAAATTTAAGGTTATTTAACGTTTGGGACAGATTTATAAATCAAACAGATCCCTATATAAGGGATGGTCTCCATTTCAATGGACACGAGTGGTATGCTTTTAGATAAATGTGTTATAAACCTTCCCTAAAATTGTCGTAAGGCGGCCTTTCGAGAAATAAATCTTAATTCATGGACAAACAAACCAGAAGAAAATAGCTCAGGATAATAACAGCTCCCCATATAGTAGGGTAATTAATAATAACAGTATAAAATTACATAAGGTAAATGAAAGGAAAATGGTGAGACCAAAATAAAGGCAACAAAAAACAATATATTAAGATGTTTACTTCCAATGCTCGGACCATCCGGAATAAATTTAATGAACTAAATTTAATTAGTAGTTAATATCATTACGACATTTTCGCTATTACTAAAACGTGGTTGCCTACAGCAAACTGAAACTCTCTATCCTTATTTCAAGTTCTTGCTTACTTACTAATTACCAAGGATAGGCCTCCAAGGAAGAAGGTGGTGTCTTGTTTTACTTAAAAAGCCAAATCAAGTACGTGGTTCTAAATCGAAAACACAGCGTATCAATTTATTTCAAAATTAGCAATAATTTTCCTTTTAGTTATGGGACTAATATACAGAATCCCAAGTAGTTAAAAGAAGAGGACCTTACACTGATTAATGATATTAATCTAACCAAGAATTACAAAAATGTATGCATTATAAGTTCTTTCAATCTTCCGGAAGTTGATTGGTATACGATGAGTTCAGATTAGGATAACCATATTTTAAACGCATTTTCGTCTGATTATCTCCATCAATTTGCGAATTGCCTGAAAGATCAAAGACGCTTGATTTAGTTTTAAGTAACAAGGAAACTTTAATTGATAGACTTGAAGTTCAGGAACCTCTCGGATATTCGGATCACTTTTCATTAGTATTTACATCAAATATGATTTTATTAATCAGAAAAGAAAAGAAAAAATACCTAGATTTAAATTAGCAAATTTCCAAGCGATTAGAGATAAATTAAAAGAATGGGATTTGCATAGAGAACTCAGTAATAAAACACATGATTCGCCTCAGAGTGCAAACATTAATCACAGAAAGAGTCATCTAAACAGATATGTTCCTCCCAAAAATTGTGTAAAATATATAAAACTTGCATTAATCAATATTTTAAGACTCTGATAGGAAGGAAAAGTCAATCTATAAGCGGTTAAAAAGGAACCAGTTATTAGGGGAAAAATTTACCGATTTCCAAAAGGTGGTAAACAGAGAAGTAGTGCAGTTAAATGCAGGTACGAAAATAGATTAGCGGAAAAGCTACGTGATATTCCAGAGTCATCATATAGATAGTATGGAACTAAAAACAAAGAGTGAGTTAGTTTAAATGCTAAAACATAGAGACCTAAGAGTTAAAAGATGATCTCGATAAGACGACTATCATGAATAATTATTTTACTTCAGTTTTTAACAAGAATTTTCCAAATTTAAATGAGGAAAGCTGAGAAACCCTCAATAATAACATCCTCAAAATGAATGAATAGTTACGGAAGATGATGTAAAAAATGCAATTAATAAATTAAGTTATGTTAAATAGAGCGGGGTTGAAAAAAATGTACGAGAAAATATTAAGGAAATTAAGAACGAAATTTCAGTTATACTCTTTTTTTCTCTCTAATTACTCTCTTGAGGCAAATTTTGTTCCAAGGGAATGGAAACTAGACAAGGTTGTTCCCATTTTCAAAAAGGTAGACGTGAGGAAGGCAATAATCTTAACTTCACTTATATGTAAAATAATTCAGTCATTTATTGAGTTAAAACTACGCAATCATTTGGAGAAAAATCAACTTTTAGTAAATCGCCAACATGGTTTCAGTAGAGGGAGGTCTCTCTCACTAGTTTGATTACATTTTATGAACATGTAACAGGAGCTATCGAGTCAGGTTCTAGCTATGATGTGATATATCTAGATTTGTTTTTAAAAGCTAGAAACTAGGAATATCCATCAGAAAACGATAGCTTAGATTGAAAATTGGTTGATGGATCGTAAGCAAAGAATGATTTTAAATGAGATGACATCCTACTGACTGCCGATAAGTAGTGTTGTACTTCTAGGTTCCATTTGGGGCCCCTATTCTTTGTAAACATCTTAGTTTCGAAAATAAATTGCCAAGTAAGTTCTTTTGCAGATGATAGTAAACTTACACAGTTAATAAAGTTTAAAGAAGACTTAAAATGCTTACAAAATAGCCTAAACATGTTAATTTAATTGTGCAACGAATCTGGCATGGTGGTTAATGCTTAAAAATGCGGCTTTTTAGACTTGGGAGAAAATAATCCTAAATTTAAATACTATACACAAGATACCCACCAATCTAGAAGTTTAAATAGATGATTAATTAAAATTCTCCAGTCAATGCGTTGCAATTAGAAATAGAGCAAAAAGAGAAGCATCATTTATCAGACAATCAGTCTCAACGAGTAACTCAGGGACGATGTTCAAACTATGCACGTCATTAGTCAGACCAATATTAGATTATCTTGCTCCCTTCTCGTCTCCACATTAATTTCGTAATGTAGATATAAAATAGCTACAACGTCTCTATACGAAAATAAGCAAGATAATAAAACCTGACATCAATAATCGGAAAATTGCTCGAATCTATTATAAAAGAGAAAATAGTCGAACATTTAGACAAATTGGGCATCATCCACGATTCACAGCACGGGTTTACAAAAAAACAAATAATGTTTAACAAATCTGCTATGATTTTTTCAAACTATCTTCGACGAGTATGACACGAATAAAGTGGCATAGGTAATCTACTTAGAATTTCATATTAAGCTTTCGATCCGGTCCCCCACAAGCATCTACTTAAGAAGATTACCGCTCACGGAAACGGTAGAAACGTTTTGAAGTGGATCAAAGACTGGCTCAACGGAAGGAAACAACGTATAGTCATAAATGGTCACCAATCAAGAGGGCGAGGCGTAACAAGCGGAGTGACCCAGGGATCCGTGCTGGGGCCATTGCTTTTTCTAATATACTTGTATGTAAACGACTTAGATGAATGCATACTGAGCCTATTCTTAAAATTTGCTGACGATACAAAGCTGGGTGGTAAATCAATAACATTTACCGATCATCATAAAATCTAGAAAGACCTAAACAGCATTGCGCAATGGTCATAAAATTGGCAGATGAAACTCAACATTGATAAATGCAAGGAACTACACATTGGAGCAAGAAACAAAGAATATAACTATACAATAAAAGGCCTAACACTGAAAGAACTATCAGAAGAAAAAGATCTTGGTGTTATAGTCGGCAACGATGTAGAGGGATTTACTAAAATAGTAGTATTTCGCCACCTCCTAAAATATTACTTCAGGAGAGAAAGCGATCCGTTACTCCTCCCCTTTGGACTTGCCTTCAGGTCACTGAGGAAGTCAAACCGAGGCAGGACGCTGAAATTGAAGACTACCCACCTGCCGTCTTAATCTTCCCCCCCACTGGGTCGGGAGATTACTCGTCTATTTGTATGTTTGCCTCGAACATCTTTTATGTCTCCAGCCACTGGTCGTTCCACAAGACCCACTGATCCGTCCTCCTACACTTTCCCTTAAGACACGCTCGGTTTTCCTGGCCGATAATGAGGGTTCGAAAAGGCCCCTATATCTCTCTCTGCTTTGGTGAAATCCTTGTATATATGCCTTCTCCCAAGGATTACCCGAAATTCGGCTAGATGACGCTTCCCCGAACGGAGGTTTGATTCAAAGACGCTCTCGCCCGAGAGCCGTTTAGTGACGGTCACAGGCCACGAAAGAGCTGGACATCACAGTCGTATCTTCGGGTAAGGGAGGAGAGTCTCTTACGGGCAACGTTCGCCTTTCTCAACTGCCTTTGGATCAAGGATTGGAGAAGCCGTCCTCTAAAGTTCTTCCGGTGACCTCTTGAGGACAAGAGGCCCGATAGCTTGTTCACTCCCAATTTGGAGAGGTCATCTCCCTCCCCTCTATATTTCTTCCGGTGACCTCTTGAGGACAAGAGGCCCGCATCTCACTAAATCAGAGTTTAGAGAAAGTAGCATCACCCTCTTCGGGTTCCCGGCTACCCCCGTGAGTAATCAAGGTCACCAAGACCTTCCCCCCCTCAAGTTTGTCCTGCTTTACTTTCAAATTTCAAATGAACTAAATCGCTTACTACCCTAAATCTCTCATTATAACCATTTAATAATCCTGGTTATCTAATTAGTATTCGAAACCTAATTCCGTCTTATTCATGTACCTATATATATATATATATATTTATTCTTTACCTTTTATCTAGTGTATATTAAAAATCTATTTTTGTCATTGTGTTCGGAATAGTCTCTGGTCGCGAAGCTGCAGCTATCTATTCAAATCGTACTCTTAGAACAATAACACTTCTTGCCTTGCTTAGCCTACCTTAGAGCCCGTGTGCGTATATTCCAGTTAACTTGGCCATACATCGACAAACGATTTGATAGTTGGAAGACAGTGCCCAGGGGCTTGCAAGAAAACAAACAAAGTGCTCGGTTTCATATATAGAAATGTTTCCTACTGTAGAGGAGACCCTCTAAAATAGTAGTATTTCCCCACTTCCTAAGATATTACTTCGTGAGAGAAGGCGAGCCGTTCTCCCCGCCCCCTCCAACTTGACCCTCTTTTGGACGTTACGTCAGGTCACTGAGAATTTCACACCAAGGCATGACGCTGAGATTGATGGCTACCTCCCCGACGTCTTAATCTCCTCCCCCCCCCCTGGTCGGGAGATTACTGGTCTATTTCTAGGTTTGCCTCGAACAACTTTTATGGCTCCATCCACTGGTCGTTCCGCCAGAACTTCTGATCCAGCCCTCTTACACTTTCCCTTAAGGACGGGCTCGGTTGTCTCAGCCGATAATGAAGGTTCGAGAAGGCGCCTCTATCTCTCGCTGTTTTGGAGAAATCCGGGTATATATGCACACTACCAAGAATTACCCACAAATTCGGCTAGACGACGCTTCCTCGAACGGAGGTTTGATTCAAAGACGCTCTCGCCCGAGAAGTGTTTAGTGGCGGTCGCAGGCCACGGAAGAACTGGACATCACACTCGTATCTTCGGGTCAAAGAGAAGAGTCTCATGAGATAACGTCCACCTTTCTCAACCACCTTCGGATCAAGGATTGCAGAAGCCGTCAACCAAAGTTCTTCTGGTGACCTCGTGAGGACAAGAGGCCCCAAAGCTTGCTCAATCCGACTTTGGAAAAGTCACCTACTCGCTTCGAACTTCGTCCGGTTACCTCTTGAGGAAAAGAGGAGCGCATTTCACTAAATCAGAGTGAGTTTGGAGAAAGTAGCATCACCCTCTTCGGCATTCCGTCTACACCTGTGAGTAACCAAGGTCACCAAGCCTATCCCCCCCCCTAGTTTGCCCCGCTTTACTCTCAAGGTTTAAAGGAACTAAATCATTGACTACCCTAAATCTCCCATTATACCATTTAATAACCCTGGTTATCCAATTAGTATTCGGAACCTAATTCCGTCTTATTCATGTACCTATATATGTATACATATATATTTTTTCCCTTTTACATAGTCTGTATTAAAATCTATTTTGGTCTTTGTGTTTGGAATATTCCTTGGCCACGCAACTGCAGCTAACTATTCAAATCGCCATCTGAGAACAATAACAATTGTTGCCTTGCTTAGCCTACCTTAGAGCCTGTGTGCGTATATTTCCGTGCACTTGGCTATACTCCAACTATATAAATCGCAAAATATAGTAGTTCACCTGTAGAAATCTTTGGTTCGACCTCATTTGTAGTAAGCAGTTCAGTTTTGGAATCCATAATTGCTGAAAGATATAGAAATGTTGGAGATAGTGCAACATCGTGCTACAAAAATGATACCCAGACTACGTCAAAATTTCTACGAAGACAGACTTAAAGCACTCAACCTGCAATCACTTGAGATAAGAAGGTTAAGTGGAGAACTCATACAAGTCTTTAAGATCCTAAACAATTTTGATAAAGTAAAAATTGAAACCATTTACATGTTGGATGCTTTAAGAACCCAAAGCAATGGATATAAACTTAAGAAACAAAGATTTGAAACAAATATAGAAAAGAATTTTTGCTCAAACAAGGTTGTTTCTTTGTGGAAAGAGTTGCCGGAGATCGTTGTTAAATCAAAAACCATAAACATGTTTAAGAACCGCTTAGATGCACACTCAAAGTGCATCGGCGTGGTTTTAACGAGAGGTGGCCCAGAAGTGGACAAGAGGGTCTTTGCCAGTTCTGACATCTTATAATCTTAGTTACAATGATAGGCTTAAAAAAATCAATCTCTTTTCAATCAAACATAGAAGGAAAAGGGGAAAACATATTAAATATTGAAGAATATGTCAGATACTGCAGGAAATCTTTAATTTGACAGGCATGACAGCAACGCGAGGACACAAGAAAGAGATGAAGAAGTGTTATTTCAAAACGTCAACGGAAAATTGGCCTTTAGAAACTGCATCGTTCAAGTCTGGAACAATCTAACACAAGAAGTAATCAGTTTCATACACAGAAATTAGTATGAAAAATCTCGATGAATACCTAAAAGAAAATAGCTAAAATAGCTAACCAATATTTGACGGGCTTTCACCCAAATTAGTCTAATTATTAATATGCCTACCAGATATGAGCATTCATGGTCCCTGTAGGTGCCAATAAATAGTTCTTTTATTTTTCTTTGTTAGTTTTATATTGTTCTTGTAACGTTCGTTGCAGAATTATAAAGTTCAGTATATACCAGATAACATAACTTCCCTATTACACTTAATTTAACAAATCTTCAATGTGACATTTACTTTCATACAAAATAACTGCGACAATTATTTTCACACAACTTCACTTTGACAGTTAATTTAACATAAATTCACGGTGACACTTAATTCAACACCACTATCAGGTGACGCGTAGCTTAACAAATCTTCACTATGACACTTAATTTAACACCACTTCCCCGTGACACTTAATTTAACACAACTTCCCTGTGACATTTAATTTCGCACAACTTCAATGATATATTTACTTTCCCACAATTTCACAGTGATACTTATTATAATAGAGCTTCACTGTGGTATTTAATTTAATACAACTTCGCTGTGACAGCTAATTTAACATAACCTCACTGTAAAAGTTGTTATAAAACAATTTTAATATGACATTTAATTTAAATAGTATCGAATTCCTTTAATTTGCTGAAAATTCCTCTCTTGACTACTCATGTTATCTATCGCATATTTCAGTTCTCTTAACTTGTTACTTTCTTTACCAGAATCTTCTTTAACTTCATTTGTTAAGATGCCCATCATTTTATTTCACTTTTTTTAATAAATTTTGTTCGTCAGAAAATTAGCCTAATGTGAAATTAGATTTGGATGAGAAAAAAAAGTAGATTAATACAATCTTCCTCCTCACAACCGGAAAAGACTAGAGTGTCATAATAATTATGGATGTAAAAGAATAGAGTCAAGGAGGAGCCCCACGTGGACCCCAGAAACACATGTGGTTCTCAAACACGAGATCAAAGGACGAGAGAATGGGCTTAAGAACAACAGAAGAGGCTTTCGAAACGCAGCAGTATTTGCTCATGGGGGTTACCCCGAAGCTTTGAAGAAATCTTGCCTCCCACCTACTATCTTGAAAATTGCGAGAGCAAGGAAGGGCATCTGTTATCGCAAATTCCTGACTGAAAGACGTCCATCCCCCAGATATTTCACCCCATCGTTAGCCGGTATTTAACGTCAGGCTTCGGTGGGACAAGAAAGTACTGGCCTGCTATCACGCACGAAAGTTTCTTGCAAAGGCAAGAAACTTTCCCGTCGGACCTCCGCCCGAGTCAATGCGCGATTTCCCCGCAACAGCCGTTCTTATTCACCAGCGCAAGTACTCCCGCATCAAGGATTTCCGCGGTAAATTTTAACCTGGTGCAATTCTCCTCCTCGAATTACCTCTTCCCTTCGTCGCCCAAGCATTAACTTCTGCAAGGCGTCGACGCGTGCGAATATCTTTTAATCAGGTCATCCCATAAAGATTTATTTGTATTTTGGCTCAGCGTAACCTTTGAAGACTCAATCCGAGTTTGGTCATTTACCTACCTTAAGCTCATTAGCTTGTCCCTTTTTGCCAGACTATCGAGTACCAAATAGTGTGGATATTGCAATTTCATTTCATTTGTTTAAATAGTGATCCTTTTTTTGTTGTTATTAAATATTATTTTGTACTACTCTTTCAAATAACCCAGAACAGCATTTAGCTATTGCTAAGAATTAACTGGTGTCAGGTTTAGCAAAGTTTTTAAAGGGTCATCTTTTAAGAGGTCTTTTAAAAGTTCCTTTTTGTATTTTCTTTAAAGGCTGAACGTTCTGGTTGCTTAAAAGTGGAATCAAATAATCTTTCCATATATATTTCTCTTTGTGTTTGTCCATTTGGACCACGGACGTTTTCTTGGGTCATTTTTGTCGTGAGACTGTGCGTCTCAATTTTATTACTCAGCGGAATCGTCGCCTTTTTATCCATGAAGGCTGATTCAGGATTGGGTAAGTGGTGGTTTTCATTGATAAGGAAAGGCTCTTGCATTAATTACTTCCTTTTGTGAGGCATTTTCTTTTCGTGCGCACGTTAGACCAGGTCATCAACCTTGTTGCAATTCTTGCGGTCAATTTAGTGGGTTAATTTCGTTTTGGCACTCAATATGTCGTCTTTTGAGCATTTTAAGCTTCAAGGCGAGTCCCTTGGCTTAACAAACAAGGATCTTTTATCGTATATCCAGGCAGAAAAAACGAACGAAAGAGCTGAAAATGAGAACAAGAAGCACGAGAGAGAGAGAGACGAAACACGAGCAAGAGAGAAAGAAGTTCCAGAGGGAGCAGAAAGAAGAGAACAACAAAGGAGTGAAAAAAAGAAATGAGAGAAATACGCCAGCATGAGCTTGAATTAAGTCAAGCGAGGGTCGAGACCCTCTATATGGATTCTCGCGCTGCAATTCTCCAGTCAGTATCGGTGAAGCTCCCCGTTTTTAAAGAAAGCGAGGATTTCGGATAATACTTAAAACACTTCGAAAAGATTTTTTACGTGAATAATTGGGACATCGAGAAAGACGGTGTCGACAAGCTCTTCTTATTACTTAGTTAGCAACTCCGGGACATATCTATTTCCCTCCTGTCTGAAGCTACGATTGATTATTCCACTTTGAATCCGAGCTTGTGACGACGTAAAATATGACCCCTGATTTTTATCGCTCGAAGTTTCGTCACGCACGAATCCAGCCATACCAAACTTACCGTCAGTTTGGCTACACCCTCCAAAGGCATTTTAATTTCTGGTTGGACTCGTCTAAAATTGCCCATTACTATGACTCCCTAGTCGACTTTCTCCTGGACGACCAGTCCTTGGCTTCGTTTTCTTCAGAAATTCATTCATTCGTGAAGACTCGCAGATACTACACCTTTAAAGAATGCGTTGAAGACGCTGATGTATACGTGACGAGCTATAATTGTGAGCCGAAGGAAAAAATGGAGACTCCGCGATTTTTCCCCAATGCGAAAAGTAACAACCCGAGATTTCCTCCAAATAATCCCAATATGTTCGTTAAAGTGAATGGCCCCTCAAAATACTGGGGTATTAAACCATTTGCAACAAATTTCCCTGCGTCATCCTTCCCCAGAAGCTCATTGTATTTTTCACCGGCAGCGTAGAAGGCCATTTAAGACCTAACTACCCCCAGAACTCACAACTCCGTGGTATTTCTGTCAACTAAGTACCCCAAGTGAGCACCGAGCCCGCGCCACCATCGTCGCGAGCTAATTCCTCTTTTCTCTCTGTTCTCAATTCCTCCGAACATCACTTAAATTTCCTATTCGATAAGAGCTCTCATGGAAGTTTGAAGTTCGAGACCGGGGCAGTAAATTGCTGCAGAGACACCAGCCTCGTCCCAGATACAGGATGCACATTTCTAGTGGTTTACCCAGTAGCTCCATCCACGAAAGACTTGCGGTTTTCTATAATCACCTGGGACGCGCAAACCGCTTCCCTACAGTAAATTGCCAGCTGTAATGACAATATTTTACCTGCTGGCCTGAACTAGTGTCAACCTCTATAAATTTATGTTCCGTGATAGTAAGACAGTGCCCCCATGTTACTTCCATCTCCGTGGATCAACCCGTTGTGACAAGAGCCCAATCAAAAAAGGAAACTGAGACTCCCGCTCTCCTTTAAGCCCCCTGCGACGGCGATTTCAGTGGCGTATGAGCGAAGGATTCGCTCAGAACCAGAAGGAGTGAGAGTCTCTCCTTTCACGGTGGCACAAAACCCGGAGCAACGAGCAAAAATCCATCCGCGGCAAAGAAATATTTCTTACTTCAGGAAAGAAGGCCTGATGTCTCGCGCTTGCTCGAAAAGAAATAGCACTGAAGCTTACGCATTATGAGTTCCTTGCTCCCACATTCCACTCGTTCTAATAACTGCCAACGACTGATTGTTTATTTGCCATTTTAGCTACAAAAAACAAGGCAAAGAATTTTCAGGTATTTCTTTTTTCCTTGTGCTGTAGAGGACACATAGAATTATTGCATATCGTGCGAAATTTGCCAAAAGACCACGGCAAAAGGAGGCATCAAACTCGCTCCTCTTTAGAAGCGACCTATCATTTCTGAACTCTTCTCCCGTGTGACAATCGACCTCATTGGCCCCAGTCACCCTCCATCCAGCGAAGGGCATAGCTAGGTGCTCATCTTCGTATATTTTGCCACTCGCTTTCCCGAAGCCGTTCCATTAAAGAGGATCGACAGCGTCACTTGCGTAGAAGCCCTCATTTCCATCTTCTCTTTTGTTGGAATACGGAGTGAGGTGTTATTTGACCGAGGCGTAAGTTCACCTCTGAGCATATGGAACATGTAGGAAAATTGTTTATTGTCGAACCACCTTTTACCACCCCCTTTCGCCCTACCGCAAACTAGATCTGTGAGAGATTATATGGAACTCGTCTACACGAGCGCAAAGACAAGAAACTCTCCCGGTGGAACTTTGCCCCACTCAATTGACATTTTCCCAATTACACCTGTTCTCGTTCACCAGCGAAAGTACTCCCTCGTCAAGGTATTCAGCGGTCAATCTCAATCTTCTGCAATTCTCCTCCACGAATTACCTCTCCCCTTCGTCGTCCAAGCAATAACTTCTGCAATTACGTCGCCACGAACAGATCTCTTTAATCCGGTGATCCCATAACGATTTATTTGTATTTTTGCTCAACGTATCCTGTAAACTCTCAATCTAAATTTGCTCATTTACCTGCGTTAAGCTCATTAGCATCTTCCCCGTTTTTCAGAATATCGAGGGCTCATAGTCTTGTATATTTTATTTTCATTTTATTTTTGTAAATATTTATATTTTTTTCTTATGTTATTAAATATTATGTTTCTACTAGACTTTTAATTAACCCAGAAAAGCATTCAGCCATAACTAATTAATTAACGGCTAATTAACTGGTAACGGAGCCGAGGAGAGGTCTACTGAGAGTCCTTTCACCGTATTCCACACCACTGGTTTAATAAAACCTCCTCCATAGAGATACATATATGTATTCGCTATACCCCAACAATTGCATAATTCATAAAATCCAGTAAATTCGTTAAAAAAGATCTACCTCTTCTAAACGCATGCTAAGCATTATTTATTAACTTACCAATCTCAAGATGCTCAGAAATTTCATTCTTAACTATCTTTTCTAGAATTTTACAAACAATAGAAGTTTGTAATTAACTCATCTACTCAATCATTCATTAATTTTAACTTTATCATTATTAATGGCCTCCTATCATTTTAGACCAGGTAGTTTAAACCTCGTCAGGGGTTGAATGGATTATTCCATCAAGATGGCTGTGAAAACTACGGAAGAGCCAATAATCAAATGGAGCTAGGTATATAGAACACGATAGGTGTAGAGGTTGTTGCCAGACGAGGTCTTCAATCACTTCATATGGAAACTTTCCTTCATCATGCTCTGAATGATCTGGATGGAAAATTACGCGAGTACAAATAATTAGCAGATTCTTCCTACTTTCTTCAAATCAGTTTACAAACAGTCTATTTATTTACTGATCATAGATACTATCGATTGTTTAACCGTAGCGACTCGAAGCGCAGCAAAATAATACATACCCACTAATACCCAAAACTTTCTTGAGATGAAAGCTCATTCAAGGTTGTGATTCAGAAAGTTTATTTACAATTGTGTACATCGCTTTAAATTCCGGCAAACTATGCATTTTTAGCCTCGAGTCAATAATGTGGCCAGGAATGATGAAATGCATTAACGAAAATGCATTGAAGTGCAGATGTCTACTCTTGCATTTTGCCTGGTATCCAGCAAATCATTTGGAACATATTATTAAAGGGTAGGTAGACACCATTCCAAGGTGTTGCAGATGATGGCGAAGTGTCGAGTAGGAGAAATTTTGTAAGGTGGGTAATTTAGCAACTGCAAGAGCACAAAGTCCAGACCGATATTTTCACATCAAATTTAGGGCCATACTTCTTCTTACCTGATATAATATAGAAAGGATGCAAAGAGTCTCCAGGACTCGCGCGATGTTGGGGAAAGGCAGGGACTCCGCGGAACCGAGATAAAGTTAGCTTAGAATGTTCGATGAGCTTCGATCTATGCCAGAGGGTAGGCGGCTGGCTGTAAGGGCTTGAGACACAAGGAAAATGTGTCCCTAAGTAAATCCAGCTGGGGTGCAATAAAACGGCGTGGACCGCATCCTCGCCGTAGATCAGCCTCGCTTCCCACGCTGCATGCGTCGATCTCGAGACCACGTAGGTACCGAAGGACACGAGGTCGCCCCTCGAGCTTATTCTTCTACATCTCCTCCCATCCTGGAAGATGGTACTTTCGAAGTTGGGGAAAAAAAATGACATCCCCTAAGAACTATGACTTGGAGGGAAACGGAGTCTTCCACGCGAGCGGTCAAATGGGGAGAGTTTAAGAAAAGAGAATTCCTGACCTGACTTCACGCAGGTGTACAAGTTAATTCCAACCGACTGCGTGTACATATGAACGGGAAAGGAAATTAATTATTACAGGTTTACACCAACCATAAGAGAATTACGAGGAAACGTAATTAAAAAAAGGAAAGGGGTATTTATACACGAAGCTATACAAGCGAAGAAAAATAAATGAAATGGATATTCAAACACATACATCATACACAAGTGACAAGGATGATTACAGTGGTAGAAATATACATATAGTGGTGCTGGACCAGAATTATAAATTATAGTTTTATGCATACAAGGGCGCTGTGCACCCTTGACGTACGCACCCCTACCCCCCCCAAAAATAACTATATACACAGAGAACCAATTGTCCTTTAACTTATATATAGCTGGCGGTTAAATTATACACAACATAAACTAATGACCGTGGAGCAATTACAATTACAATTTAGCATGGGTCGTCGCCCAAAGGATTACGGAAGGGTATCGGTGATACAATTTTACGACCCTTTTATATACAATATCAGTTACTGAAATTCCGGCAAAACTCAGCCATTATCATGTTTAATATTGCATAGGTATGCCAGCTGGCGGTGATCGGTCTCTATAACAAATCATCGGCCTACCAGGTACATTTTATACTTTTAAACGCATAATTCATCTCACGTAAGAGTAATTTGCGACTCGCGTAGGCCACAGGGTGTTACCATCGTCTCCGTACTGAAGAAAGACACAACCGATGCCCTTGGGGCTCGCCTCTGTCCGGATTCCGAAGGGCCTACTGGGGTCAGGCAACCTGCGGATGGGAGTAGATGCCAATTTCCCCTTTAGCTGATGGAAATGAGTAATAGCCCTCGAATTCAAGACGATCTGATCTGGGGACTTCTTCTTGAGCAGTTAAAACTTCAGGACGGCCCAAAACCCAAAATTGGGGACGAATGGAGACAACAAGTCAATGGCCAATGGGGAAAAGGGCTCAGATATGATAGGTCCCTATGTTTTGTCCCTTCTAAAGGGGAAAAGGTTTTCTGGCAGATGTCACAGGATTAGCAGTGTTCGGAAATGTCAACTGCAGCACCAGACCAGTAGAAATTTCGGAGAATCATTTGAGAAGTCTTATTGTGGCTAAAGTCGCCAGAAAACTCACTATCGTGAGCAATTTCTACGACCGGAGGGACATGCGAACGGGGAGCACAGAAGGTGTGAATATCGGGGAAACGCAATTCGAGCAAGCGCGATATAACAAGCCTTCTTTTATGATATAAAAACTATGTTGCCCACAGCAGACAGTATCCTGCTCAAGTCTCATTGATTTTTCCCACAAGGGGAGGAAATTTAGACACTCCTGTCTTTGAGCAAATTCTTCGCTCATAACGCCGCTGAAATCCGAATCTAAGAGTGTTTCAAGGGCAGGGGTTGTCTAAAAATTCTTCTTTGCCTAGGCTCTCGTGGTAACGGGCTGAGCCACCGGGTTATATGCGACTAGGGTGCACTGTCTTACAAAATGGAGCAGAATTTGATTGGGGATGACATGACTTCAGCTCATCATGAGAAGTATTGACACTACAGGTAGCAGTTTCCCATGTGAAAGCGGTTTGCGCTTACCAGGTTGTCATGGACTACCGCAACTTTTTTTGGTCAGACTCTACATGGAGAACAAGTTCATTAGATACCACGTTACAGGTAAAATCTGTGTCGCAGACGCGGGTGGAGACTCGGCACCAATTAACCTTACCGTTCTCAAACTAGTAGCTTCCTGGAGAGCTCTTGTCGAAGAGCAAATTAACTTGGTGCTCTGGAACACTGGGAGACGATATTGGAGCTTGGGTTTTTGGTCGCGATGAATAGGGATCGAGAGCAGCATTCACTTGGTTCTACTTTGTGAATGAGATTACTACGGAATTGGGAATTTTGGAGACAGTTTGGGCGGACGTGCTCTTCGGCATCGCACATGAAACAGAAAATTAGCCTACGGAGTAAGGATGACGCCGGTGGATTAAGGATGAAGGGCTTAACATCACAGGGCTACGATGAATGGAAAGTTCTGAGCTTAAAGGGGCCCGTAACCTTGACGAATTTTAGGAAGTTATTAGGAGGGAACGGTGAGTTATTAATTTTTTTATTGGGGGATGAAGGGCGAGGCTTTGTATTTTCTTTCGCGTATCGGGTGTGAATCGCCGCATAGATATCTGCCACTTCTATGCACTCTTTGAAGGAGTTACACCGACGATCCTTCACAAAGGAGTGGATCATTGGTTCATTGAACAAAATTCTAACGGAAGAAAGTAGGCTATCTCTCATTACTCGTTTTGTAACGTATGTGGTAGGCGCTCCGACTGAAATTTTAGCACATTATGTTGCGGGAAACGGCCACATGCATGCTAAGATGGAACATCAAACTGCCAAGAAGAAACATACTTACCTTTCAAACATTGAGAAACATTTGCTCTGCTATAATTTATGATACGTTGCTAATTGTTTAGAAGTACAGTACCTATGTTGTTTGATCCTTCATCACTAGAATCAGATGAGGAAGATGAGGGTTCATCAATAATATTATATTCATTTTCTGAAAGCCCGTCATCGGTATCAGAAAGCTGGGCATCCGATGAATCACATGGTATATTTAAAGGTTGTTCTAATATTTGTTCATTTGTTTGTTTTTTATCCATGTCAATTAATATGGAGGGTTTTCCAAAGTAAATTTGATTACAAATTGATTATGAAAGCTGAAAAATAAAATAAATCGTAAGTAGTTATTTATTTATATAGCAAATAATAATTTATAGCTATAAATCACAATTCGCTGTCTGAACCGGGCACGTCGCGTTATCACACGTACCGAGCGGTGTATTGCAACCAGCTTCTCCGAGAAGACAGACGCAACGCCTGGTAGAGCCCCGCTGACTTCAAATAGAGGGGACATGGTGTGGAAACCGACCCCCTGTTTGAAATTGGAGCCATCCGTATACACTGACATGGTTCCAGCGTGACACAGAGTGTACTGCAAATAGCTGAACGCAATACTCCCGGCGCTGTAGAAATTTTGGGGGCCGAGGCGTGGCGACAAATAGTCAAGGGTGATACCTTTTAGGATGTCGTCCTGGGCAGAACCAGAGGTGCTACCGTAGGAGTTTCCTAGCGCTAAACCCAAAGGGCTTAGGGTATGACTAGCGTCTCTTAGTGGCATAAGCACCGTCGAGATAAACTGCGGATAGTGTGAGACCTGTTGGCAAAGGAGGGAGGCGCCGGACTCGCACGTGCATGCAAATACTGCACTATGCACGACGCAAAACGAGAGGCGTCTTCCCTGCATCGACAAGTAGGCTCTCAATTTAAAATGTGCAGAATGCGACGGTAGCCCGGCAAAGGCGGTGTGCTGGATCGAGTCAACCTTTCGCAATATACGCTCGGCTGCAGATTTATAAAACTTGAATCCGTATTCGAGCTTCGAACGAACAAAGGATGAATTAGAAGTTAAGGCACTAGCCCTCGCATTGCCTCTAGGGAACGCCACGTGAATGGAAAATATCCATGGTGCTTTTAAAAGAGTCCCTAAGGCAGGAAATTTCAGCGTTTCATGTGACGCGTCGGTCAAATACAAGACCAATGAAACGGTGCGAGTCCACCACTTCCGGGCGAACCCCATTTAGAAATAAGTCTGGGTCAGGGTGAAGCCTTGGACGCTAGTAAAAGTGCAATACGCTAATCTAGGCCAAGGGATAGCGAAACCTTTGCCCTTTCTTCATTGTGAGAGACGCAGTTAAATACCTCAGAGTTGGTATCTGTTCTGCGCCAAAAGATATTGAAAGGCCGTCCACGAAGAGCGTACCGAAACATCGACCGGCAGCACCTAAGTGATAGCGTTGGTCTTAGGGCAAAGAGTGCGACACTAAAGACACTTCCTTGCAGGACATCCTCTCCCAGCTCCAATGATCAGGAGAGGGCTCCCTGCCCCCATATGCGGATTCGACGATTCTGCAAAATTTCCGATATGAAGATTGAGAGGTGTCTCCTCGCTCCCATCGTTTGGACAGTCACTATGATACCGTATCTCTATACGGTATCATAGGCCTTCTCTTGATCGAAAAACACCGTGGCGTGGTGTTCTCTACGAAGAAAGGCCTCTCAGACGGTATTTTCCAGTCGTAGCAGAGCATCTAACGTGGATTGGAACTTGCGAAGGCTGCACTGTGCAGAATACAGATGGCCTCCGCTCTCCAGAAAAAGGCTAATCTAGATAACTGATACCAATTTCTCCATCAACTTGCACACGTAGTAGGTTATAGCAATTCGCCAGGATTTTGGGAGGATACCATATATTAAGATCTTGTTGAACAAATCTATCAGAAAGGCCATGAATTGCTCATCCAAGTGTCGAGGAATGGCGTAAGGGAGTGCGAAATCACCACGCGCATTGAATGCTGAAAGAGCAGCATCCCTGCTAGAGAATGCGGAGAAGGCGATCGCGAAGGATTTCGGCACGGACGCGGAGCCTGAGATTGCGATCACATTATCCTGGAGAATGGGAATGGGGTACTGCGAGAAATTTCCACTAATCCTTTTGACTTGCTTCCACTTCTAGGCTAAAGGGGTCTTCCCGTTTAGTAAAAAAGACCAGCGGAAGTGCTTCGAAGTAGCGGAAACTAGCCCTACCTCGACTAAATTCCCCCACAGTGAAGTCGTTCTGGCGGCGCTTATTGCGTATGTAGGCATAACGCATATGTTTGAGGGACGTCCTACACTCAGCTGACCACTAAGGGAGAGGTGAGCGGGCAAATGGCAAAAATTTCTAGGAATAATAAATAGGCCTACAGTGATGAGGTTGCTGTAGCAGAACTTAACAGCCTCCTCTACCGACCTAAACTTTCTTACTGAGACAGAAAAATCAGTCATTTCTTGAAATGCAGACCAACTCTCCCGCGCCAATCACCAGCGGTGCGGGGAAGGAAGGTACTCTCAGAGGCAGATGCCCTTGACAATGTCACTTGAAAGGGAAAGTAATTACTATCATGAAAGTTATCGAATACCCCACACCCAAAATCAGGCCTTACATTCGGAGAGCACAAAGATAGAACAAGGCAGGAAAATGAAACAGTTATCGGGCATTGATGCGTAAACTCATCCACGATTTGTCCAGCCATCTCCAGTTCGTCGATCAGATCGAAAGTACTAGACCCCTGGAATTAATCGAGTAGTCTCCCTAGAGGGGGTATATACCGTTCAGTTATTCGAGTAAAAGAAATAGCCTGAGCAACCGTGCCACGACACGGCGGAAGTCCCCCTAGCCGAAGTCGGCTGCCGGTGGAATGTGCCCGGAAATAATAGTATACCTCCTATCCATCTTTAGCTTCACAGATACGGCCTGGAAGGAGGTATCTAAAGCAAAAAGAAGAACCAGGGCATCATGCCTAGTGTATATCGCGCCTCCTCCTGCTCAGCCCTGATCCCTTGGTAGTGCGGTCGCAAAATCCTTATACCCCTTTGTCATGCACCGAGTAATATCTGCAAAAAGATAGCTAACAGCGAACGAGAGGAGACGAGCTGCCGCAGCTTCCCCCAATTAGCCCGGAGTACGCTACAATGATGGAATAAGCCCTCGAGGCCTAGCTTGGAAGAAAAACTGGGTTCATCTTCGTAGAGAAGACTCTCACGGGAATGGCCTTACGTTTCCCGGGGGCAGAACTCCGGACGCTGTTGGCTAACAATACGATGGATGCACTGTCGCCTTTGATGATTTATAGGGGGAGGTTTGGCTCGCCATGGGAGTCTTTTTTTCCCTCCGTTTCTAAACTTTTGTAGGCAGGTGGGGCGACTTCGAAGACCGGTTCCCTCTTTGGGAGGCTCCACTGTCTCCGTGCCACCCAGCCTATCTGTAGGTGTACGCGTAGGAGCCGAGGCACCTTTAGTGCTGTCCACCTTTCGGGGGCTAGCTTAAGGAACCCCGGAAGATGGCCTTGCGAGCAGCTTCAAGGCATTTGGCTCCTATGAGTCTAACGACTCGGTGGAGGCACGCGGCTGTATAGCCTTACGGTAAACAGTCATGCTGAGGGAAGGAGGGGTAGCCATTGATTTAGCCGTGGCTGTGTGTTTAACCTCTATGCCCCTAGCTCTACAAGACCACCGCCCGGAGTGGGTAGAACCCGAAAAAGGGTTCCAAAATTGGCGCAGAAACGACAATGCTTGTAGGCCTAGAGGAGTCAGGAGCAGAATGTGTTTTTCATAGCAGTTAGCATAGGACCTCTCACGCAGCGCTGGGCGCGCCAGCACAAATCCTCATCTTCGAGAAATGAGAGACGATCCTGTGCCTGAATGGCAAGGTTTGCTTCTCACAGATATCGCACTACATTGATTGAAGAATCGGGGGCGGCTCTAGGCAATTAAAAAACCTGGCCACACAGGATTTGGACTTGCCGTGTGCGGCTTTGAAATAACTTACACAGACTTTTGGTAACCTAAACTTCGTGCACCAAAGGGAGCGATTTATATGGCCTATGCGGTTGCAGTAGCACAAATGCCTTCACTCGGTAGCGATACCAACCAGCACGCGTTTCCCCTATGGCGAAACGGCCACGCGCCTCCAGCGAGTCGCGAGATTCACAGGAGGCACCCCCTCTGAATTGGTCCTCTTTATATCTTCAGGGTTTCCTAAAGCTGCCCTCACGAAACGTGGAAAGCACTAAAGGAGGTTTGACTTCTTTGCCCACAGCCAGTAGGGGTCTTGGTCACTCGGAGACGGTGAATCTTCCAAAAGAGGGACCTCCGCCGCCAAAGCAGCCCGGCCCCACTCACCTAACGCTTCAAGGCGGAGGGAGGAAAAGACTCGCATGGTTAGCCCAACCTCTCCCAATAAGTCTTTGAAGGTGACAGCTCCTTCAGCGCATTTTCAGCCAAAAGCGTCTGGAGTTCTGCTTCCCGAAAGCCTACGGTCATTCTTGTGATGGTCTTCTCTTTGAAGAGGGCCCCGCATCTCCTCCGAATAAGGACTGGAGGGCATATTCCTTCAATGGAATTTCTGAGGACTGCGGGCCAACTGTGTGGATTGAGGAGGGTAGTTTCCACCCGTTATCTTTCTGTTTGCTGTAACCATGCTTGGTGCGTCCCGTCTGCGAGGTTTTCCTTCGTAGACAGCACTATGACACGCTCTTTTTCGATCTGGAGAAGGCCTATGATTACACATGGCGATAATTTATCATGGAGACTCTCCAAACGTAAAGGGCGAGGGGGACGCCTCCCAATCTTTAAATCTATATTTTTACGAGATCGTCAATTCCGCGTACGGGTAGGGCGAGCCCTCTCCGGCTGAATGGAGTAGGAAGAGGGTGTCCCGCAAGGAAGTGTTCTTAGTGTCAAACTCTTTGCTCCAAGCATGAAGGGCATCACCTCGGTGCTTCCGGCACATGTTCTTGCTACGCTCTACGTGGACGACCTTTCGATCTCTTTTGGTTCAGCCCAAATGCCAACTTTGGAGCAGCGACTCCAACAGGCATTGAACTGCGTCTCTCGCTATGCCAGACCGCGCAAGATTCAGTTTTCCTTGGTTAAAACTAAGGTTGTGCACTTCTCTCAACATCTACGGCTCCACCCTGACAGAGACTTGTTTGTAAAAGGGGTTCGCTTCGAAGTGGTGGACTCGCACCGTTCCCTTTGTCTTTTATTTAACCAACGCTTTACCTACGATGCTAATATTTGCAGGCTTAGGGTCTCTTGTACCCGCGCCATGGATATTCTTCTCTCCGTGACGTTCAGCAACTGGAGGAATGATAGGCTTACTGCCTTACTTTTTTATCGATCATTTGTTCGTTCGAAGCTCGACTTCAGATGCGTGTTTTATGCACCGGAGTCAAAACATGTATTGCAGTAGGTGCCTCGATCCACCACACCAGCCTTTGCCTGGTGGCCGATGCCTTCCTCATATCCCCCAGTGAGAGCCTACTTGTCGATCCTGGGAAGATGCCACTCACTATGCACACTTCTTGTTCGTACGAGCCTGTTGCCTTCCTCTTTCATTCGCCAACAGACCTGAATGCATCCGCAGCTGATCTTTACGGTGCCAATGCTGCCGAGAGACGCCAATCATACGCTATGCCCTTTAGGTTTAGGGCAAGAAAACTCCTTCCTGAGTTCAGTATAGCTCTCGGACCGGTGGCGCCTCTGGTTTTTCCCAGGACGCCACCTTCGAGGTTACCGCCTTTAACAATTTGTCGCCACGCCTCTGCCCCTGAAAGTTCTACAGGCCGTGAGTATTGTGTTCTACATTTTTGGTGCACATTTCGTGTCACGCTGGAACCATGCCAGTGTATACGGATGCCTCTAAGTCCCAAGAGGTTGTCGGTTACTACGCATTGTCTCATCTGTTTGAGTTTAGCGGTGCTCTGCCAGGGATCGTGTCTGTCTTGACAGCCAGGCTGATTGCAATACACCGCTCGGTACGGGAGATACCGCGACGTGCCCGGTTTGGCGACCGGAATCTGATTTTTAGCGACTCATAAAGCCCCCTGAGTGCTATTGGAGCATTAGAATCTCCGCATCCCCTGGTTCGCAATACCCGTGACGCCGCGGTTTTGGCGAGCCGGGCGGAGGTCGAGATTAACTTCTGCTGGGTTAATAGAAATTTAGGAATTTCGGGGAATGAGGACACTGAAGAGGGCGACAAAGAGTACGTGAGAACTAGGTGACCAGACCAGCATTTTGCTCTTCCTTAAGCCGATTACATGTCTGCAATACGGGCTGCCACCCACGCTGCTTGGCAAAGAAGATGATAGACAGTCTAGAGGAACTTAATGTTACGTGCCATAGTGCCCTGACTGTTCCCATGGACCTAGCTAGCAATGCCCAATGGCTTCAGGTTGTATTCTGTCGTGTCCAAATTAGACATACCTACGGGACGCACTGCCATTTGATAGATTGCTCGCCTGCGCCTTATTGCGATCATTGCCTTGCAGTCAAGACTATTCTACACATTCTAGTTAAATGTCTCAGTCTGGGTGAACTTCGCGCATGCATGTTGCATGTTTCAGAATCGCGAAGAGCGGGGTCACTACTTCTTCTCCCCTATACTCAGTACGGGTTCGGTCACACAGAGTTGTGGACTATACAACATTTAGGAGGAGATTGTCCTCATCCCGTTTATTTGACTGCTGTTGTTTAGAGATGTCTTTGTAGTTCGCATATTCCTGCGGCGGGGGAGGGGGGAGGGCTTTCCTTCCCCCCAAAACCGAAGTGTGCTTCATTCCCGTCTTTTTGCTTTGTTTTCTTCATGTTATTTTTTGGCGTTTGTCCTTTTTTATCCGTTATTTACTTATTGCTATTTGTTTTTTTGTTATTTTTTAAATAGCCTAGTAGTAGGCTGTGGTGTGTATGTTGAATTATGCCCAAGTAGGAAGTCGACAGATGTATTTCTAAAATGAAAAAGGAAAAGAAAATACAATAACATCCATCCTAACTTGCACTCATTATGGCCACTACTGTATATATATATATATATATATATATATATATATATATATATATATATATATATATAATATATATATATATATATATCATCACTCACTCTATAATTTAAGAAGGTGATTTTTTAAAGTATTTGAATAATAACTTCATCTTGGTTTAGTTATGACTTGTTTTTTTCAAAGTTATTTTTAATAATTCTTTTAAAATATAAAAAAAGGGTGAAGTTCAGAAATAAATATAAGTATCAAAATTTTATGAATTTTTTTAAACCCAGAGAATTAAAAATGGTAAGGTTCAGAAAATTTACTTCTATATATCTTTTAACTATTCTATAACTCTATACTTTAGCAATGTGATATTTCGAAAGGGGGGGAAATTTAGTTTAGGGTTCCTTTTTAAAATTATTTTAATTAGCGAAGCTCAGAAAATTTATAAAAATTCAACCATGGCTGCTTTTTTTAGATTTTAAATTTCAATCTTAGTAGCGAAGCACAAGCTCTTCCCGTAGGGGATGGGGGCGAAGCCATTGCCTGGTATATATATACGGTGTGATAGTATTGCCTGAGGCTGCCACGCCTCGCTTCTATCACATATTGGTACTCATGCTTCCCACGTTTATCCTGCGAGAAGAGAGTTTCAAGGCGTTCTTATCGCCTTAACATTTCCCGAGTCTTTTCTTCCTTCCGCCCAAGTTTAATCAAGGAGGTTTAATCCCCCGTTTGCCTGCAGACGTTGATCTGGCCAGATCGAGTTAAGCTTATGGGAAGATAAGAGTGTTCGAATCGCTAGCGGGATATTCCATGGAAGTCCCCTATTGCCCCATACGCCGAGGGGCTGGCTCCGGCTATTTATGCGATAGAATTTCGCATTTGAATCAGATCCCGATTATCTTCGTCAGGCATCACGCCGATCCGGTCTCCCTTGTGCACTTAGGAACTCTCTACCTCGAAAACTCTTTTATTGTCCAGAAAAGAACAATATCCTTGAGTGCTAAGGTTCTTGCCCTTCGAGACGCCAAGTCAACAGGCCCTTCCCTGTTGTTCAATTGTTCAGAAGAGGACAACTTTAGAACAGTCATTGTTCTTCGAACCCGTTCAACAAAAAACGGTTGCCGCTTCCCTGATATCACGTCAGTAGTAATTTAATTCCCCACTTTTAACGTTCTTCAAGAGATCGCTTGCTTACCTCAATAACCTCAATTGTTCATCCAGAACATCTCCGGTATCCTGTCTCAAAGATCGCTCGTACTTCCGAGCCCCACTTCGCTTATACTCCTCGAAGTCTGTCCTTTGCCCCTCGTTAAGGACAACCCCCCTAAAGACCCCCTCCTCCTGGAAAATAAATCGCCAGTCGTACCGAAGTCATTCCTTCAAATCGCTTTCATCTGCACGCTGACCTTATAAATACGTAAGCTACGAATTGCATTTAATTGTTTAATTTTGTTGACAACGTAACTCCGTGCTTTAACACGGATTTATTCGACCCTTTCCCTTCTTGTTTGTTTTTTTATTTAAATCCCTCCAAATCTTAATTCACTGCTTAGTCAAATTTATCCTATGACCTTTTCATTTCATATGCATCTACCTTTTTAAACCCCGGTGATGAAAATATTTTCCATGTGTTATTTTTGTTAGTTTAATTAATAAAATTCAATTTTGTCAATGCTGGCAATATTATTTATCCTTGGGCTCCGTTCCACCTCTTAAGTATATTGAAGATAAATAAACCTTTTCCAGGCCTATTTATTAACGTAGAATAATACTCGGCCACCTGATTACATCCCCGCACTCGAATATAGAATAATCGCCACAAAGAATAGATATATAGTATATCGTCGGGAGCCTTTTCTACGACATACATATATATATTTATAAACTTTATTATCTTTAATTGAATTATATAACTTTGAAATAAAAATACAGAAACCTGTACCATATTAAAAGTCTGTTTCATCTTCTACCCCCACATCTTTTTAATGTTTAAATTATTAACGTATAATATTAGTCCTTTACAAATTTTTTAAAATTTGTCCAGTACCAGAAGATGGGTGAAACATTTGCCTGAAACGTTGTACATATCACGTAAACAAAATGAACTTCCCCTTTTTCGTCATATCATTCATCCTGCAAACTATATAAATATATATATATATATATATATATATATATATATATATACCTTCCAAAAATCCTCTTGGAATTAAGAAGGGAAGATACAGGTAAGTTGTATTGCCTACTCTATAATCATATAGTACAAAAGAAAGATAAATTTGACGTAAATGAGCAATAATACAGGAAATAGGATTTTTTAAGTGATGAGAAATAGACATTGTAAGAAAAAAGGAACATGGAGAGCAATGGACGGCATAATGAAAGCAATCCTTCCTTAAAAGACAGAAATAATTCTTCCTGCTGATGAAAAATGTGTGATGAAATGAGGTGAACGCTTCTGTCCATTTTCCCGTTGGTCCTGAGCTCAGATGCTGCCAAGAGGATGGGTGATGATGGATGAATGTTATGGGTCTGGAATGGGAACCTCAGAAGGGATAAATAAAGGTGGCCTTGATTGAAGTAGTGGCGTAATCAACTACCGCTACATTTTTGCCACCTCCTTCCAGGTACTTGCACCAGAAGCGCTTCCAACTACATAGAGACAGGTGTTACTTCCCTCTATGATTCTGGCACTTATGCTTCCTGCGTGAATCCGGATTCGAGGAGCTCAACCATCCCCCTTACAGCCCAGATCTGGCCCCTAGCAACAACTTTTTATTCCGCCAGCTTAACGCTGCACTGCGTGGACGCCGGTTTGGGGACGATGAAGATGTCCAGCTCGCCATTCAGGAGTGGATTGAACAGCAGTTGGGAGATTTCTGGTTGTCTGGAATTCGAAGCCTCAGGGACAAGTGGCGCAAGTGCATTGAAGTCGAGAGTAGTTATATTGAAAAATAATAAAAGACTTTTCCTCATATCTCGTTTCCTTATATCCGAATTTCCAAGCTTATTGACCGCCCCTCGTATATGTGGATCAGTAACATAAAGACAATACAAGAGATAGTTGACTAAACATGTGAAGAAACTTTATGTGCTGTACTTTTGATGTAAAGTGGGTGACCAGGACAAACGCTGGGCACCTCACATATGTTGCGTCAGGTGTATAAATTCCCTTTCTGCCTGGGTGAAATGCAAAGGGCCTCCTTATATTTGGCGTACCAATGGTCTGGAGAGACCAAAGAACCATTTACTTAATTTCTACTTCTGCTTAACAGATATTAAAGGTGGGTTTTATTTGGGTTTTCTTTATTGGTCTTTAATATATTTTCAAAAGTTGTATCAATTAAAAAGATTAAAATACATAATATATTGTACTCCCCCTATTTCTGTATGTGATCACAGTCAGTAATCTCCATTTTTAGTCTGATTTTATTTTATTTCACTGCAGGTTGCAACAGAAGTTGCAAGAAATCTATAATGTATCCAGATCTTCACCCAGTTCGATATTCAATTGCTATTGCTGTACCATAGCCATTCTCTGCACTACTAAGAGATGACACGAGGAACTCAAACGATTCAGAATCTCAAGATAAACTATATGTGGCACACCTAGAATCTGACTAGAAACCACACGTCATCACCCAACCGGAACTCAATTATCTAGTTCGTAAATCTAACCCTTGCTACGCAACATAGTGAACTCCTGGCCTTACGTCTGCAACAATGGAACCTGTTGGATGAACATGCTCAAATAACAGTATTTAGAAAGCGGTCTGAAGATCTACACAAATTCTTCACTTTTGAAAATAACTTGGCTTATTGTAATGATATAAGAGGCCAAGTCAATGCCGTTGAGCTGAGCTGTGAACCAAATGAGTGGAGGTGATTCATAGATGCATCCATTTTTAGCAAAAAAGCGGTTATGTTGCACATTGGGAATTCCATGGCTCCAGTTCCAGTTGGTTACTAAGTCATTTTAAGCAAGAAATATGAGAACCCCTTGTTTTTATTATAACCACATAAGTTTCAAGGGGCATGAGTGTCTAATTTGTGCGGATATGAACATATTGCCCTAATTAATGGGCTAAAAACTAGATACATCATGTTTATGTGCTTCCCTTGCAAGTGGGAGAGTAAGGCCATATCAGAAGATTATGTATGCTCAGAATGGTCACCTAGGAACTATAACACCTGGATACCATAATGTAAATCCTAAGCCACTAGTTAAGAAGAAGAAAATCATTTTGTCCCTACTGCATATAAAGCTAGGTCTAATGAGGCAATTTACCAAAGCATTGCAACATAACAATCGATGTTTTCAGTACCTAAAAGCGCTCTTCCGTAAAATAAGCCATGCCAAGATTAAGGAAGGCATATGTGTAGGTCCTCAGATTCGTCAACATATAGCTGATGAGGACTTCAAGGTGAAAATGGATGAAATTGAGCTAACAGCCTGGAATGCATTCAAGGATGCATGCAAAAGCTTCTGGGAAAGCAACAAAAGGTGCAGCAAGAGCGTATAGTGGAGAGCCTAATCAAGAGCTATCAAGATCTCCGATGCAATATTTCACTGAAGATACAGTTTCTTCATTCTCATCTGTCCTTAAACACAGAGAATGCAGGAGATGTGAGTGATAAAACTGGAGAGAGGTTCCATCAAAATAAAGCTTCAATGGAAGACAGGTATAAGGAAAAATGGAGCTCTGCTCTGCTGGCTGACTTCTGCTGGAACCTGAAGCGTGACACACCTGAGGGGTCTTACAAACCCTAATTAAATACTAAAATGTAGGTTAATACGTTATATAATGCTAACAAACATGCTACTTCATTATATATTCATGGATTAATTGCAATGGACCCATTTAATCTGACTTTGGGAGCGAAATACATTTATGTCATCATGAAAGTTGGTATCAATTGCATAATTATTAAATCAGGCAATTTAAAAGGAAATATTACTTGATGGTGTTTTTTTGTTAAAAAATTCGAATTTAGCACATTCAACTTCATAATAAAAGGCACATGAGTTCTATGTTTTTTTTCTTGATAGTGAAATTTCTTGTACAGTGTTATTAGTTAAAAATGGAATAAAAAAAATCTGTTTCCCTGAAAACCTTGCTCCTTCAGATATATTACAAATGGCTATTCTAAAAAATAAAGAAAATACAATGCAAATGGAACTGAAACCTAACAAAATGGAAACAATAATGATAATCAAGAAGAAAATAACGACAACCAAGAGAACGCTACAACCGAAAACGAAACGAAAGAAGACAGCAATCTTTAATCTAAACTTAAATAAGAAATAGGGAATGATGTGCGATGAGAAAGATCTCAGATTGACGATTTATGGAAACGTATCAATGACATTACCACGAAAATTAAAACAAACATTGTCCGTACTCTCGCTGAAAATAAATGCAAATAGGCTTACAAAGAAAACGAAAAGACAGTCAAGAAATATCTTATGGAAGTATGAATTAGAATGTATCCAGGAGACAATAGCTACCTTTTCAAACGGTATTTACGATAAAAAAGAAATGGTAAATTTGCTTCCGACGGTGATACTGTGAAAGAGACAGACATCGGAAGAACAAATACTAAACAAAATCCACAATAAATGAACATCAAGATTTGTATGAAAAGGATCCAATAAGAGATTCTTACTTAAAAAAACACGGTAAAATGGGAAGCGTTAAATATATAAAAATAACTATACTGCAAATTAATACCAACGGCTGGATCGATAAAGGAATATCCAGTAAGTGAACACGATGAAGGAATAAAAATCTATAAATATAAAATATAATAACAATAAATCCGTCAGTAGAAAGAATCGATGAAGCGGCTATAGCGATTAGAAAAGTTCTAGTATTTACGAAGATACATTTAACGGATGAAGCATACATAGCCGTGAAAATAAAAGAAGAATTGCCCCTTTAATAATATCAACGGGGTAACAACCCCCAAGAAAAAACGTTTTGCTTGTCCCTCACTTCATTACGATATTTTCCCATCGTCACCCTACAATATTCCAGGGAGACCTAAATGCAAGATGCAGAGTTAACGAATGCAGAACGTTGAACAATTTTGGAAGAAATCTCGAGATGATGTTGGAATAAGCATTCATTCCGATTGGGACCAGATCATCCCACCTATATTACAATAAACATCGCTACTAAGCCAGACCTAGTATTAAGCAGCTGTGATATGCCATTAAATTTTCATATGGAACCGGTAGCAATTGTAACCAGTCACCATATATGAACTCTGCTTAAAATGAACCAAAAAACTAATACAGATACCTGTAACTAAAAGGAAACAATATAATAAAGCTAATTGGAAGATCTATAAAGAAGAGCACTATACATATACCCCTATGAACCTGGTAAATGAGGCAATCGATGAAGAGTTGGAGCATTTGATGGATGCTCTGGTAGCCGTAATCGTAGACTGCTACTACCAGGGATAGTACAACAACATGAATGTACTACCGTAATGAAGAACAAGAATAAACATGTGGAAAAGGCCATATGATTCAATATGGAAAGAAGGATATAACCCAGAAAAATATAGAAAGTTAAATGAATTAAAAATGGAAATGAAATACCTAATAAAATAACAGCAAGAAAAAAGCTGGGAAGAAATTCTAAGACAGAGAGATTTAAATAAAACTCCGAAGAAAAACTGGAGAGCCATAAATAGAATAAGAAGGTTGAAACCAAGAGCATCAATAAAAATTAAAGATGAAAAGGGTAAACTAATCTAGGAAGAAAAGGAATTAGAACAAAGATTACGTAGACATTCGGAAACGGTTTTCTCAATTTCACCACAGGAAAACGAAGACCTTTGCGACGAATCAAAACAAATGATTCATGAGTACCTGAGAAACAGCATTAACTGAATTACTTCTGCACATTTAGTAGACCCCGAAAGGGAAGAAAGATGGGCCACGGGGGAATAGTGTAACGATACATGAAGATATGAATGTCATAAGTTCATTGAAGAAAATGCCCCAGGACTAACAGGCTAACTAAAATAAACTTCATAAATGCCCCGAATAAAATCATAAGAGTATTAAAAGACACCTTTAATGTCAGCTTAAACACCGGATACTTTCCTAATGCATTAAAAGCAGCAAGAATATTGCTTTTCTCTAAACCAGACAAACCACCAAATCTCCTGAATAGTTACAGGCCTATATCTTTGTTGGATTTGACCTGGAAAATATTTGAAAATATAATGAAAAGAAAACTAATAGAATATATAGAAGAAAATAATCTATATAACAATTTCCAGTTTAGATTCTGAAGAACAGGGATACCTCAATTGGCCTCGTACTGATAAGATAAAAAAATAGCACAGGCCAAACAAAACAAAAAAAAATCTACCAGGTGCTCAGAGACGTAAAGAAAGCCTTTGATCAAATGTGGATCAGAAGCTTACAATTCAACATCATTATTCTCCAAATGAACGACAATTTGGAGTGAATTCTTTGCAATTATAGCAACAAAAGAAAAGCAAAAATCGAGAGAAATGACTACGAGGGACCAGAATTGAAATAAAGGGCCTGATTGCCGCATGGACGATGTCTTTCACCAACTTTATATTCAGTATGCACAGTTGATATGCCACCACCTATAAGACTAGAAACACTGAACGTTAAATTCTCAGTTGATATCAGTCAATTATTTACATCCCAGATTTTAAACGTAAGAAGACAAGCGCAACTAAAGGCACTGGAAATTGCCAACTTCGCCAGATTCGAAAAACTTTAGGAAATAGGTGCAAAAACTCCAAGGTTTACCGCAATTCCCATTGGAAGAAATTATACAGCCAATATTATACATAAGGAGAATGTTACAACTATAAAACAGAAGCCAAAGCCTTAGGATTAGAAGTAACATCCATAGAATTTAGAAGGGCAATATTAACATACACACCAATTCCACGGCATATGATGTCTAAAACAAGAAAAACGATATGCAGCGAATACAAAACAGGGCCTTTAGATTAATTACCAACACGCGAAAAAGAGGTAGAAGAAAAATGAGAGTTTTACCCTTAGAGGCCAACTTGACACCTAGAAATGTGGTCCTAAGGAAAAGGGCTCACTATATATTGGAGAAAAACAACAACCTCTACAAGGATTTTTAGAACACATCTATATTAATGAAGAGCAACGCACTCAACTTCGATTCCAAAGCTCAAGGCATCAGCTAAGAAAAGAGGCCAATAAACGTGAAAAGCTCAGAAAGAGGTAAAAAGGAAGATAAAGAATAAACAGAAACAGAAACAGATAAAAAACAACAAATACGCCAATTACTCCAAGCTATGACAATATTATTCAACGTACATAACCGAAGATTAACCAAAATAGAAGAAAAAAAACTCGATTCAAGACAACTGATAGAATGCTAAAAAATTCAAAAACCGATTTATCAAAACCAAACTAGGAGACCTGATAAGGAAATAATAGAAATCAGACAATATAGTACGAATATACTAACTAACCTATCAACAGAAAAACAAAGAAGCAAAGGTAAGGAATAAAAACACAATATACAAAGCATTTTATAAAGCATTTAAAGGCATGAATCACAAATAAATATAAATGCAAACATAATAAATAAACAAACATAAACAATAAACGCAAGAGAATAGTCGGATCTCCCGATAACTTTATAACGGAGGAACGTAGAAACTCTGAGAGTGAAAGGGAATGAATAAGAATAAATGCAGAATGGTGTACGGAATCCACATAAATCAGCAGGTCCCTCTTGTCCATTGGGCATGGGTATTCCTCTTTCATCCTTTACTACCGAAGTTGCTCAATCTGCTTCCTCACTAATCTTTACCTCATTTTAAATTTCAAATTTTCATCGTCCACTATACACCGTCTTCTAAAATTACTCCGGACTTTCGATTAAGCACTTCACTATTGGTTCACTCGAACCGAGAGCCAGAAGTGCAGGAAATTACTCGGTGAGCAAGTCGGCCGTGAGTCTCCTTCTCTTTTGTCTCCCAAGGACCTGGGTTAGGCACAGAGCCGTATTTATCGCCCTAAAGAAAATTATTGTCTTAATTTCTTGTTACTCCCAGGAAGCTCCAGAGGAGCGAAAGCGTCAGTAACTACTTGTACCACTTGTGATTTCTCCTATTCTCCCTCTCTCTCTCTCACTATATATATATATATATATATATATATATATATATATATAAAGAGAGAGAGAGAGAGACAGAGAGAGACAGAGACAGAGAGAGACAGACAGACAGAGATAATTATCAAACAACCAATATATCAACCCGCCAACAGAATGACCATTCTTATTTATTACAAAGAGACATGAGTATAATAAGCGTAGTGTTATTAAATTCATCGATATTTGTATTTATAACTATAAATTTAACTTCAATAGAAAATTTACCGCCAAAAGATTTGACAGGTCATAGAAATTCGACCGACTACAGGAAGCAGGTCTCAGAGAGAATTTCTAAGGTCACTGCCCCAACCAAAACGCAATATTGTTCTGAAACCTTAGAGAAAACAATATAAGGAGATTTATAGATCTCTAGTAAGAGCTTTACTTCTATTCTCCGCTTTTACCTTCTCCTCTGTCTGAAAACATAATGTAGTAGACTTCACACAGTGCACAACAAATCTGTGTATATAATTACAGTTAACCGCACTAGAGAGAGAAATTAACGAGAAGAACTGTACGGGATGGCGGAGTTGAAACCCGTAAAGTTATTGAATGAGGAACAATAAATTTGGAAGAAAGAATAATATAAAAAATACACAAAGAAATCTTAGATAAGATTTTTGGAAACCGAAACGCAAGAAGTCATGCAAGATTCCCGATCTTCGAAGACGTATCAATTTACGCATGAAAAGTGTGAACTCCCCACGAAATATAACATTACCCTAATGTTCAAATAATCACGATTGATGCCCGAAATCGATGGATAAGTCCTACTACGACATGATAAATCCATCGATTATGGCACTTCTCAATTGAAAAGGAAGAAGGAATAAAGAAAAAGCACAAAAACAACACTCGCACCCTAAAAAAGAAAGTAATAAAACTAAACAGCACTATAAATTATAGCAAAAAGCACAAACATAAACAAAGGCAAATATGTGCCCAAGAGATCCTTTTATCATGTCAAAATACAACAGAAAACTCCCAAACAGCGGAAAATCTCAAGAGTAAACGAAAAAATATACGGAAAAATAGATAAAATGACAGTTATAAGCCTGATCACAAGGCGCCTATCTTCTTTAAGCTTTTTCTCTACATTCCTTTCTCTTTTCGCTACTATTATATTTCCTATCTATCTCTATTCATGTTTTGATCCCATACACACATACGCACCCATATTACTCGATTACATATTACAAACCCAATTTGCCCTGTGCTACGGCATATTGATGACTTATTATCTCTGTAGCCAAATAATATAAATGTTAATGAATTTTTAACTAAATTGAATAACTTAGTGCCTTCAATAAAGTTCACTCTGGAGGTTGTAAATTACTGAACTATCCCATTTTTAAGCATTTTAATCTATGACTCCTCAACTTTCACCAACTTACATGCACTTTTTTTTTCATAATCATCACAATAATATAAATCTTTATTTTTAGCTACATCTTTCTCTGTGCCATATGAATAGTGTCTCTAATATGTAGTTACATAAAGGTGAAGAAAATATTTTTACCATAGATTCTATATTATGCTATCCATTATATCTCCTAGAAAATTGTAAAGATGCCTCCAAAAGAACCTTTTATCGTGTCAAAAAAATAATATTATATTGCCTGATGCTAAAAATACGCTGTCCTTACCTTATAGCAGAATTTTCAGTAGAATTCCTAGCATCTTTCAACCGCTCAAAATAAATGTCATATTTAACTAGTCATCGCTACAGCACTTCTGTGTCAAGAACTCCTCCCTCTGCTCAGATACGCTCTATTCTATAGGGTGTAATAATTATACTAAATGTCATGATGGACAAACCTGGAAAATGCTCCTTGTAGGTTTGAAACAAAAAGAGGGAAATGTATGCACTCATTGTAAGTTATCTGCCTTATTCTTACATTTGTACAATTGTAATCACACAAGCATTGGGATATAGTTTTACATATAGAAATAAATATATATTGACAAACAAACAAGTTCACCTTTAAAAATTTCCGTGACCCCAAAATTTCAATATATACCATCATTTGGCTCTGATTTTTAAAGAATAAATTACAAAATATTCCGCACGAAGTCATTCCTGAAAGAGAATATTACGATTATGTGTTTGTCTCTTCCTCGATTCCTCAAGAAGACCTCCATTAGTCATCTACTTGATTACCTTGAACTAACAAAAGGCCACAGTCGAAGAATCCTATTGTCTGACAGTAGTTAAATAAGCTATAAAGGGAGAGAGTTGTCTTCCGCAAAAAAAATTCACTTATTGTTGCCTGCCTGAAATCGATTTAAAGGCATTTTGTAAATAACTCGGGGATGTATGTTCTTTCGACGCACAGAAGTGCTCGAGGATTCTCAGAATCCGATCCAATATCCTATCCAATCATCTTTGGCGAGTAGGAAGCAGGTAGAAAACCTCTTTTCGTTGGTCAAAGGAGACTCCTTCCTCTTTCACGTTCTTTTCTAATCCTATTTTTGTCGAGGGATTTTTCTATTTCTGTTTTATCACCAGTCCTTCTCTTCTTCTATTAGGACTTTTGTATTTTTAATATATTGTCTCACTTTCTGTATTTTATTCGCATCCGTGTATTTATATTTGCTATTTATTTGTTCATACATTAAACTGTGATCCATTTTGTTTCAGTTCTCCTTGCGTGTCTGTTAACATATTAAGTATAAGTATTTTAGAGACACTTCTTCCCCAGATACAGAAAATAAAGGACAATCGATCAATACGCAAATTAAATTCTAACGGCAACTTCAATTTATTGGATTAAATAATATAGCTTTGCTTGTCCATATGCCTTTGAAGTTTAACCAATCAAATCACAATTTTATTATTCTGATGAATAGTGTTAATAATTTGCTTCCTTTATTAAGAACCCAACTTATTAAGTCGATTACGTACATCTCTCATAAAATTTAAATTCATCATCCAAGAACAGGCATGCGCAAGAGAACGGACTTCAAATCCACTTTCAATAACGGGATAATTTCTCTTCTCTCGGTGAACTCCGATGCTGAACTCCGTCAGGTTCAGAAGCCTTGCCCTTTTCCCCTTTTTCTAGCGCTCCAAGTTGGCTCCCTTTTTAGCTATTCTATTATCTACGATACGTCGTGAATTTTTAAGTTAACGTAACTTCTTTACTTTACTATATACACAATTAAAACACCTTCTAGTTGAGGTGATAATGACTATTTTTTTATTTTTTTATAAAATACAATGAAAATATCAATTAAGACAACGAATCTTGGGATTTATAATTTATATATACTTTTAAATAAATCTCATGAATGAATAATTACATTAATTCCTGCCAGAAAAAGGCACATGGTATGGTATTGAGCTTTTTCATCCGAGGCATTATACTTTTATTTTTACAAGCCTGACAGGTGATGTGATTGCTGGCACGTTGCTTGACTCCATCAAAATATGAACCATAGAGATAATGGCGCGCCCCTCTGCTATCGTTAAAACGCCACTCTCAAATTACTTTATCTCTGTTTTCCAGATAACCAAGATATTCTCCCAAGGCTACGTATCCTGCCATGGTATTTAATGACTCTTTACATTTAAATAAGATATTTAATAATTTTTAGATGAATTCTCATTTGTTTTAAAAGAATTTATTTGGGCTGAATAATTTGAATCGAAAAGGAACCCATTTATAAACAACATAGGCTTGACGTTCATTGACCAAACAACAAAGGAGGAAGAATAAAATTGAGAGAAAGAATAATACAATTTCGAACTGAGAAAACAAGTTTATTCAAAATCTATGAATATTACATGGTCAAAAAAATATTAAGATCACCAAAGTGTGATATATTTGGAAGCAAAAATAGGATTCAATAAAAATAAAGTAATCAAGTAACATATTTCTGTACATAGAAAATCCATTGTATACCCGAAAGAATTACATGCGAGGTTACATCACGGGAAGGATAATATTTTTAACAGCGAATTGTTTAAAAGAATATTCGATGAGAGGTCAATAATTGTTTGATATATATTAGGTTTGAGATAAATAGTGTAAGACAGAGACAACAACCTGATGAACGAATACTTGTGTGATAGAGAACGATTACTATTGATTACAATGAATACTCTGCAGCGCAGATTCTATTCATTAGTCGAAGCAGCTCATGATAATTAACAAAGCGAAATAGAATGAATTTTGGATTCCTATCTGTCAAAAATTCTATCTATTAAGCAAATAAGAGAATTAAACCTAACAACAAAGGCACGTATCAAGGCTAACATATTTGTTAAAGCCTTTGTCTCACCTGTAAGAAGAGAAATAAAAGCAGTCGTTATTTGTATGCTTAGGCTTAACAAGCAATTAAAGCTGCAAGAAAGGAAAGCTCCATCTTGCATCAAGACTTTCAAACTTCGGAAACCTAGTTCGGAACTTAACAACTATATTCACACAATAAAATAATGATTGAATATATAATGAGAGTAAACAAACAAACAAACGCCTAATACAGTTATGCATAGAATAATGGATAAAGGAGATAAAAAGGTGCCCATTTATCAAGGAAGGACAGAAAAAATGTTACATATTTTCTTTTCAAATGATAGTTGAAGATAAGAGATCAGTAAATCCTCTTGGATCTAGTTGCTAATAAGAGTATGTAGGTTATGAAGTTTGATGATAAAGCATCTTAAGGATTGAAATAAAATGAAGGTAAGAAGCAAATAGCAGGATTGATGGGAAATTAAGTTTTATGGAAGGCTGGCAGAAGAATAAATAGAAATCCAACTACGATTATGGTGATTGGGAAGAGAAGTTTTGCCTCCCGTTTGATAGAATAGGAAGTTCATTTATAAATTCATTTAAAAAAACAACAAGCAGACATCAGGGAATTGTTATGCTTTTGAGTTCTAAACATGGTCGTTATCTTAGGCTTCACCATCTTTACCTTAACCCAATTTTTCAAATAAAAAAACTCTTTTGCAAAAAAATACATTTACATTCTTTCACAAACATTCATTTCTTCATTTTTCTCTATTTCCTCTCATTCTCTTAGTGAGCATCCCTAACACTCTCCTTCCACACATCCAAACGTTTCCCCAACCTTCACTAAATGAATCATAGAGAGAATGAGATGCAAATTAGCTGAATCTGACATATAACCTCCCCGAAAGAGATTTCCATCAAATAACCAACAAAAACGGAGAGGGCGGCTCACCAGGCACCTCTCATTCGTAATCTTTCTTTCCTTTTCCTTAATATCACGCTATCCCCTCCATTCATTCTATCATTTTATTATTCTATCATTCAATTATTCTATCTTTCTACCATTCATTGATCATTGAAAGGAATCTTGCGCTAGTACTCAGGGGTAAATAGAAATTAGAAAATGGTTGGGAGAGAGAGGACAAACTACCCCTACCCCGAGTGCCTCAAAAGATTTTCTTAGTTTCGAATATCACTATGTAATTTTACGTATTTCCGCTACCCTTAACTATCGGGAAGGGAAAGTGAGTCTACTCTCGATTAAGTTATTGAAGAAAATAAATTCCCTGAGTGGTGGATTCATTTCTAATTTTAAGAGTCTCTCTTATATTTCAAGTTATCTAAAATTGCTTTTCTACTCTTCAGTGTCTCCGATCTCTGATATGAATTAGACTTCGTCGTTGTGGCATTTCCTTGAGGTCGAGAATAAGAGTCTTAATTTTCATATTTGATTCAGATTAGGTATTAGGTCAGTTATGACTCCTCAGGTGGCTGATGGGTTCAATTATTGCCCTGAAGCTCCGAATGCAGTGAGGACATTTCAACCCAGGTGGTAAGTTAATTTTCTCTGCGTTTTCTTTCTTTTTACTGCTTCTTATTCACACCGTTTTGTTTCAAAATCTCTATGCTATGTTTGATTTGGTTTTTCCATTGGGCCTTTTCAGTTGCAGCATCCTCCCAGACGTTATGGTTAATGTTGCATTTTTTCAGGTTAGCTTTTGAGAGCATCTTCGTATATTTACCTTTGATTCCTCCCTGTTCCTTTTGCCTTCTTTAAGCCGTGAGTAGACCTTTTGAGGGAGACGATCATTGCTCAAGGAAACAAGTCGCTATAATTACCTTCCAGCCTGGAGCTAAGGTGCATTAAAAAAACAAAAACAAATAAACACAAAACCAAAGAGAAAAACAAAATCGATAAGAATAGGAAATCTCATTAAGTCGTCGGAGGGATGCCAGCCTCCATTCGACGCTGGAGCATGCGACCAATACCAAAGAGAGTAAATTAAAATGGAGGAAGCAATAAAGCGATCACATTCTAGCCCAACTATTAGGGTTGTTACTCAATCACTTCGGCACTATTCTTTTTCCTTACCCTACTAAATGAGCTTAAGTTAATTTAAGTAGATAAGTTCAAAATTCATTCCTATTTAAATTAGGTTTGAAACATTTTTATTCGTAGGATCTGAGCAAATCCTCAATCGTCATTAATATGATATTAGGTTGGGCGAAAAGAGAAATGTAAAAAGCCGTTTCAGGATGCTGGTAAGTGGACAGTTTGCTTTCGTTGCCGAATGTTACCAAACCCAGGATACTTTTTGCCTCCTTCCTGACTGTTTCTCAGAATATTCTGGCTTTTTTCATATTGGATGTGGTGTAACTTTGAAACATATTTATGTATCATATCATTAATCAAATGATATGCTTCAATCTAAGTTGCGTTCATGCTTTCGTTGGTATTGGCTAAAATTATTTATTTGCTCTTATAAAATTCCAAGTTCAAAGGATGTTAAAACGAAGTGGGCCCATGACTAGAGAATTTTCAATAAACACAAGTTAGTGAGAGAGAGAAAAAGTATAAAATTCATCCAGTACTATTAGAGAAATGATGAAACTACTTGGAGTAAAATAAACCTAATCATTAGTAGACTCACTATCACTTCCCCGATAATGATGGGAAGCGAAAATGCGTCAGAATTACCTAGCTACAGTCGAAACTAATAAATTATTGGGAAAATTCCTGAACTAATCTATTATAGTAGTTTGCTACCCTTCCCCCAAACTTTTCTAATTTCTAGCTGCCTCTCCAGAGTAATGGATCAAAGATCCCTTTCATGAAATGATGTCATCCTTTAATATGATTTGCTATTTTCTCTGGCTTTTCTATGGTCGAGCGCAGATGCGAAGCTTCGTTGGAATTAACTTTCTGGGAGATTTAGATTTCGGATTCAGCTAATTTGCATGTCATTTTCTCTATGGTTCTTTTTTGAATGGTAGGGGAAAGAAAAGATGTAGGGGAAAGAGCGTTTTAGGGAGGCTAACCTAAAGACTAATTGGAAATGTTGTAAAATGAAGAAATGAATGTTTGTCGAAGAGTGTAAACGTAAATTTGTGTAAGAGAGATTATTTTTTGAATAATTGAGTGAAAGTAGAGATAGTATACATGTTGTTAAAGGTACTGAATCATGCTTTAATTTAATTTTGATTATTTAAATAAATAAATAAATATCAAATTCCTTCAACTTTTTGCCCTAAACATCTCTCCCGAATCACCATAATCGTAGTTTAATTTCTATTTATTTTTCAATGAAAACACTCGTAATTTCCTACCACTCCTACTACTTGCTTCTTACCTTCGTTTATTTCACTCCTTAAGATGGTTTAGCATCAAATTTTATAACTTACACACTCGATCAAGAAACAATCAACCATTATTTGCAATTAATATACCTAACATTTTTATGTCCTGCCTTACCATCTTTCGTCTCCGAGTGTATTTGTTTTTACTTTATTTATGCGTTGCCTTTTGTTCTTCCTCAATCAATTGTTTAAAAATATTTTCAAGCAAATTAATAATGACTAGACCAAACGGCAAATTTTAATCTCTTTTAGCCATTTTTTAATGCATAAATTTATTTTTGTTGGTAACTATTCATTTTTGCTTCGATTTTGTTAATACATCTTAGTTTTAAACCACTACTAAGCGTTTGATTTTTTAACCTCAATAGATATTAAATTATTCCTTTTTTCTTTTTTTTGAGTCTGGTTTTAGTTCGTCTCCAATCTATAATTCAGTAGTTTGAGTAACTTAATGCAAAATGCAGTTCATATTTTTGAAGCATTATATGCTTGCTAAGCCCGAGCAAATAACGACTGCTTTTAAATCTCCTCTCAGACGTGAGATGGAAATTTAACGAATATGAGAGCCCCGATTTGCGCTATTCTCGTTCTATTTAATTCTCTTAATTGGTAGCAACGTCCATTTATGGCAGACTGGGGCCTGTTCCATTCATTCAATTTTCGTTGATTGATTAATATCAGCTGCTTCGACTTATGAACATTTTCTGCGCTTAAGAATAATCTATCATTGGTCGTTGTTCTCTTACACATTAGTCTTCGTTCATCGATTCATTTCTCTCTTTCCCTTTTTCTCAGTTTAAATATATCTAAAAAAGATTTTTATACATTTCATCAAATATTATTTTACACCATTCGTTCTTAAAAAAAATTGCAACATTTACGTAGTGTAAACTCACCTGCAGTAATTTTGGGTATGCAAGGAGTTTTGAGTCGTGGGCGACTCTATATCTCACAATGTCGGTCGGTCGGTCCCCGTTTGGCTTTTTATTGTTTTTTGCTATTAATATTGTAACTATTCAACATATTATAACGAAATTTGAAACTCTTATGTTGTTTTACATTTCCTTTCGAATGATATAATTCCAACATCCTCCCAAGTTTAGCGCGGGAATTACTTTTGTTTTTGCAATAACATCATAACTATTTTGCTGATTTAAATGAAATTTGAAACCTTCATTTTTTACATTTTCTTTCGAATGATATAATTGCCAAAGTCCACCAGAGGTTAGCTGGGGAATTATTTGGCAATAACATCATAACTATTTGGCCGATTCTAACGAAATTAAAACCCTTATGTTGTTTTACATTCTTTTTCAAATTATATAACTACCAAGGTCCTGCTGAGGTTGGTCCGGGTACTATTGACAGTTTTGAAGGTCATAAATCAGAATAATTGAGAGTCAGCGACTTTGGTCAGCAGACTTTGTGTGTGTAGAGTACTATTTTACTAGAACCACTTTAATTGATTTCTATTTATGCTTCATCTAATTTTTTACTCTTCGGCGAATTATACATTTTCTTTGCACATAGATTTTGAAAAGTCTTGTTTTCCGTTATAAATTTTCTTTAAAACTTTCGATCACTTTTCTTCTCTCTCCTCTTTTGTTGTTTTGTCACTGAACCTCAGGCTTCTCTTGTTAATAAATGGATTTTTTCCGTTTAATAAGTCCGCCCAAATATTGGACTTTATAACTAATGAGAATTCATAAATTAAATCTTATGTATTATTTAAAGGTCAAAATTATTCGATACCGTGGCAAGATTCGTAGCTTTAGGGGTTATGTTGGTTATCAAGAATACAGAGGAAAGGTAATTTGAGAGCCATGCTTTTGACCCATAGCAGAAGAGCCAGAATCGTGATGGTTCATATTTTGATGAAGTTAAGTATGTAACATGTAGGAAAGCAAATCAGTTGACAGGCTTGAAATAAAAATCAAATGCATTTTAGATAAAATATATTAATCACATTTACCAGTGTGCATTTTAGTGGCATAAATTAATGTTATTATTCATTTATGAAATAATTAAATGTATATTTGAATTATAAATCCAAATATTCGTTGTCTCCATTGATATTTTCATTGCATTGTAAAGGAAACTTAAAATATATTATTATTGTCTTAGCTAAAGAGTTTTTTAATTGTGTATATGGTTAAATTAGAGAAATTACGTAAAATAATAAATTCATGATGTATCGTAGATAACAGAGTAGCTAGAAAAGGATTAAACTTGGGGCGCTAGATAAAGGGTAAAAGGTCAGGTATTCTGAATCTTACCGAAGTTCTTTCAACTATAGAAGGAAAATTATCTCTTTATTGAAAGTTGATTTAAAGTTCGTACTCTTGGTCATATCTCGTCCTGGAAAATTAGTTTACTCTCATGAAGTGATGTATGTAATTCATATCATGATTTGCCTCGTATGTGATATTTTATGCTTTCACTTAAAGTTTCATGAGGAGTATGTTATCCAGATAATATTATGAAGACATCGATTGTGAACGCATCAAACACTCATATATATCTCCTGTAAGGAGTCCTTGTACTGACCCATACTGCATAGTATATTAGAAATAATGAAACCATGGCAGACTAACATTTTGTTCTAGAGTTTTTGATCATAATTTAAAAGACCTTGCATTTGAAATCATCAGGAGACAGAAGTAGTGACCTGAATTCTATTTATTATTGCACACGTAATTGGTCCATCATGTGTTATAATGCCGTCAAGGTAATTAAAATCATCTGTTTACAAGAGCTCTTTATTTTTAATCCTCATGGATTTATGTAAAGCATCTTGCGGGGTGATTTCATACGTGGATTTTGTTTTAAATAAATTAATGCAACATTTAAGAATTGCCAAAGGAAATAAAGGAATGGAATTGAGAATGTAAGATTTTCAAAGATCCGTTCTGGGGATTTTTTCCGAGGGAGGATGAACGGATTTTCGATTCAATTAATTTTGCAGTGCGTAATTTTATTACAGGGATTTGTGAGCGAGAAGACTCATTAACTAATGGATTCTGTAATATACAATGATTACAATTATGCTCCTCAACTGCTCGTGAATTTACATGTAATTGGAATTTCGTAATCACACTTGATTTGTTTGAGAGTTGCCACGACGATGTATTTTCGGAGAGGAAGTACAGGAACGGTACAAAGTTCAGAGCGCCTTCAAAAAAGGATAAAGACAAGACGAAAAAGATGGAAGATACACAGATATTTGCATGAAAGTGCAAAGTGAGAGTGCAAAGCGTACTGAATAATCCAATGGGTGAAAAACAATGTCAAACTAACCATGGCTTTGTTCTCTCCGCTTTTTAGGGTTCTCCGTGAAATTGTCTCCGTGTATACTCCAAGATCTCTCGATGTAGACCTTTGCGCTGGTAAAATTCGATACTAGTTCTCTCTTAGGTCAAGAGAGACCTAGTTTTGTATTTTCCTAGTTGGGAGAATGTGTGATTTAAAGTAATTTAAGAATAAGCTTGTCTCATTTTCCAGCAGTTTTATGAGGCGGTGTACAGGGAACAGCTTTGGTTAGATAGCAAATTTCCATTGGTATGTCTACCCTGGTAACAAAACTTATGTACCCATGTTTGATTTGCCTAATGGCATGTGCATGCTTGCCTATTCAATGTATTTGCATGAGGAATAGTTTATCCATAAATTCTAGAGCTGGTGTCTTAATTACAAATGGATTTTAATACATACAAGAAACATCTGTGAATAAACAGTTCTATGACAACCACCTGAATACGATGGCATGATTACGCATGGTCTTTATCCCTCTCATTGACTGATACTCTATTTTATATGGCTCAATAATATATGCACTATATGCGACAGGTAACGTAGAATTAAAAGGTATCGAATAATAATCCACATTGTAATGAAATCTGGGACATTGAATGAGACTAATGAGTTGTGTTATGAAGCCCAGAATGCAATCCGCAAAGCATGATTCGGCGAAAGGCATCTCCACTCAAAGCAGGGGCTGGATTCTCATTTAAAGAACCGTGTTTGCCTCTTTGAGGCAAACACGAAGAGTCAAACGCGAGGAATGTGGGTTATGTCGGAGGCGGATTGGCCTGAAGCAAAAAAAAAGGTGACATAAATATCATATTTCTGGAGCAATCTAGCCTAATTCTTCTTTGATAGTATTATTAACACAAATAGATCGGGGGGAATTATGCAGACACTAATAATTCGCTAGAGATGAAAAATTTTGATAGGCACCAGTGGAGTAGGCATATGTAAACCATCCCCAGCACTTTCAGAAATATACGAAAATTTTATGGTAATGTAGAATACAGACATTTAGCGAGCAGGTTTTTTTTCTCTATCAGGAGTTCAATGACAGATTACAGGTTGCTTCGAAAATAATACTACTGTTATCACGTCAGAATGGTTGAAATGAAATAATTTGTTCTGAAACTCTTAAGCTGATAGATTCTAGTCCAATAATACCTACACGATAGTTAAGCAGTTCAAGTTTCTATTGTTTCCATACATAAAGTATTTTGATATACGTTATTACAAACGTTTTCTTTTCATAGTAATAAAATAAAGGTCATTCACCCCAAAATTATCATAATTATATATAAATGAATATAAGATATTTCTTCTCGACGGAATTGTTTTTCCTCCTTCCTTTTAAAATTTAAGGACTAAAAGCCATTTGAAATCCGATTAATTTTTCAAAGTTACACTCCAGTTTGTTTAATTAAATCGCTCCCCGTAAGTGAATTTATTGCAAGGAATATAAATTTTAAACAGCCATAGTTTCCCAAATATTCCTTTATTGTTTGATACTCGTAAGTATGGTTACGTGAATCCTATTAAGTGCATATTTCTCCTTTATTTTTTTAATTCTTGTTGTGCTTTGAAATTTCTTCTCCAGAAAGGTTTTTAAGGTAATACAATTTGGATTACTGAAATATTTATTCGAAATTAATTCTGATTTATTTAGGTCTTTCTTTTCTTACATAAAAGCTAGAGAACTATCTCAGTTCTTGTATTATTAGCGGACTCTTTCGGCACTTCTTTCTTTATATTCTCCAGCTGAAACGCTATTACTACACTTGCAATCAGAGAACATTGCCTAGTTGCTGAAGGGCAACGAATGAACTTCCTCTCCAGAATCGCCACCCGTCCAATTAACTGTGATTTGCTAGTGAATTTGCTTTCCTCTATCACAATTCTGATGATACCACTCCTTAATCGGAATAATATCCCGTATGACATCCTTCGATAGCTGAGTGAGTGAGGACTGACATGCTTTTGAGCTTTATTAAAAAAATAGTTTAGAGAGAATCTTTTCTAATTTCAAATTAAAAGCTATCGTGCTTCATTTCTGAAAGTCCGGGAGAGTTTATTCTACCCTGGCTGATTATCTTCAAAATATCTCTAACTTCCATGTGAATTTTGATGATAAAATTGTTAAAATATGAGGATCGTTTTTCACTGTAAGCAAAGGTCAACAATCTGCTGTACAGTGCGACTTCCGTTGTTCTACTCCATCTGAGATGGTGTGTTTGCGGTGCTTGCCTCTGAGGGAGAATTTAGCCATGGTATTTTATTTTATTACTGCATCAAAGAGACAATCCATTATAAGGTGTGACATAGACCATCCTTTTCCTTAATGAGTTCTTATGATATTGCTGGTTTAGTGCAACGGTGTGAAGAAAACTCTCCAATATCGTATGTAATGAAAAAGGTGTTATGCAGGCAAGTTTCTTCAACGTCTCTTTCTTTGTCGTGAGTACATATCACCGGTTTTAATCAGTGGGGCAAGAAAATTATCTCTTCAATCACTATATCGTCGACTTTTCGATCTTTTTTGGCGAATTGTGTCTTATCTTAAGAGCTGAATACAATAGACTCCGAACTGTATCCTTTTATGACTAAACGCAAGAGTTTTATTTATTTTTCCTTTTCACATTTTAAATAATGCTAATTCAAGGAATAGTAGGCACCTTTCACTCTAGAGGATTCACTCTTTTGCAAATAACGGTGCAACAAATGTGAAAAAAGGAATTGTAGCTAAAATTAAGTTACTGAGCTACCAAACTAGAACCTACCAGTCAGGTAAATGATAAAACGAGTAGATTCTACCAATGCCGAGGATAAAAGCTTGAGACGCTTTCACCAGAATGTTGAAATTTAAATTATGAGCTGAGATGGGAGTAAACATCGAAGAGATTTTGGCAGTCAATTGAAACTCAAGAAAGTGATACATTTTACACAAAAAATACAAAATATTGAAGGACATATATAAAAAGATACGAAATCGAATGAAAAACTGCAAACTTTATATCGGAATGTAAGAAGTTGGATCCTTTTCTATATATCTTAAAGATATAATTACTGCAGTCAACCGATGAATTAAATACTTGTATAGTTGGCTAAGCGTGTAAGATTATATGGTCACTATTTCTGTTATTCAGTCTTTATGTCTGTATATCGCAATTTCTAGCTTCGAATTTTCAATCCGAGGCATTTCTATATTGCAGCATTTTAATGAAAGTATGTTATAGGTCTATTTTCTTCAACTGCTGATATCTTTGATCTTCATTTATCATCAGATATCTCTGCCCTGGCAACAGCTTCTTTGGAATTTCATGCTACTTTAAACATTTCTTCTATTAAGGATTATATTCAAAATCACAGTTTTTAGGCATTGTAGCTTTACCTTACTGTGCTTATGCCCCCTCGGGAACATGGAAATCTTTGTGATCCCGTGGCTTCAAATAACGCATTTATGCTGCTCGATCTGGCAAACTGTGTTGACTATTAAAAAATTAAATATGCTGCCCATAGTTATGTGTACCTTTAGAGATGAACATTTTTAAATTGTAAAACTGTTTAACGATTTTATTTATTGTCCGTATCATTCTTGCTTATACATATATTTGCATCTCTGCAATTGAAAACTTAAGGTTTGTGAAAGAGACACAATAGAATATGTTACATTTTTCTTCTGAAACCTAGTTGCGTCATTATTGCGACATTCTAGAGTGCTAAACATAATACTAAAAGTTTTAACCAGGTAAATCTATAGGTAAAACACTCTTTTAAATCGAAAGTAAGATTTATACTAACAAATATATGGAAACTTACTATTATCCTTGAAAAGTCAGCAAAACCTATTAAGGTAAACAGATGTTAACATCTAGTGGAGAAAACCCAATGTTAATGCATCAACCAAAGAAAGGAATTTAGGATCAAATTCGGGAATAGACGGAAGTGGAGTTAAAAATTACATCAAACTCTTTGTCTTTGGATCAAGAACTCGAGGAAGATAAAACAGTAAAGGATGAACAACTAGAGAAAAATTGGATGCTGTATTAACCTAGTGCTTTCTTAATTGGGTGCTTGGCTTCCCTACCAGATGTCTAAGTGAAAATCATGGACTGCACCAAGAAATGTTTCTCTTATCTAAACTGTTCTTTTCTCCTTTCAAACCAAGCAACTGTATTTTATAAAACTTTTACAAGAAGTTTTAATCAAAGCTAAACTTTAGTCACTTTGAAAAGCATTTCCAGGTCGCCTTAGAGTAATGAAGCCTATTGGAGCACATAAAATTACATATTCTCAATTTGCTGCTTGAAAAGAGAAAATTAAGAAAATTTTCCTTCCCGGAAACTTTCCCTTTGCATTTGCAATTTAAAATGATACGAAGTAATTTTACACGAACAAATTCCTCAAAGGGATCTCTAGAGTAGAAAGGTCTCGTCGATTGATCTTGGTTCTTGACTCTAAAAGGTAAATTAGCAGTCGAATCAGCAGAGGGGGAACACAAAAAAGAATTTGGTGTAAAAGCCTTATATAGTGAAACGAGTAGCCTAAAACAGACCATGAAGTAACATATATATTCAATATGCCGCATATATTCTCCTCTCTCACCTCTTTGCCTTGCGTTCCTTCGGCTCCTTATTTTTATATAAAATCGCAACTAAACGAAGCTCTTTTATAAAATAGTTCTTTTGATTTGTGTTCCATAAGTGAGGTCGTAGAATTTTGATCATAAATTTACTTACACCTAAAAGCATTAATCATTCTCCACTTTTTACTTACTATGTCTATGTCTATAGGATAATATAAATGGAAACGTGGCCCATACTCTGCCCTTAAACATTTACTTCCCTAGATATATTTGAGCATCGGAATTATTACAATCCCATAAACTCTCCCCCACATTAATAAAAAAAAAAATATATATATATATATATTGGAGATTGTGGTCAAACCGTAGCTAGAGAGGGTTGGTGCTGTAAGGCCATACCTCAGAAGATATTCAGAAATGGTTGTCGGGAAATTTCTACTACCTCCCCAGCTTCAAGGGTTACGCGATTTTACTCCTTATGTTTGGGTCACGGTTAAAAAAAGGCAACTTCTGTTCTGACAACAACTACCAAGTAGAGCTTGTGAACAGGAATAAGAGGTGTTCGTGGATATTGCTAGGAACAATGTGAGGAACGCATGCGCTCCAGGATCCAGAGCCATCTTGAGGTCATAGTTGAAGCTGAGGGCGGCTATTTTGATTAAACTTTTATTTATCAGCCATAATCTAGTAGATACATATTTAAAGAAAAATAAAATACAATTTTTTTCAGATATTAGCTCATTTTATTTTATGCGAACTGTCAGATTTAGCTGGAATACCCGATATAAATAAATAAATAAATATATATATATATATATATATATATATATATATATATATATATATATATATATATATATATATATATATATATATATATATATATATATATATATATATATATATATATAATTTTAGTAGGAAGGATACGACCATCAGTGATATTCTTATTTATTCCAAGCAACGTTTCGGATTACCCACTCCATCATCAGGCTAAAGGGATAAACACAATTTTTGAGGCAAACAAATGTTAACATAAACTAGATACAAATCAAAAGCAAAATAATTTAGATAGTAAACATATAAAATTAAAAGTATTAATAATTGCAAGTACATAAACAGATAAGGAGAGGAACAAATTCATACCTGGTGTCAACGATTCAGGGGAATGACTAAGGAATTTACCTCAAATTCCTTAGTTAAAATATCTCAGAAATAGAAGACATACTGGAAGACACGTCCAAATTCAAAGAAATCCAAAGGGACCCTACAGAAACTCTCTAAAAGATATCAACCGGATAATAAGTGAAGCGAATAAAGTGAAAGAAGGTGTACATTTTCAAAAACTCACAGACGAGTTCACTCCACGATACATGTATGGTAATGTTACAACACATAAAAATAACAACCCATTAAGACCGATAATCTCGCAAATTCCCATGCTAACATACAAAATTTCGAAGAAAATTAACAAAATTATCAGTCACTACATCCCAAATGAATATTCTATTAAATAAACAGATGAATTTATTGATATAATTTACACTACAAAACCAAATGGAATCATAGCCTCATTGGACGTAGAGAGCCTCTTCACAAACGTACATATCGAAGAAACAATAAACATAATAATTTACGAAGTATATAAAACCTCGAACAAACCTGCTCCATAATTAGACCCCAAAATACTGAAGAATCTTTTGAAGGCGTGCCCAATGGAAGCACCATTTCGCGCACCTAACGGAAAACTCGACAAACAAATTAATGGAGTTGCAATGAGCTCACCACTCGGACCCACTTTTGCAAACTTCTACTTGGGCCGCCTAGAAAAAGAAATATTGACGGAGCATCATCTTATACCTTCAACCTACTGCTGTTTCGTTGACAATATATATCTTGTAATTAAAGATGAAAATCAACTGAAAAGACTTAAAACAAGAATGGAAGAGCACTCTGTACTAAAATTTACGTATGAACCCAATTCTAATGGAAAATTACCGTTCCTTGATATTGAAGTGACAGCAAGTGAAAATAAATAAACAAGCCAGGTATATACTAAACCAACGAATTCTGGGAATTGTGTCAATGGAGATGGCGAATGTCCAGACAGATATATAAAAAGTGTCATAAGAACATACATTAGACGCGGATACAAATGCTGTTCGTCATGGGCATTGTTCCATAACGAAATTCAAAGAATAAAACAAGTCCTCATCAATAATGGTTTCTCCAACACTATGGTGGACAAAGAAACAAATACATTCCTATAAAACTTATATCAAAATAACAATAATAAAAATGAAGACAATAAGAAACACCCAATAAATATCTTCTATATGAACCAAATGAGTGAATCGTATAAAATCGACGAAAGAACAATCTAGAATATTATACACCAAAATACAAAATGCACGAATCAAAAAGAAACAAGTCACAATAGAGTAATCACCTCATTATCAACGACACAAGTATGAAAAAAGAATTGAAAACTTCCAATGTAATTTATAAATTCACCTGTCCGCATGAAGATTACAAGCTTCATAATTCAAATAAATACATTGGAATGACAACCACATCCCTATCTTGTAGATTCACCATGCATCTACAAAAGGGCGTCATCAAGAACCACTACATGCAACATGGAATTCAACTAACACAAGAAATTTTAGTACAAAACACCGTTATCAAAAGAAGAAGTGACCCCACACGCCTTCATATCATGGAAGTGGTCCTAATCCAAGAAGAAAAACCAAAGATTAATGCCCAATTGACCGCCATCCAGCGAACCTTGAAACTCTTTACGGATTACCGTTCAATAATGACAAAAACCCCATTCCCAAATGTACCTTTTCTAACTACTTCTTATCAACCAAATTCCTCCTTCTTTTCATTATCTAAATTAGCTTTAGTGTATAAAAGTAGTGCCTTTAAATGTTTAACTAGTGTAAAATTAATTCGCTCCGAAGATGGTCAAACGTAAATGAAAGCTCAGTTAGCTAAAAATAAACCATGAATATTAGAACACTTATCTATAACCTTTCGCAAGACGAAAAAAGAATAATAAGAAAATTAAAAAAAGCAAAGGATGAAGCTAATCAAGGTTCAACTAGACCTGATCTTTAATAAAACATGCATAAAAGTAAATTTCCTACCTAAATAAATATATATATATATATATATATATATATATATATATATATATATATATATATTATTGAAGGCGACTGCTATTCCAGTCTCTCGATTTGTCTTATATTTCACTTTTGGTCTTGGTTTAGTTCTCCAAAATTCATTAGAATATCGTGACGCATCAAGGAAGAAAACTGGTTCACCATTCAAAACCAAATTCTTTATTGGCCTGACGCACTTCGATATATACAAATATCATTTTTAAACTATAAACACTCGTACCTAGCGAATAATATACAGATCTTTATATATGTGATTAGTTGTTTAGGAATTTCTACGAACATATTTATAGTAAATGAAATTTCTTTAAACACGTGAATGTACATGCAAATGGTTGAGACTCTATAATGGTCACATTATATATATCTATAGCTGCATGATTTAGTTCTTGACAAGCCTTGATTGGTGATACCCTTGTTTCTGGATGCAATCCTCTGGATGTAGTTTTTCTGGGAGTTTGGGTGCCTTGAAAAAGAGGCCGCTTGACTCGGATGACCTATGATGAGCCCTTGTGGCTTTTGTCATCCGTTATATTATATTGTGGGGGACTTTGATTTTGTCTTCCCCTGGTGATGGTGCTTTTTGTGGGTGGGTTTTGACGGAGGCGGATGACCTTTGATAGGCCCTTGTGGCTTTTGTCATCCGTGTAATTATGTTATGTTATGTTATGTTATGTTAAGATTGTGAGGAATTATTATTAGGGGCAGGTGGACGGAAGGAAGGCAAGATGAGGTGTACATTTGATCGAATATTTAATTTTGGCTATTTTTCGTCGACTTCTATTGCGTCTAATATAACTAGCTCTCGTCGGTTTGGAGCGTGTGCAAAGATATCAGTGTTCTCTTCAAGTGATTTCCGTTCCATTTGTTCAACATGTTTTCCCACCTCAAAAGTATGTGTCCTGGGAGCACGGTTAGCTTTGTTTCGGTCATTCCGGTATATGGATGAGGTTGGAGTTCACAGTCCTCTTCCCTACAAATATATTCATATATCAGGTGACTTCTCTGCTTAGGTGTTAGGTGAGGTTCTGGGATATTTCTGATTATGAGATTGGAGTTGCGTTTGTTATTAGGCAAATTATGAGGGATACATTATTATCATTTTGCGTTGCTTCAACTCTTCTGTTTATGATTTCATTTATAACACTTGCATCTGTTTTTTTTTAGGCTATGCTCATAATGTTGTTGTATTAGAGTTTAATGATGTTCTTTCCTGCTTGTTGATTGGTACTGTCTTTAGGTGACCTATACCCTCTTTCCACCTTTTTGCGAATAGCTGCATGTAGGTCTCCATTTGTGAAACTAGTGTCTACGAGTACTTTTAGGATTATATCTATAGTTTCGAGAACAGGTACATTATTAAATAAGGATTTTACGTCCATGGAGGCTATGATGCTCTTGGGGTGGTAGTGCGAATAAAATATGTTAGGATGAATAAAACTGCAATTTCCGTCGAAAAAAGCATTTATATTCCAAAAATATGGTAGTAAAAATTATCTGCATAGTGTAATTCTATTCCGTTTGTCTCTGAAATAACCAACTAATTCAGTTTAGTAATTTACCTCCATGAATTCATAGCACTTTCACTCATTACCTTTTTAACTTTGGAGCAGCAAACATGCATAAAGGACTCAATATTCTTGCCTATATCCAGAAGCTAATTGTTAATAATCGTCAAGATGATCACCTTTCAAACAAAACCATAGCTGAGTGGTATAACGATTCAAAATTGTCGTAAATAATATTATATCACGTAATGATAATAGACTCTTGTATCAGTGGAATATTTTCTTGAAGGCCAAGGAAAACCTAAATGAGATATGACTATGTCATCATCCTTATATTGAAAAAGGACCGATGCAAGACAGCAGCCATGATTTCCCAATAAGTAAGTTAAACTATGGGCATTAGTGTCTTCAGAAAGACAGTTTTAGGCCTGGCGGAAATATCTGTAAAATCTCCCACACCAGCAGTCAAGCAATTTATCAGCTCTAAGAACAATAAAGCTGATTATCTTACGCACCGAAGCATCTTCTATGTACAGAAGATCAAAGCACACTTCAGCCATGAATCAATGTACAATTTGTTTGATTCAGATGCAGGAGGAGGTTCGTCCTTCGAAGACATAGCGAAAGATCATCTGTGAACTGCGTGAAGATCAGCTTCAAGTTTGTTTAATTTAGTGTTATCGTTTGTTGCATATTTTCGGCTGAAGGCCCTGGCCTCTTGTCCATTTGTAGGACAAGGTAAATTCTCAAGTGTATAAATAACTTCTGCAAGCATATTTCCTACCCATATGAAAGCTGCCTCTGCCCAACCTGTGAATTTTACACAGGAAAATGCACATTGCAACACGGAAAATTTAATGAAGAATTTCCTCGATCACGAGAAATTAAATGTCATGGAATGGCCGGATCAGAGCCCGGACCTCAATCCGATTAAAAATTAGTTGAGGATTTTAGAAGAAAGAAGCAAAGAGAGAAACATAAGTGTCAAAGAAATTTGGAAAATATTACATGATAAATGTAGAAATATAATAACAGACTAATGCCTACGGTTAGTACGCTTATGGCAGAAGATGTCATGGCGTAATTCAGAGTAAAGATCTACATACCAAGTACTAATATATCGTAACAACCGAAAATTATTTGTTAAGTAACCTATATCATTGTACATTCCCATTTACCTCTGTTAGGTTATGTGTCCGGATCATTTTGATCACCACATATTTTTAATAAAAATGTTCTTTTCCACTTAACTTGCAGTTATATCTATTTTCGAAATAGCATACGATTTTACGGGGTGGAGAGCTGTAGCATATGGAAAGATTACACATCTCTTAACGTTCTCGTTTTGGGGTGTGGAAATAGAATATATTTTTGTCAGTCCTTAAAATAACATTTGATAAAGAAATAAATGGGATATTTGAACTCAATAAAATTAAAAATAAGAAAAATTGAGTCACATGTACTATGGGCTTTGAAGAATAGGAAAAAAAGAACGGATATTTCCACAGATTTGCTTTGCAATGAGAAGAAATTCATGTATGCATTTGAATCGGTAGGTTTTCGAATATTTAAACAGTGGATTTTTATATCCAGAAACAGTAAGGAATTATTCTATTCCCATTTTCCTTTTAATTTTATTCAACGTGAATAGATTGTTCACTAAAGTCGCGGTCGATAAAGCGCTTGATGTTTTATCGAGATTTCTTCCTAATCTAGATAACAAGCTACTTCTACCGATCTAAAAAATGATTAAGCATGGAAAATCCTCTTACTCCTATTCTATGCAATCTTTTCGTGGAAAATTACGAAACGTCCCACGATTCCAGAATCGATTCCTAACCTCTTTTCTGGTTATAATTTGAAAAAGATATCCTATCGGCATGGCCCTTAAATAACAATAACTAAAACGAAAATTTCCACAACTTGAATTTATTTAACTCCTAAATTAAATTTAAAGTAGAATGGGAACAAAAAAATTCCTTACCGTTTCTAGATGTAAATATCCAACGTTTAAATTAATCGAAAACAATACTCTGTCTATCGAAAACCTACCAATTCAAATGCATACATACATTTTTGATCATTACAGGACAAAACAGTTGATATATCCCGTTTTCTTCACTTTTCTTCTGAGAGAATTTAGAACATCTGATCCAATTTTCCTTCCGGATGAAATCGACCACTTTATATGCCATTTCATTGAGCTCAAATATCTCATTTATTTCATTAACAGATGCCATTCTAAAACCGAAAATATGGAGAAACTTAAGGGGACCACTTTAAAAAAATGTATAATTTTCCACTATGCTCCAGGTCTAGCCCCTTTAAAATCGTAGGCTACCAAAATATCATAAATATAACATTCAAATACACAGATACCATCCAAAGATCCTTGACCAAACTTCCTTACACTAACCAAGCTGCAAGTGTATATTTAATCTCCTGTAAAGATTGTGACAAATCTTACATTGGTGATTCGGTTCACTTTAGTAAAAGGATTAAAGAACATGGTGAAGATATAAGGAAAGGCTCACATTCGTCTAGCCTCTTTAGCCATGAAAAAAATTTGAAATCCTAAGAACAATAGGAAAGAAGGATTACTAAATCAATCATTATTAGCATGTTTTATAAATTTAATAATTCTTAAGGACAACATAAATTTAATAAATATACCTCGAACAATGTCGCCCAATCCATTTATAAACGGCGAAAAACAGTCATTACCCGAGACTAAAAGATGCCTCCGAAACGATACACATAAATATTTATATCTTTCCTTATACTTCCATTGTTTTAATTTTACTAAATTTGATTTTTTCTGCCTTCATATACTGGAGTCGCAAATCATATTTTTCATTATATTTACAGTTAATAGTGGCGAAAGCCGAAACTAGTCCTGTTCTCGAATAAATTAGATTAAATAATTGTGGTATATTATTCCTTGCACCGAATATATATCTCGTCAATGTGATACCTTCTTGTTAAAAGAAAGAATTGGTTTGAAAAAAGAAATTCAGGATGAATTAATTTTTTCTAGCGTCTGGGTGAATAATTGAAAAATAAAGTATTTAATTTCTTTTGTTTCCTTTTACTTTAAAAGGGATTCAATTGGCGTTTAAAAAAGAGTTTTAAAAAGTGCAATGAAATAAAGTTAAAAAAGAGGTTTTAAGGGCCAAATTGGCCAATGGGCCAACAACCCGAAGGACTATTAGCGAACGCAGTGAAGCGCAAGCTCCCCCTGTAGGGTGAAGTAGTGAGACCATGGCTTGTTACATAGGCATGGAAACAGTTAACTCAATGATGTTTTACTTGAACCATAAACCTTAGCTTTATATTGTTTTTTTTTGGGGGGGGGGGGAAGTTATAGCGCATTTATCATTCAGTAAGATCGTATGCGAATACACTAATGCGAACATTTATCCCCGTTTATATTCCAACCGAACTTCTTCTATTTAAAAGGTTTTGTACTACTGCCTATGAAGATGACGTAAGAAGATCAATACTGCACTAGAGAGCTTCATCTCGATGACACGGCTCTTTGAGTTCGAAGTTAAAAACGAGAGGTAAGAATCCTCTGTGCACGATTGAATCGCTTATTTTCCTTAGACCATATTTACAGTAATCGGATATTACACAAACATAATGATTAATTAACTTGCTCTTAATTCTATCAATTAAAAGTTTTGTTCACAATTAATTTCTTAATTGGCAAATAATAATCTAAATAGAAAAACCATACTATGATCTTAAAAACAAGCACAAAACATAGATAAAATATACCGATATATAATTGATTTTGTATTCAGAATGGCTAGCGTAATATATGTCTCCTCTCTGAAAACAAAAATGGGTGCTGATCATAGTAAGACGATTTTATTTCGACAGGATACAGTATTTAAATAGTTTAATTAAATTTGAATAAATCATTTTATCATTTCATTGGAAATATAACACTATATAACAATCACCCAAAATGTGTTCTTTCCTGGCTTGTAATCACTTTTTTATGTTAATTAAGTCCCAAATAAATGAGAAAAATGCTATTAAACAGTTATAAGTTTTGGTTTGTAAAAATTCTAGGCTAACCACTAGCATTCAAACTATGAAAATTTTATAATTGCAGTAAAAGCAATTTATGTCATATTTTTGAGTGCAATTGGTGCTGTATTATTGTAAGTGCAGTTATTTCTTATTTTGTATGCTTTTTGTGTTTAAATGACTGGTCAATGCACTTTCCTTTATTTTTTTATATTCAGATAAATTCCTAAAAAAAAAAAATTCTCAAAAATTTGATGACTATACCCGAAATTACCCTACTATTTTATACATGTATGCTCATTTAACATGGCCTCTGCTTCTGCCATGATGTTCCTGGGCTGTTTGAAGTTATTGGGGTACCGTTGTGCCCAAGAAGTGTCGGCTCTTCATAGACAGCTCTACTACAAGATTAAAGGCTGTCCTCCTCCACAATGGAAACAAGTTTCCGATGCTGCCCTTAGCCCATTCAGTCTGCCCGAAAGAAGACTACTACAGTGGAAAGTCTTTATGGAAGCTCTGCAATACTACCAGTACAATTGGGGAATCATTGGAGACTTAAAGATGCTGGCTTTTCTACTTGGTCTCCGGGGTGGTTTTATCAAATTCCAATGCTTCCTCTGCATTTGGGACAGCAGAGCCACCTCTGACCACTACAGCAGGAAGAACTGGGAGCAGCGAACAGAATTTGTAGTTGGGACCAGGAACGTCATGTGTGAGCCATTGGTTGACTCCAAGATTGTGCTCATGCCACCACTGCACATTAAGCTGGGGTTGATGAAGCAGTTCGTGAAGGCTCTCAACCAGGAATCAACCCCTTTTAAGTACCTTCTTGAGTTATTCCCCAAGTTATCTGAGGCCAAAATTAAAGGTCCTTAAGTCTAGCGAGTTCTCCAATAAGCTCAGTAAGATTGAGAGAACCACATGGAACAGTTTCATAACAGTTGTAAAGGGCTTCATGTGCAACCACAGGGCTGAAAACTACCAGCAGCTGGTGCAGGATCTGGTAAAGGCTTTTGGCGCCATGGGATGCAGGATGCCCCTTAAACTTAATATTCTGGACGCTCACCCTGACAAGTTCAAAGACAATATGGAGCCTACTCAGAAGAAGAAGGTAAGCGATTCCACTAAGATGTGAAGGAGATAGGTTTGGATGTACCAGGGCCACAAGTATGAGAAAATGATGGGAGACTATATCTGCCGGCTGGTGCAGGAGTGCCTCCTTGACTACAAGCGCAAATCTAGGAAATCCAGTCATTTCTGACGTGTTTAAGCTTTTTTATAACTGTTATTTGTTTTACTTTTTTGTTTTTGATAAACTTGTGACATAAATAAATATATACTCTGTTGATTTAATAATATGAAGAGATAAATTAGGAAAAATTGTTTTTTCTTGAAAAATAAAAAAATTTCGAAATATCATAGTCCTTCACACAAACCCAAACTTCTGATTAAATGATAGTGTATTTTTTATAATAATGGGATATAACGAACCAGGAAATGACACTTAGAACTAGAGAACAAAAAATGTGTTACACGCGGTAACTAGAGGCCAATGAGGTACGAAAAGACTATGCTAATAAAATCCTAGAAAAGACAAGAACCAATTTTTTGATGACACGAATTTCCCTACAATTTTTCCTACCTTTCCTTATCATTATCCAGAATTTTCTGCGTTATTAACATTTAACAGATTGAAATTGTTGATTTATTTGGTAAATATTTACATTATTCAACACTTATGAGTATTCCAACTTAGTATTCATATTTCTTTGTGTTTGTGTATCTTGTCAAAAATAGATTTAAATGTGTTGCTTCAAGTCTTTAACATTCTATCATTTTCGGAATTACCTTCAATAGTGAACTAAGAAATTAATTTTTATTCAAGTTAAAAGGACACAGTAAGTACGCCACTAGTTATGTCTTTCTTATTTAATCTTTGTAGAAGTTTTTCTTTAAGATTATTTTCTATATAACTACTGTAGACACTAATTTACTGTACCTCTAATTTAAGCTTAATATTCTTTCGGGTTAATAATATATGTTCCACTAGTTAAGGTTGCTTTCCCTTATCCGAGTTATCATATATAACGTTTCTTGATGTCTATATGAAGGTCTCTACAAAGATTATTATAACGCTTGTAAAGAAGAACATCTTGGTGGCCAAATTGCTTAGACCATTAAAGAAGAGCTTGTGGTGCGACAACAACGTCGAGAGTTTGTCGTCGCCTGCACAAGGACTGAAAGATACATGGCAATGAAGTTCTATTTTGTCTGAGAAAAAACTTTTCGCTCGATCCTTCATCATCGAGCAGAACGATCGCGTGGTAAGCTTCGGTCAGGATGTCTACCAGATCCAGTATGTGTGAACGACCAAGCACCCTGCTTCCGTGATAGTGCTCGGCGTCATGGCTTCAAATGGCAAAAAAATGACGCAGGTTACATGCTTACCGCAGCAAAGTACATAGATATCTTGGCTACAAAAGTCTTGCTCTAGATAAGAAAGATCTCGAAAAAAGCATACTAAGTCTTTCAGAAGGACGATGCCCCAGCCAACACGATAAAGAAAGTGCAAGTTTGGTTGGGATCGAAAATGAACTTCTGGTCGAACTAATTTTGGCCACTGCAGACGTCTAACCAAAATCCCATCGACTACAATACATATATGGGCGTATGTTTAGGGCAAGGAATACAAGGTCCGCCACAGCAACGTTGACGAGCTAAAATCTTTAGTCACCAAGTGTGGACCACTATGTTGAAGGACTTTGTCCACATCTTGTTCGGACAAAGTGATTCTTGCATTTTTGCAGCATGATGGTACAACTTTTCTCAAAGCAAAAGCAATAAAAATGTTCTTGGCTAAAATAATATCAAGTTTTGGGACTTTTACAAGATAGTTTGCCAGATTTGAAGCAAATAGAGAATTTGTGGGCAATAATCAAACTTGTGATTGCTAGAAAGAATCCATCCACATGTGAGCAGATGCGAGTGCTTATTAAACAAAAAATAGGCAATATCAGTCCAAAATATTCTCACAAATTTGGTCTTTAGCATGCCAAACGAAATCAATCATTCCTGAAGGAAAAGAGACATTATTATAAATATTGTCTGCGTGCATCAATTGACTACATTTTTAATGAAGTGGATTTGTGCTCTAAATTTTTAATATATTACACCTTCACATTATGATAGAAACATAGTAAAACCAAATACAACATCTGATTTACTCTATTAATTTTTTTATATTAAAAAAGTAGTAATCTCAAAACATTTCGCCATAATTGCATGATTTACATCACGTAGATGGCTGAAGAAGCAGATGTGAGAAACAAATAGGCAACTAAAGTCGCCAGAGGGCAGCTTAAACGATCGATACATACATATAAAATGCTACTCACTAAACAACACAGTTTGAGGAACTGAGATAAGAAAAAATAAAAAAGGCTGAATTTGAGATAAAGGGTTAAATGAGATAAAAATAAACGACGTTTAATGGTTAAAGTTTGTGAGTTCGATAAAAAACTTTTTCCTCCTTCAGGACAATGAGATTAAATGTTTAAAAGGAAGTAAATATTTCCCCATCTGTATTCTCGAAGAAACAGTGATTTTTATTGGATTTCGTGTAATTGTTTTGGCTTGTGTTACTATTAGTTGCGTTTTCTTGGTAAAATCAGACACAAAAACGACCTTTATTTATACCCTATCTTTATCTTGTCTTCGCTTCTTTGCACAAAAAAAGCTGAGACAAGCTTTTGATTTATATTAAAAATTCAAAATCAAACAGGAAACTCATCAGGGTTCTAGGCATTTGTAAGGAAGGCAAAGCCATTAGTTCTTTTCCCGGTTCGACAAGGAATCATATTATCTTAGGAATAAATATAAAATAAATATGGTGTAATACAAATATCCTCCACTAATATTAGTTCACTCTGTGTGAATAAAAACCTCTTTTAGACAAAGAAGCGAAATACTCGCTCGTACCTAGACTGCAGCTTTCAACTTACACACCATTCTTCTCTCGGAAAGCTCTCACTCTCAGCTACATACATATTTGGTTGGTATTATTTTTTGTACCTGTTTAGCATTTAACGTGTCTGTTGGGTTTTCACCAGAAACTCACCCATGATTATTTCCCTGGTGTTGATAACAATTTAGAAAATTTGGTGGTTAGGTACTACACACCATTGATATATAAGTTGACCTTTCCCAACCTCTCACAAACGGTTCGCTCTAGTCTAATTTGCGAACGACATTTTAATTATATGTAAAATTCCTTATACAAATCTGGCCCGATTTATGGCAATGGAAATCAAACCATCAACTCTTTCGAGAGAAGATTTAAGATATCCACCAATGCCCCAAATTCAAAATAATTCTTCTATTCCGTCCAGCCATCGCAGACAGTGGTGTAAGGGGTGAACGCATACTTTACTGCATCGGGGCGCACGGGTCTTGGACGCGTTGTTGCGACTGGTGGATATGGGAGCCATATAAAAAGAACAGTTGTGAATGCACAGATGAATTTTGGTGAACTTTCTTCTGATTCTTAGAATTAAATTCCTCCATTAAACTGAAAATTTAACACGTTTCTATTTGTTCAAAGCTCCTATACCATCTAATCTCTAAGGGCTATGAACCTGACTTCCAAGGGTCACTTACCCACCCATAACACTAAACAAAAAAAAGATAAACATCTCATCAGATATATTGACAATTATTGTATTATTTCCATCAATATTACCAGGCAATGGCTTCGCCACTCCCCCCCCTAGAGGGGAAAGCTTGTGCTTCGCTACTAAGATTAAAATTTAAAATCTAAAAAAAAATCAGCCATGGTTAAATTTTTATAAATTTTCATAACTTCGCCAATTATAATAATTTTAAAAAGGAACTAAACTAAATTTCCCACTTTTAAAATATCGTTGCTAGAATATAGTTATACAGGGTGGGGCAGAGTAACTTGTTTATTTAGAAATTCAATTAAAACAAAAGTAATGTAGATATATGTATATTTAATTCTTTAAACAGCATCAAGTACAACATTTTTATTTTATGATTCCTCAGTTTTAAAGATGATATCAGGCAGATGGCGTCCATTATTCTCAATAAACTACGTTAATCGACCTCGAAAGTTTAGTCCAACTCTTTCCAGCATATCAAAGGGTATGTTGACGACAGCTTGACGAATGTTGTTCTTCCGGTGATCCAGGCTCCTGAGACAATCGTTGTAAACAAGTGATTTTAGATAGCACCATAAAAAAATAGTCTCAGGGTACTAAATCAGGTGATCGTGTTGGCCAATGCAGATCGCCCCTCAAGGAGATGAGGCGTCCTGGGAAGTGTTGCCGCAAAACAGTCTTTCACACACACGCTGTGTGCCGTAACACCGTCCTGCTGTAACCCTAAATCTCCCACATCCATCTGGTTGAATGTTTGCAGGAAAAACTCCTAAATCATGTGGACATAAGGGTCAGAAGTCACTGAAACTGCCCGTTCGTTTTCTTCAAAAAATCATGGACCACTTATTTCAACTCGCGATAATGCACACCAAACAGTCACACGTTGTGAATGTAGGAGACGCTGATGAAGTTCTCCTGGGTTATCAGGGCTCTATTAGCGCATGTTCTGCTTATTTACAGATCCCGAAAGATGGAAGTGAGCCTCATCACTCAAGAAAACTAGTGTGTCGTGAGGCATGAGCAACGTGCGTCGTGAGCAACGAAATCGCTTAGATTAAGTTCCTGCACCACAGCCAATTTGTAGGGGTGAAATTTTAGTTCTTCATGAAGGACTCGTCTCACATAACGAGAAGACAACCCAACAGCAGATGCATGTTTGCGGGCAGAGCGCTGAGGAGAGCACAAAACAGATTGCTTTACCGCGTCAATGTTTTGGGGTGACCTTGCTGTTCGTGGAAGCCCAGGTTTTTTTTTCTTAACATCACCAGTTTCCCTGAAGTTGTTTACCCATGAAACAATCGATTGCTGGCCAGGAACTCGACCACGGGGCACAATATTGAAATATGTACGTAATGCACATTGCCTGGCGATGACTGAGCGACTGGTAGAAAAGTATGCCTCGACAGCGAACGTGCTCTTCACGTTCGTCCACTCCATGATGCTAACTGAACAAAGCGACGCAGAGCTACAGTACAACTTTACGCTCCTCAGAGCAACCATAGTTTCAGGGCGCCAAATTAAAATAAGCAAGTTGATCTGCCCCACCCTGTTGAAGAAGATATATAAAAATAAATTTTCTGAACTTCACCATTTGTAATTTTTTGGGTTGTAAGAAATTCACAAAATTCCGATACTTATATTTATTTCTGAACTTCACCATTTTGTATTTTAAATTATAAAAGAATTATTAGAAATAGCCTTGATAAAAAAAATAAGTCAGAACCAAACTAAGATGAAATTATTATTCAAATACTTAAAAAATCCCCTTATTAAATTATAGAGTTAGTAATTATTTCAAATTATATAAAACCCCCAAGAAAACTATAAGCAATACAACATATTCTATCAACAAGGTCTGCTCACCAAAAAGTCGCGTGCCGTTACTTATTCTGATTTATGACCTCACAACATTCAAAACTTTCAATAATTTCCGGAGTAACCTTGGAAGGACATTGGTATGGCCACATACTTTAGCATAGCATAGTATAGAATAGCCCAACCAAGCATAGCGTAAGATTGTCTAGCATAGCATAGTCTAGTATAGCCTAAAAAATCCTAGCCTAAACTTGCCTAGTATAGTATAGCTTAGCATAGCCAAGCATAACAGAGGATAACCTACCCTGTTTAGCCTAGTAGAGCCAAGGCTAGCCAAACATAAAATAGCCTAGCCTTAAATATAATAGCCTGGGTGTGCCTAACCTACCTAGCCTTGCTTAGTATGATCTAGCTAGCCTAGTATAACCTAGCATAGTATAGCCTACTTTATCCTACCTTAGCTTAATATAGCCAAGCCTACCTTAGTAGACCCTAGTCTAACCTAGCATATTATATTATAGCCTAACTTAGCCTAGCCTAGTATAAGCTTGCCTAGCCTAGCATATTAGACTGTGGTCTAACCTAGCCTATTATAGTTCAGCCTAGCTTAGCCTAGCCTAGTCTAACCTAGCCTAGTATAGCCTTGCCTAGCGTTGCTTAGTAGAACCTAGTCAAACCTACAATATTATAGCGCCTCACCTGGGAGGCTCATATTCGAACCTTTAGGGTCTCTTGTACCAGTGCCATGGACATTCTCGGTCCCGTGACGTTCAGCGCTTGGGGCGCTGATAGGGCTACTGCCCTACTTTTTTATTGATCCTTTGTTCGTTCGAAGCTCGACTACGGATGCGAGTTTTATGCATCCGCAGCCGAGCGTTTATTGCGGAAGGTGGATTCGATCCACCACACCGGCCTTCGCCTTGAGACCGGTGCCTTTCGCACTTTCCCCATTGAGAGCCTGTTGGTCGATGCTAGGGAGATGACACTCGCTCTGCGCCGCATGCAGTGCATCACTCGCCTGTACGCGTGAGCCCGGCGCCTCCCTCAGTCGCCAACAGCTCTTACTGCATCTGCAACTGATTTCGATGGTGCCTATGCCGCCGAGAGACGCCAGTCATACCCTAAGCCCTTTGGGTTTAGGGCCAGGAAACTCCGTCGAGAGCTAGATATAGCTCTCGGGCCGGTGGCGCCCCTAGTTCTGCCCAGGACGCCACCCTGGAGGGTACCACATTTGGTTATTTGTCGCTACGCCTCTGATCCCAAAACTTGTACTGCGCCAGGAGTATTGCGTTCGGCCTTTTTGGAGCACACATCGTGTCACGCTGGAACCGTGCTAGTGTATACCGATGGCTCCAAGTACCAAGAGGGGGTCGGCTTCCACGCCGTATCCCCTCTGTTTGAAGCCAGCGGGGCTCTACCAGGCACTGCGTCTGTCTTCACGGCCGAGCTGGTGGCAATACACCACTCGGTACGGGAGATTACGCGACGTGCCTGGTTCGGAGAACGGATTGTGATCTATAGCGACTCACAAAGCACCCTGAGTGCTCTCGGGGCATTGGAATCTCCGCATCACCTGGTTCGCGATATCCGTGACGCCACGGTTTTGGCGAGCCAGGCAGATGTCGAGATTATCTTCTGCTGGGTTCCTGGACATGTAGGAATTGCGGGGAATGAGCGCCCCGATGAGGGCGCCAAAGAGTCCACGAGGACTCTTCGACCGGACCAGTGTTTCGCTCTTCCTCACACCGACTACATGGCAGGAATACGGGCAGCTCTTTGGATTGTTTGGCAAAGAAGATGGGAGAAGGTCGAAGGGAACTTAAAGTTGCGTGCCATTGCACCGCGACTGTTCCCATGGACCTATCCCCCAATGCCGCGAGGCTTCAGGTTGCTTTCTGTCGTCTCCGAATCGGACACACTCGTGTGACGCATCGCTATTTGATGGAGCGCTCGCCTGTTTCCTATTGCAACGACTGCGTCGTCCCCCAGACTGTTCGACACACTCTTGTTGAATGTCTCAGTCTGGGTGATCTTCGCGCACAAACACCTGTCCCGGAACCGGGATGGGCGGGGTCGCTAACGCCTGTCCCTTGTACTCGGGATGAGTGCGTGCACATAGACTGGTGGACTTGTTGACTTTTTTGGGGAGGCCAGCCTTCTTCCTATTATTTAAGCAGGGTTTGTTTTTTTTTGTTTTTGTTTTTTTCTTTTTTCTTTCCTTTAGGTTAGACGCTCCTGCGCCGGGGGAGACCTCCCCCCGACGCAGGGGCTTGCTTCATTTTCCCCATTTGGGGTGTTTTTTTTCGTTTCTTTAATTTTCTTTTAAAGTAGCCTAGAACTAGGCCAGTTTTAATACGGCGACTAATGCCCATGTTGGCAGTCGCCAGATGAGCTCTTAAAAAAAAACAAAAAAAAACAATATTATAGTATAGCCTAGCTTAGCCTAGCCTAATATAGCCTTGCTTAGTGTAGCCTGAATTACTAAAACCTAGCCTAGCCTAACCAGGTATGGCTTAACATTGCATGCCAGAGCCTAGCCTAGTATAGCCAACCTAGAATAGGCTACTATAGCCTAGCCAATATAGGGTGTGATAGAACGAGTTGAATCTGTGTTAAATTCAACTCCTATCCCATATTAGTTAAAACCTCGAGGAGGCCCACGTGCATCTTCGATTCGAGGCTTGGAGTCTTATCAACAGCTACCGGACGTCAATGTTTAAACAAGGAGGTTATCGTCCCCCCGTTCACCCCCATTCGCCGACCTCGCCAGATCGAGTTAGGCTTATGAACAGATAAGGCATTTTTCTCCGGCCCAGCTGTGCGTTCCCTCCAAGCTTTCACTCCATTTTCCCCCACGCCAAGGAGATTTCCTGGCTATTTATATGGAAACTTTACCACTAAGATCAGATTGGAGATCCAGATTTTCGTCGCGAAACATCACCACGACCCTCTCTCCCTTTGTGCGCCAAGGGACCTCGACCTCGAGATTCACCATCACTTTTCCAGAAGGAGGACAATATTCCTTGAGTGCCAAAGGTTCGAGCCGTTAGTGACGCCAAGTCCCCAAGGCATCCCCCCCCTGTTGTTCAAGGAGAACAACATTAGAACAGCCATTGTTCGTTTTGAGCCCTTCGCCAAGAAACGGTTCTCACCCCCCCTGTTGTTCAAGGAGAACAACATTAGAACAGCCATTGTTCTTGAGCCCGTAGACAAGAGACAGTTCTCATCCCCCCCCCCTTTGTTCAGAAGAGAACAACCTAGAACAGCCATTGTTCGTTTTGAGCCCTTCGCCAAGAAACGGTTCTCATCCCCCCCTGTTGTTCAAGGAGAACAACATTAGAACAGCCATTTTTCGTTTTGAGCCCTTCGCCAAGAAACGGTTCTCACCCCCCCCCCCTGTTGTTCAAAGGAGAACAACATTAGAACAGCCATTGTTCTTGAGCCCGTAGACAAGAGACGGTTCTCATCCCCCCTTTGTTCAGAAGAGAACAAAGTAGAACAGCCATTGTTCGTCGAGCCGTTCGTTGAGTAACGGTTCTCCTTTCCAAGACGCCTCGTCAGGATCCTTTTATCCCCCCCCTTCGGCTGGAACTCGCCAGCGGACCGAATATTCCTTCAAGTACCTTCCACTGCACCCTAATGAAGTTACGTAAGCCAAGCGTCACCTTTTGAGTATTGATCCCTTATTTGTCAATTCTATCCTGTGCTTTAAATGGTTTATCGAACCATCCCATCTCTTTAACTCCATATTTGTTTTACCCTTTTTGATCCCTTAAATCCTTGGATTAGCCCGAGTCTCCACGACCCTTTCCATTCTGTTTGTCAATATTTTCCGTTTTTGTGTATTGTTTATAGTTATTATTAATAAAACTCTATTTTAATAATGATAGCAATATTATTATCCTTGAGCTCAGTTCCACTTCTTAAGCATTTTGAAGATACATAATATCAGCCGCCAGACAGTAAAACGCACTCTAAAGATAATTAAGGAAGTTCCCTCAACGAATAGTGTTATATATAGTATCGTCGGGAGTCATTCTACGACATATATATATATATATACTATTTAATTTGGTATCAGGTGTGTAAGGTTTAACGCTATATCTTTGCAAACACTGGTCTTAGTCGAGTAAAGCATAGTGTTATTCGTTATAATAATAGAATATAGTAGTTCCCTTTTGTTTTAACGATTGCTATCCCCTTTTTTTTTTTGAAACTTAAGAAGCTGGAGTAGCTCAAGGAACGGTTAAAATAATTTGTTTGTGTTTTTTGTGATTTTAGTCAGTGGTTATTTAGAGTAAGAAACCAAGTACGAATAGGTCAGTGCCCATATTTAGGTAGGCTAATTCTATAGAGGCATAATTCTTGTTGCGAGGAATTTTAGTTGGTTGACTAGTGCGCCCCCAAGTGCAAAGATGACTCAGTTTGAAATCTTTAAAGCGCAAGGAGAATCCTTGGGACTTTCCGGAAAAGAACTAATTAAGTACATTCAAGAGGAACGGATAAGTCAAGCTGACCATCAGATTGAATTAGCTCGGATTAAAGCAGAAGTTCAAAGAAAAAAGGTAGAAAAAGAAAGGGAAAGAGTAATCCTACGAGAAGAACGAGAAGGAAAAATCCAACCAGAAGAACGAGAAAAAGAAATCCAACGAGAAGAAAGAAGGACGGACTCGCGCTCCTTCCCAGGGAAGCTGACAAAGTTTCCGAGCCCCGTAAAACCCCAAAACTTCTTTCCCCAAAACCAACAACGGGACTCCAAACCTCCCGTTAAGACTTCTCCTCCATCTCTCTTCCCGAAGCGACCAACCTTATGCTTCACCTGTGGTGTAGAAAACCACATGAGCTGGAATTGCCGCCAAAATTCTAGGCTTAAAAGCGGACCAGCCCACCAAGTTCACCAGATTTATGCAACCCCGGCTCCCCCGGAGGTGCAGACCCAAGCAGCAACTTCTCCCCCTCCGTCAGGCCACCAGGTAAATTTTATTTTTGATAAAAGTTCACCAGGAACTTTGAAATTTGAGGAGGGCAGCGTGAATGGCTGCCGAGTATCGACTCTCGTCAGGGACACAGGATGTACATGCTTTATCGTGTCCGACGAACTCCTTCCCCCAGTGGACCCTAACCACGAAAAATTTGCGGTGGTACATGACCAACTTGGGCGGGCGAACCGATTCCCCGTCGCTAGATGTTACCTGCAGTGTCAATATTATAATGGCTGGGCACAAGTCATTGTAGCACCAATAAAATTCTGTTCCGTACTTATAGGAAAGAGCCCCCAAGTAAGTTTCGACCCTGTTTTTCAGGCCGCCCTTCCTCAAGGCCGAGATAAGAAGGAAGCCCAGGAGCCCGTCCCCATCAGAACCTCGATACCGTCCGATTTCTCGGAGACCCCTAACCAGGACTTTAGGACGGCAAAAGAGGAGTGTGAATCACTAAAACCCTTAGGTGATAAGGCCCCAGATAAGGACACGGAGACTGTCCCTGGACCCCAAGAAATAAAGAACCCCCAACGCGCCCATGGAGATACCTTCGTAGAACTGGACGAAGCATCGGCGCTTGAAGAGGACTGCCCCGCGGAGTCCCTTAAGGTAATCCAGACAGTGTGCATCCAACCTGATGCCGATTACCCTCCTCCTTCCCTACCAGGCGAGTCTTTGGAACCCTCTGACCTGGATAGTGAAGCGCAGCTGACACCACGTCAGAAGAGTCAGCTCCAAGAACTAATTAAATGGAATCACCATTTACCCGCCCTATTAGTTCTTTTCGAGCAACTGCGTGAAAATGGCCTCACCATTGGCCCCAGCAAATGCCATTTTGCTCACGATACCATCAAATATTTGGGTTTCAAAATAGGACAAAGCAAGTTAGGTCCCCACGAGAACAAGATTAAGGCAATCGCCCACTTGCCCCTCCCGATTACAAAGAAGCCATTAAGATCATTCCTAGGATCAGCTTCTCCCTATCAGCGATTTGTTCCGAATTTCGCTGCAATTTCGGCCCCCCTATGCCCCCTTCAGGAAAAGAAATTCTCTGATCGTTTACGTTGGAATGATGTCGCTGTTTCCCGTTGTAATCAGCTCAAAAGTAAGTTCATTTCTGCCCCTATTTTTAAGTTGCCCAACCCGGAAAAATCCGTTGGGGTTAAGACCGACGTGATCAACGAGGGCATTGGAGGTGTACTCCTTCAATACGTGGATGACAGAACGAGTCATCCAGTTGCATATGCTAGTCGTCAATTATTACCACGCGGAAAGAGATATGCCACTAGAGAAAAGATAGCTCTATCAATTATCTGGGTCATAGACAAATTCAAGATGTACTTGATATTTAAAGATTTTCAAATAGGAACCGACCACCGTCGGTTAGCCTATATTAGGAATTTGAGACACTCAAACGGCCGCATCATGCGCTGGAGTTTACTCTTGCAAGAGTATCAATTTAAAATAAATTATATCAAAGGTTCCGATAACCAGGTCGCTGACGCACTCAGTAGGAATGCGTTACCGAATAGCGTAGAACAATTGTATTCATAGGATTAGTATCTCCATGTAGGTATATACCGTCTTGTACGACTTAATTTAAGATTCTTTTGTAATATAATTAAATAATTTATATGTCTGAATTTTGTAACGCTCAATGTCTAATATTTTTTTTTGATGTATATATATTTGTTCTTATTAATTTACGTATAAATTGTTTTGTCCCGTATGTACTAAGTTTATAACATTTCATTGTTCCATGCCCTTTTTTTTTATTAAGTTGTATTAAAGGTTATTTTCCCCTGTAATCTAAAGATCAAAATAATCATGTATTGAGGTAATACTAGTTAGGTGCAGGAAGATACGGTTGGTACAAGAAAACGAGTTCCCTTCCATGGAGCTCTATCGTTGTCCCTTCTCTCTTTTTTTTTCGAAGTGACAACTTCCCCTGGAATGGAGGGGTGTGATAGAACGAGTTGAATCTGTGTTAAATTCAACTCCTATCCCATATTAGTTAAAACCTCGAGGAGGCCCACGTGCATCTTCGATTCGAGGCTTGGAGTCTTATCAACAGCTACCGGACGTCAATGTTTAAACAAGGAGGTTATCGTCCCCCCGTTCACCCCCATTCGCCGACCTCGCCAGATCGAGTTAGGCTTATGAACAGATAAGGCATTTTTCTCCGGCCCAGCTGTGCGTTCCCTCCAAGCTTTCACTCCATTTTCCCCCACGCCAAGGAGATTTCCTGGCTATTTATATGGAAACTTTACCACTAAGATCAGATTGGAGATCCAGATTTTTGTCGCGAAACATCACCACGACCCTCTCTCCCTTTGTGCGCCAAGGGACCTCGACCTCGAGATTCACCATCACTTTTCCAGAAGGAGGACAATATTCCTTGAGTGCCAAAGGTTCGAGCCGTTAGTGACGCCAAGTCCCCAAGGCATCCCCCCCCTGTTGTTCAAGGAGAACAACATTAGAACAGCCATTGTTCGTTTTGAGCCCTTCGCCAAGAAACGGTTCTCACCCCCCCTGTTGTTCAAGGAGAACAACATTAGAACAGCCATTGTTCTTGAGCCCGTAGACAAGAGACAGTTCTCATCCCCCCCCCCTTTGTTCAGAAGAGAACAACCTAGAACAGCCATTGTTCGTTTTGAGCCCTTCGCCAAGAAACGGTTCTCATCCCCCCCTGTTGTTCAAGGAGAACAACATTAGAACAGCCATTTTTCGTTTTGAGCCCTTCGCCAAGAAACGGTTCTCACCCCCCCCCCCTGTTGTTCAAAGGAGAACAACATTAGAACAGCCATTGTTCTTGAGCCCGTAGACAAGAGACGGTTCTCATCCCCCCTTTGTTCAGAAGAGAACAAAGTAGAACAGCCATTGTTCGTCGAGCCGTTCGTCGAGTAACGGTTCTCCTTTCCAAGACGCCTCGTCAGGATCCTTTTATCCCCCCCCTTTGGCTGGAACTCGCCAGCGGACCGAATATTCCTTCAAGTACCTTCCACTGCACCCTAATGAAGTTACGTAAGCCAAGCGTCACCTTTTGAGTATTGATCCCTTATTTGTCAATTCTATCCTGTGCTTTAAATGGTTTATCGAACCATCCCATCTCTTTAACTCCATATTTGTTTTACCCTTTTTGATCCCTTAAATCTTTGGATTAGCCCGAGTCTCCACGACCCTTTCCATTCTGTTTGTCAATATTTTCCGTTTTTGTGTATTGTTTATAGTTATTATTAATAAAACTCTATTTTATTAATGATAGCAATATTATTATCCTTGAGCTCAGTTCCACTTCTTAAGCATTTTGAAGATACATAATATCGGCCGCCAGACAGTAAAACGCACTCTAAAGATAATTAAGGAAGTTCCCTCAACGAATAGTGTTATATATAGTATCGTCGGGAGTCATTCTACGACATATATATATATATATACTATTTAATTTGGTATCAGGTGTGTAAGGTTTAACGCTATATCTTTGCAAACACTGGTCTTAGTCGAGTAAAGCATAGTGTTATTCGTTATAATAATAGAATATAGTAGTTCCCTTTTGTTTTAACGATTGCTATCCCCTTTTTTTTTTTGAAACTTAAGAAGCTGGAGTAGCTCAAGGAACGGTTAAAATAATTTGTTTGTGTTTTTTGTGATTTTAGTCAGTGGTTATTTAGAGTAAGAAACCAAGTACGAATAGGTCAGTGCCCATATTTAGGTAGGCTAATTCTATAGAGGCATAATTCTTGTTGCGAGGAATTTTAGTTGGTTGACTAGTGCGCCCCCAAGTGCAAAGATGACTCAGTTTGAAATCTTTAAAGCGCAAGGAGAATCCTTGGGACTTTCCGGAAAAGAACTAATTAAGTACATTCAAGAGGAACGGATAAGTCAAGCTGACCATCAGATTGAATTAGCTCGGATTAAAGCAGAAGTTCAAAGAAAAAAGGTAGAAAAAGAAAGGGAAAGAGTAATCCTACGAGAAGAACGAGAAGGAAAAATCCAACCAGAAGAACGAGAAAAAGAAATCCAACGAGAAGAAAGAAGGACGGACTCGCGCTCCTTCCCAGGGAAGCTGACAAAGTTTCCGAGCCCCGTAAAACCCCAAAACTTCTTTCCCCAAAACCAACAACGGGACTCCAAACCTCCCGTTAAGACTTCTCCTCCATCTCTCTTCCCGAAGCGACCAACCTTATGCTTCACCTGTGGTGTAGAAAACCACATGAGCTGGAATTGCCGCCAAAATTCTAGGCTTAAAAGCGGACCAGCCCACCAAGTTCACCAGATTTATGCAACCCCGGCTCCCCCGGAGGTGCAGACCCAAGCAGCAACTTCTCCCCCTCCGTCAGGCCACCAGGTAAATTTTATTTTTGATAAAAGTTCACCAGGAACTTTGAAATTTGAGGAGGGCAGCGTGAATGGCTGCCGAGTATCGACTCTCGTCAGGGACACAGGATGTACATGCTTTATCGTGTCCGACGAACTCCTTCCCCCAGTGGACCCTAACCACGAAAAATTTGCGGTGGTACATGACCAACTTGGGCGGGCGAACCGATTCCCCGTCGCTAGATGTTACCTGCAGTGTCAATATTATAATGGCTGGGCACAAGTCATTGTAGCACCAATAAAATTCTGTTCCGTACTTATAGGAAAGAGCCCCCAAGTAAGTTTCGACCCTGTTTTTCAGGCCGCCCTTCCTCAAGGCCGAGATAAGAAGGAAGCCCAGGAGCCCGTCTCCATCAGAACCTCGATACCGTCCGATTTCTCGGAGACCCCTAACCAGGACTTTAGGACGGCAAAAGAGGAGTGTGAATCACTAAAACCCTTAGGTGATAAGGCCCCAGACAAGGACACGGAGACTGTCCCTGGACCCCAAGAAATAAAGAACCCCCAACGCGCCCATGGAGATACCTTCGTAGAACTGGACGAAGCATCGGCGCTTGAAGAGGACTGCCCCGCGGAGTCCCTTAAGGTAATCCAGACAGTGTGCATCCAACCTGATGCCGATTACCCTCCTCCTTCCCTACCAGGCGAGTCTTTGGAACCCTCTGACCTGGATAGTGAAGCGCAGCTGACACCACGTCAGAAGAGTCAGCTCCAAGAACTAATTAAATGGAATCACCATTTACCCGCCCTATTAGTTCTTTTCGAGCAACTGCGTGAAAATGGCCTCACCATTGGCCCCAGCAAATGCCATTTTGCTCACGATACCATCAAATATTTGGGTTTCAAAATAGGACAAAGCAAGTTAGGTCCCCACGAGAACAAGATTAAGGCAATCGCCCACTTGCCCCTCCCGATTACAAAGAAGCCATTAAGATCATTCCTAGGATCAGCTTCTCCCTATCAGCGATTTGTTCCGAATTTCGCTGCAATTTCGGCCCCCCTATGCCCCCTTCAGGAAAAGAAATTCTCTGATCGTTTACGTTGGAATGATGTCGCTGTTTCCCGTTGTAATCAGCTCAAAAGTAAGTTCATTTCTGCCCCTATTTTTAAGTTGCCCAACCCGGAAAAATCCGTTGGGGTTAAGACCGACGTGATCAACGAGGGCATTGGAGGTGTACTCCTTCAATACGTGGATGACAGAACGAGTCATCCAGTTGCATATGCTAGTCGTCAATTATTACCACGCGGAAAGAGATATGCCACTAGAGAAAAGATAGCTCTATCAATTATCTGGGTCATAGACAAATTCAAGATGTACTTGATATTTAAAGATTTTCAAATAGGAACCGACCACCGTCGGTTAGCCTATATTAGGAATTTGAGACACTCAAACGGCCGCATCATGCGCTGGAGTTTACTCTTGCAAGAGTATCAATTTAAAATAAATTATATCAAAGGTTCCGATAACCAGGTCGCTGACGCACTCAGTAGGAATGCGTTACCGAATAGCGTAGAACAATTGTATTCATAGGATTAGTATCTCCATGTAGGTATATACCGTCTTGTACGACTTAATTTAAGATTCTTTTGTAATATAATTAAATAATTTATATGTCTGAATTTTGTAACGCTCAATGTCTAATATTTTTTTTTGATGTATATATATTTGTTCTTATTAATTTACGTATAAATTGTTTTGTCCCGTATGTACTAAGTTTATAACATTTCATTGTTCCATGCCCTTTTTTTTTATTAAGTTGTATTAAAGGTTATTTTCCCCTGTAATCTAAAGATCAAAATAATCATGTATTGAGGTAATACTAGTTAGGTGCAGGAAGATACGGTTGGTACAAGAAAACGAGTTCCCTACAACGGAGCTCTATCGTTGTCCCTTCTCTCTTTTTTTTCGAAGTGACAACTTCCCCTGGAATGGAGGGGTGTGATAGAACGAGTTGAATCTGTGTTAAATTCAACTCCTATCCCATATTAGTTAAAACCTCGAGGAGGCCCACGTGCATCTTCGATTCGAGGCTTGGAGTCTTATCAACAGCTACCGGACGTCAATGTTTAAACAAGGAGGTTATCGTCCCCCCGTTCACCCCCATTCGCCGACCTCGCCAGATCGAGTTAGGCTTATGAACAGATAAGGCATTTTTCTCCGGCCCAGCTGTGCGTTCCCTCCAAGCTTTCACTCCATTTTCCCCCACGCCAAGGAGATTTCCTGGCTATTTATATGGAAACTTTACCACTAAGATCAGATTGGAGATCCAGATTTTCGTCGCGAAACATCACCACGACCCTCTCTCCCTTTGTGCGCCAAGGGACCTCGACCTCGAGATTCACCATCACTTTTCCAGAAGGAGGACAATATTCCTTGAGTGCCAAAGGTTCGAGCCGTTAGTGACGCCAAGTCCCCAAGGCATCCCCCCCCTGTTGTTCAAGGAGAACAACATTAGAACAGCCATTGTTCGTTTTGAGCCCTTCGCCAAGAAACGGTTCTCACCCCCCCTGTTGTTCAAGGAGAACAACATTAGAACAGCCATTGTTCTTGAGCCCGTAGACAAGAGACAGTTCTCATCCCCCCCCCCCTTTGTTCAGAAGAGAACAACCTAGAACAGCCATTGTTCGTTTTGAGCCCTTCGCCAAGAAACGGTTCTCATCCCCCCCTGTTGTTCAAGGAGAACAACATTAGAACAGCCATTTTTCGTTTTGAGCCCTTCGCCAAGAAACGGTTCTCACCCCCCCCCTGTTGTTCAAAGGAGAACAACATTAGAACAGCCATTGTTCTTGAGCCCGTAGACAAGAGACGGTTCTCATCCCCCCTTTGTTCAGAAGAGAACAAAGTAGAACAGCCATTGTTCGTCGAGCCGTTCGTCGAGTAACGGTTCTCCTTTCCAAGACGCCTCGTCAGGATCCTTTTATCCCCCCCCTTTGGCTGGAACTCGCCAGCGGACCGAATATTCCTTCAAGTACCTTCCACTGCACCCTAATGAAGTTACGTAAGCCAAGCGTCACCTTTTGAGTATTGATCCCTTATTTGTCAATTCTATCCTGTGCTTTAAATGGTTTATCGAACCATCCCATCTCTTTAACTCCATATTTGTTTTACCCTTTTTGATCCCTTAAATCTTTGGATTAGCCCGAGTCTCCACGACCCTTTCCATTCTGTTTGTCAATATTTTCCGTTTTTGTGTATTGTTTATAGTTATTATTAATAAAACTCTATTTTATTAATGATAGCAATATTATTATCCTTGAGCTCAGTTCCACTTCTTAAGCATTTTGAAGATACATAATATCGGCCGCCAGACAGTAAAACGCACTCTAAAGATAATTAAGGAAGTTCCCTCAACGAATAGTGTTATATATAGTATCGTCGGGAGTCATTCTACGACATATATATATATATACTATTTAATTTGGTATCAGGTGTGTAAGGTTTAACGCTATATCTTTGCAAACACTGGTCTTAGTCGAGTAAAGCATAGTGTTATTCGTTATAATAATAGAATATAGTAGTTCCCTTTTGTTTTAACGATTGCTATCCCCTTTTTTTTTTTTAAACTTAAGAAGCTGGAGTAGCTCAAGGAACGGTTAAAATAATTTGTTTGTGTTTTTTGTGATTTTAGTCAGTGGTTATTTAGAGTAAGAAACCAAGTACGAATAGGTCAGTGCCCATATTTTGGTAGGCTAATTCTATAGAGGCATAATTCTTGTTGCGAGGAATTTTAGTTGGTTGACTAGTGCGCCCCCAAGTGCAAAGATGACTCAGTTTGAAATCTTTAAAGCGCAAGGAGAATCCTTGGGACTTTCCGGAAAAGAACTAATTAAGTACATTCAAGAGGAACGGATAAGTCAAGCTGACCATCAGATTGAATTAGCTCGGTTTAAAGCAGAAGTTCAAAGAAAAAAGGTAGAAAAAGAAAGGGAAAGAGTAATCCTACGAGAAGAACGAGAAGGAAAAATCCAACCAGAAGAACGAGAAAAAGAAATCCAACGAGAAGAAAGAAGGACGGACTCGCGCTCCTTCCCAGGGAAGCTGACAAAGTTTCCGAGCCCCGTAAAACCCCAAAACTTCTTTCCCCAAAACCAACAACGGGACTCCAAACCTCCCGTTAAGACTTCTCCTCCATCTCTCTTCCCGAAGCGACCAACCTTATGCTTCACCTGTGGTGTAGAAAACCACATGAGCTGGAATTGCCGCCAAAATTCTAGGCTTAAAAGCGGACTAGCCCACCAAGTTCACCAGATTTATGCAACCCCGGCTCCCCCGGAGGTGCAGACCCAAGCAGCAACTTCTCCCCCTCCGTCAGACCACCAGGTTAATTTTATTTTTGATAAAAGTTCACCAGGAACTTTGAAATTTGAGGAGGGCAGCGTGAATGGCTGCCGAGTATCGACTCTCGTCAGGGACACAGGATGTACATGCTTCATCGTGTCCGACGAACTCCTTCCCCCAGTGGACCCTAACCACGAAAAATTTGCGGTGGTACATGACCAACTTGGGCGGGCGAACTGATTCCCCGTCGCTAGATGTTACCTGCAGTGTCAATATTATAATGGCTGGGCACAAGTCATTGTAGCACCAATAAAATTCTGTTCCGTACTTATAGGAAAGAGCCCCCAAGTAAGTTTCGACCCTGTGTTTCAGGCCGCCCTTCCTCAAGGCCGAGATAAGAAGGAAGCCCAGGAGCCCGTCCCCATCAGAACCCCGATACCGTCCGATTTCTCGGAGACCCCTAACCAGGACTTTAGGACGGCAAAAGAGGAGTGTGAATCACTAAAACCCTTAGGTGATAAGGCCCCAGACAAGGACACGGAGACTCTCCCTGGACCCCAAGAAATAAAGAACCCCCAACGCGCCCATGGAGATACCTTCGTAGAACTGGACGAAGCATCGGCGCTTGAAGAGGACTGCCCCGCGTAGTCCCTTAAGGTAATCCAGACAGTGTGCATCCAACCTGATGCCGATTACCCTCCTCCTTCCCTACCAGGCGAGTCTTTGGAACCCTCTGATCTGGATAGTGACGCGCAGCTGACACCACGTCAGAAGAGTCAGCTCCAAGAACTAATTAAATGGAATCACCATTTACCCGCCCTATTAGTTCTTTTCGAGCAACTGCGTGAAAATGGCCTCACCATTGGCCCCAGCAAATGCCATTTTGCTCACGATACCATCAAATATTTGGGTTTCAAAATAGGACAAAGCAAGTTAGGTCCCCACGAGAACAAGATTAAGGCAATCGCCCACTTGCCCCTCCCGATTACAAAGAAGCCATTAAGATCATTCCTAGGATCAGCTTCTCCCTATCAGCGATTTGTTCCGAATTTCGCTGCAATTTCGGCCCCCCTATGCCCCCTTCAGGAAAAGAAATTCTCCAATCGTTTACGTTGGAATGATGTCGCTGTTTCCCGTTGTAATCAGCTCAAAAGTAAGTTCATTTCTGCCCCCATTTTTAAGTTGCCCAACCCGGAAAAATCCGTTGGGGTTAAGACCGACGTGATCAACGAGGGCATTGGAGGTGTACTCCTTCAATACGTGGATGACAGAACGAGTCATCCAGTTGCATATGCTAGTCGTCAATTATTACCACGCGGAAAGAGATATGCCACTAGAGAAAAGATAGCTCTATCAATTATCTGGGTCATAGACAAATTCAAGATGTACTTGATATTTAAAGATTTTCAAATAGGAACCGACCACCGTCGGTTAGCCTATATTAGGAATTTGAGACACTCAAACGGCCGCATCATGCGCTGGAGTTTACTCTTGCAAGAGTATCAATTTAAAATAAATTATATCAAAGGTTCCGATAACCAGGTCGCTGACGCACTCAGTAGGAATGCGTTACCGAATAGCGTAGAACAATTGTATTCATAGGATTAGTATCTCCATGTAGGTATATACCGTCTTGTACGACTTAATTTAAGATTCTTTTGTAATATAATTAAATAATTTATATGTCTGAATTTTGTAACGCTCAATGTCTAATTTTTTTTTTTGATGTATATATATTTGTTCTTATTAATTTACGTATAAATTATTTTGTCCCGTATGTACTAAGTTTATAACATTTCATTGTTCCATGCCCTTTTTTTTTATTAAGTTGTATTAAAGGTTATTTTCCCCTGTAATCTAAAGATCAAAATAATCATGTATTGAGGTAATACTAGTTAGGTGCAGGAAGATACGGTTGGTACAAGAAAACGAGTTCCCTACAACGGAGCTCTATCGTTGTCCCTTCTCTCTTTTTTTTCGAAGTGACAACTTCCCCTGGAATGGAGGGGTGTGATAGAACGAGTTGAATCTGTGTTAAATTCAACTCCTATCCCATATTAGTTAAAACCTCGAGGAGGCCCACGTGCATCTTCGATTCGAGGCTTGGAGTCTTATCAACAGCTACCGGACGTCAATGTTTAAACAAGGAGGTTATCGTCCCCCCGTTCACCCCCATTCGCCGACCTCGCCAGATCGAGTTAGGCTTATGAACAGATAAGGCATTTTTCTCCGGCCCAGCTGTGCGTTCCCTCCAAGCTTTCACTCCATTTTCCCCCACGCCAAGGAGATTTACTGGCTATTTATATGGAAACTTTACCACTAAGATCAGATTGGAGATCCAGATTTTCGTCGCGAAACATCACCACGACCCTCTCTCCCTTTGTGCGCCAAGGGACCTCGACCTCGAGATTCACCATCACTTTTCCAGAAGGAGGACAATATTCCTTGAGTGCCAAAGGTTCGAGCCGTTAGTGACGCCAAGTCCCCAAGGCATCCCCCCCCTGTTGTTCAAGGAGAACAACATTAGAACAGCCATTGTTCGTTTTGAGCCCTTCGCCAAGAAACGGTTCTCACCCCCCCTGTTGTTCAAGGAGAACAACATTAGAACAGCCATTGTTCTTGAGCCCGTAGACAAGAGACAGTTCTCATCTCCCCCCTTTGTTCAGAAGAGAACAACCTAGAACAGCCATTGTTCGTTTTGAGCCCTTCGCCAAGAAACGGTTCTCATCCCCCCCTGTTGTTCAAGGAGAACAACATTAGAACAGCCATTGTTCGTTTTGAGCCCTTCGCCAAGAAACGGTTCTCACCCCCCCTGTTGTTCAAAGGAGAACAACATTAGAACAGCCATTGTTCTTGAGCCCGTAGACAAGAGACGGTTCTCATCCCCCCTTTGTTCAGAAGAGAACAAAGTAGAACAGCCATTGTTCGTCGAGCCGTTCGTCGAGTAACGGTTCTCCTTTCCAAGACGCCTCGTCAGGATCCTTTTTTCCCCCCCCTTCGGCTGGAACTCGCCAGCGGACCGAATATTCCTTCAAGTACCTTCCACTGCACCCTAATGAAGTTACGTAAGCCAAGCGTCACCTTTTGAGTATTGATCCCTTAAATGGTTTATCGAACCATCCCATCTCTTTAACTCCATATTTGTTTTACCCTTTTTGATCCCTTAAATCCTTGGATTAGCCCGAGTCTCCACGACCCTTTCCATTCTGTTTGTCAATATTTTCCGTTTTTGTGTATTGTTTATAGTTATTATTAATAAAACTCTATTTTATTAATGATAGCAATATTATTATCCTTGAGCTCAGTTCCACTTCTTAAGCATTTTGAAGATACATAATATCGGCCGCCAGACAGTAAAACGCACTCTAAAGATAATTAAGGAAGTTCCCTCAACGAATAGTGTTATATATAGTATCGTCGGGAGTCATTCTACGACATAGGGTATACCAGGGCTAGTTGTATAGCGGGCTATGTTGATACATTCTCAATATCTTGATCATATGGGAACAGTTGGCACCGAGGTTCTTGAGACGTTTAGGCGTCAGTAGCAGCCTTGTCCTCGTTGGGTTATAATCAAGTTGATCACTCATCAGCGAAACTACAAGCAGACAACTGTTTTGGGATACCCTGAGTAAGAATTCTGACCTTTACTATTCTTTTCATCGACATTAATGAAACTCATGTTCATGAAATATAATGTGATTTTATGAAATAACCGTCTTTATGCTTCATATGTGATTAGACTCCTTCTTCATCATCATCATCATCATCATCATCATCACTAACTCTATAATTGTATAACGGGAATTTTTAAGACGAGTAAAGAATTAATAAATGTTTTTTTCCTTAGTGGATAAAGAACTTATGTAGCTATATTTAAAAATTTTATCAAATTTATTTCTAATAATTCTTTTATATCTAAAACAAAATAGTGAAGTTCAGAACTAAATATAAGTATCAAAATTCTGTGAACTTTTTACAACCCAACGTGATATTTTGAAAGGGGAAAATTTAGGTTAGAGTTCCTTTTTAAAATTATTTTTAAATGGCGAAGTTCAGAAAATTTATAAAAATTTAACCATGGCTGTTTTTTTTGTCGATTTAAAATTTTAATCTTAGTAGCGAAGCGCAAGCCTACTGGGGGAGTGGCGAAGCCATGGCTGGTTTTCTAATATTTCAAGTGAATAGCAATATTTATGAGGAGAAGGAAAATAATTTATTCGGGGCTGGTTGTTATAATCAATATCAACTTGCCCCCCAAATGGTCAAAGCCTATTGAAGTTTACATAGGCTACGATATACCTCTTTGTGAACGTCCTCAAGACCATCTAACTCCTCAGCACCTAGCAATCTTTGAGAATATGATTCTAGACCCTGTTCCAAGTACAAGCAAGGATGGTTTAGATAGGCTTTACATATACCAATTACCTTCTTCTATAAAAACAGAACAAAGACCTATAGGAGGAATCAAAACCCCAAATGAGCTGCGACCATTTATAAAAGCTCGCCTAAGAAAGACTCAGAGATTTATCAAAAGAAAACGCCCACACAGCAATCCTAACAGATACACCTGTGAAGATCAAACTACAGGAACAAAATGAAAATTCCACTAAAAAAGGCTGTAGATTAAACCGTGTAAAAAGAGTCAGAACAATAAAGAGTTTCTGAAGTCTGGTGGAGATAAGAACAGATAGAACATCGAAGATTATTAGTGGTGAATGGTCGAATTCAGCCTCAGGAGAACAATGGGTGCAATGCATCAAATGCAAAGATTGGGCCCATGAAAAGTGGAACAAATGAAAATGCTCATTATGTATGTGACCTATGTGAAATGGAGTAATAACTGATTTTTTGGTTCTTAAAGGATGCGATTCTTTTCATATTTTGCACCATATACTTCATGGTCTGTAACAATTTTCCCCTCATATGGGGCAAGTTGTATACAAAAGGTTTTTCTGTAATTTTCAATTATATCGCATGAATTAAAAAGTATATAACCTTTTTGTTACATGATTATAATAACACATATAATAAACATTTCACAGCATAAATTTGTTTCTTCCATTAGTTATTGAATTAGAGTTAAAAATAATAAAATTGTAACAACTTAGCCCTGGTCTACCATATCCTTGTATATGCTTGCCTAGCATACTATAGGCAAGCTTGGTATAGCCTCCCCTAGCATAACCACACTTAACATAATATAGCCTCATATAACCATAATATCCTAGAGTAGTATAGCATACCAGAGACTAGAATAACCTTGCATAGCTTAGCCTTGGTTAGATAGCCTATTGTAGCCTAACATAGTATTACCTAGCATAGCCTAGCATAGCAGAGCCAGCCCTCCCTAGCCTATTATAATTTAGCCTACCATAGCCATAGCATAATATAGCGGTATCTAACCTAGGATAGCTTAGCCTAGTATAGTATAACCTATACTATAGTATAACCTATACTCTCCATTAATACCCTAGTCCGGCATAGATTAGTATTGTCTAGCCTAGATTACTCTATGCTATCCTAGTATAGCTTTTTATAGCCTTAATTAGCATAGTATATCTTACCCTTGTACATTATAGCTTCGCATATTTATAGCCTAGTCTATAATAACCTCGTGTAGGCTTGCCTAACACAGTATAGCATATTCTATTCTAGCAGAGTATCAGCCGAATAGTTATGATGTTATTGCCAAAACAAAATAATTCCAGGGTTAATTTTAGGAGGGCTTTGGCATTTATACCATTTGAGGTAAAATGTAAAACAACATAAGGGCTTCATATTTCGCAAGAATCTGGCGAATAGTTAGTATGTTAATACAAAACGAAAAAAAAGAAGCAAAACTCGGATTCACTGACCGACCGACCGACATAGTGACATGTAAACTCGCTCACGACTAGACTCGCACGTGACTAAAAATGCGCAAAAAACCCTAGATAAAAACTATACAATAGCGGCGGGGACTAAAGGCTTGAGTTTCCTCTGCATTCAACTCCCCCATCCCCCATAAAAAACCTGCAAAGATAGCCAGAGATAACATTTCACAAGGAAATTCTACTTTCATTTTTTTTCACATAACACTAAACGAATAAAAAAACAAACATTTTATTAGATATATTCACAACTATTATATTATTTACATGTATATTATTTTTTCAAATTATACAAAATCTCCAGGAAAACTACAAGCAATACTAAAACCATGAGTTCCTTTCTGCATTCAACTTCCCCCCTCCCCCTAACACCCTGTAAAGATAGCCAGAGATAACATTTCACAAGAAAGTTGTACTTTCATTCTATTTTCACATTGTTTTTCTATTTTTTCGACAAATTTCCACGCTATCTCTATATTTTAAAGTACTATTACTATATATTTCCTCACTTTACATGTCAAATGGCCAATGCCGCCATTATGTTTGGACATACGTGTGAAAATCCCTGAAAGTTTGTTTCTTCAAGTAAGTACTGTTCGACTTTTCATACTGAGAACTTAGTAATTGGTTCCCAGTGAAAGTTAAGCTAATAAAATGATAATAAGAAGATATATCAAGACCTATTTTCTGAACCTAATTCGATATTACAGAATGCATATAGACTCGATTAGAGGCAACAAACATTTGAGTCAGAAGCAAATTCCAAATTTGTGCTCAAGCATATCCATACCAACCGTTTTTAAAATACTTATGGCAGTAATATTATTGAGAATTTAAATTATTAAAATCTTTTTATAACAAACATACTTAAATGCTTATCTTTCAGCTTTCCTTTCAGCCATGATTACCTTTCAGTCTTTTTTTAGGTCGATCAATTTCTTATTTACCATTCTACGTGCACATAACCAATGGTGAAATAAAAAGCAGTTGTAGATAAATATCGTAAATTCAAGAATAAAAGAAATTACATTTTTTGGTAATAGATATTGAAGACAATTTGAAAACACAATTGAAAAATAAAATTACTATTTCTGTTAGTTTTCTTTTGCTGTTCATGAATGTATTCATATATGAGTTACCGTTAATTTTTGTTCTAGCAATTACAAGTGATTTGAAACTGAGATAAGAATTAGGAGCAATGCAGTCAATGTAAGGTACGACAATACGAGACGAGTTACTAAATGAATTTAGAGGAATGTCTAGCAAATTCAACCTAGACCTAGTCAAACTAGTAAGGGTGAGTTCTCATGGGTGCCCGTGTCTTTATAGAAAATATAGATCATCATCCCAAAGAATTTACGGTAAAGGAGATTAAAAATGCAAGGCTGCAAATTATCTTTTTTGGCTCTATTATTCACCACCACTCTCTTTCAAAATATTTTGAAATTAGATAATGTAGTTAAGCCTGTCGATGAATTAGACTACTTTATAAGGTCAGGAGCATTCAACTATATACAATTTATAAACTTTTTAGAAGAACTGGAGTCAGAATACGCAGAGGTTATTATACTTCATAAAACTCAAGATATTTAATTTTGGATAATATATTGAAAAACAAAATTAAAATGTATGAGGCGAGAGGGAGTTTTGCTTAGAAATGAAACAAAAGGAAAGAGTTTCCAGTATTGATGCGAAGTTAATTTCGTAATTGCACGGAAAGAGCAAAGTTTTACATATTTTATGAGGTAAAGTTATTTTGTTCATTTAAAAAATAACACAGCAGATTAAAGTTATCGAGCTTATAACGGATTTTAGCTTGGATTATTTTGAAACTTTTCCTTTTTATGAATTTTATGCCCTTGTGAATAATAAGAAAGTTGTACCGTGAAAGCATTTTAATTTAAGAACAATAGGGATTATAGATCAATTAAATATGTAAACAGACATTTGATATTATCAGGAATACTAAAAAGAGCCTGCATACAAGTTTCTTGTACCTACTCAAAAGCAACTACATCAAGCTTACTGAAAGAACAGCATAATAATAATCATGAATAATTCATTTGGTATTGCACATTGATTTTTTTTTATTTCTCTAGCTTTTCTGATGAATTTTATGTATGCATTAATTTATGGAAGTTTATTTATTACCATTCAGCAATCTGTTTTTTCAATTATATATTGTTTAAATGATCTAATTTCTGCTTTAGTTTCCTCCTTTTATCTATAATATATCATTTGCCCCAACATGGACGATTAGTTGGTATTTTCTATTCTTCCATTTCGTATCATTCACAAAAAACTTAATGAATTTAGTTGTGCTGCATGGAAAACTTCTTGTTTTTTTGTTCTTTGGTTTCCTTCTTGCTACAAAGAAATCGCTTTAATTCCTAAGTATCGAATCAGCCACAAAAACTGGTTCCCGTTGATAAGTGTCTGATTCCAACTCGTCTTCGAGGGATTTGAACCGATTGCTTATAAATATTATAGGAGAAAAAGTGTGCAAAAAGCTAGTGAATAGCCTTATGTAAAAATAGTCAAGAAGACCTACGTGTAACCTAGAAACCCACGTGGCTCTAAAACACGAGATCAAAGGACGAGAGAAGGGGCATAAGAATCAAGCCAAGAGGCTTTCGTAACGCAGCTGGGTTTACTTATGGAGGTTTCCTCTCAAGCATTGAGGCAATCTTGCTTCCCGCCTACCATCTTGAAGCATGTGAAAATGAGGAAGGACATTTGTTATCGCAAATTCCTGCTTATTGACGTCTATCTCCCAGTTTCGTGTTTACTTTGCGAGAATCCCGTCCATGGTCAGAGACAATTTCACCCCATCGTAAGCCGGTATTTTACGCCAGGCTCAGCCGGATCAAGTAAGTACCGGCCCGCTATCACGCACTAGATACGTCACTTCTCGATTTGGCTCCGTTTTTGTCTACACGAACTCAAAGGCAAGAAACCCTTCTCTCGGAACTCCACCCTAGTTAATTGGCGATTTTCTCGCAACGACCGTTCTCGTTTACCAGCGCAAGTACTCAATCGTCAAGGTATTCCGAGATAAATCTCAACCTCCTGCAATTCTCCTCCTCGAATTGCCCCTTCCCTTCCTGGCTCAAGCATTAAGTTTTTCTAGGCGTCGACGCGTGTAGATCTTTTTCAATCCGGTCATCCCATAAAGATTTATTTGTATTTCGGCTCAAACCAGCGTTTGAAGACTCAATCTGAGTTTGATTATTTACCTGCCTTAAGCTTATTAGCCTGTCCCTTTTTTGCCAGACTACCACATAGTCTTGGATATTCCAATTTTATTTGATTTGTGTAGATATTTATCCCTTTTATTTTGTTTGTTTTTTAAAGGTATTCAAAATTATAACAGTATTTAGATAAGCAAGGTAAGAAAATAAGAGTGTGGAGGAATAAATATAACGAGCACAAGTAGACGCTACTTTGTTTATACAGCGTCAACCATTACGCTCCGCCTTGGACAAGGATTCAGACCTTTTCCCTGCTGCTTCAAGACCCTTCGAAGTCGCACGCAAAGAAGGATTTTAGTCAGCAAATTTCCAAATTTATGAGACTGGTGGTGTAGTCCGTTAATATAAACATAGGATTGTGCGAGAGTCTCTAGAATAAAAATCTTGCTGCTTAAGGGTTCTTTGTCAGAAAATCTATGATAAGGCTCACTATCCCCTCCACATGTTTATGCCTATATTTTGTCAAATAGAAGAAATCTCACCTTCCTCATGCCTAAACTTGAAGGGGCGAAGTGGTACAGCGTTGAAAATTTATGCTCTAGGAGAGGGGCGTAACTGTGTGCTAGTGAGGGTTCGCCCCTCATAAACTCCCTCGTATCCTCTCCCCTCAGGGGATAATCGACCAATATATTTCAATCTTGAGAAATTTGCCGGAGAATCCGTGTAGCCATGAAGGGAAGAAGCTGAGTCCCTTAGTCAAACAGGGAATAAAGAATATAGTTGGAACCAAGTGGGAATAACCCTTCCGAGGCTGTTCCTTTGGTCGCTTAGAAGAGCAGACCAGTGGTATCAAGACCAACTTTCCTACCACTCTTGGCCAGAAAAAATCACGTATCTTAGTTTTCTGTAAAAGCACAGATACCCCTCACCATTGAAGAAGACCAAAGTGAATTCCCATTTGAGAAGAGATTCACATATTGGTTAAGTTTCATCGTCAAGAAGTCAGAATTAGTAACACTGGGATCGGAATAACTTCCATTTAACTAAGATCATCTCACTTACATCTTCAAGTCGAGAGAAGCATCGTCATCCGCCTCAACCACCCCGGGAAAAGCATCAGCTGTTTTCACCTCACCACGCTCGTGTTACCTCAGCGAAGACATCTCCAGTCAAACTCGCCCAAACCAACTCAGCAAGGAGGCTCACTTTCAGGGTCACTCAACTGTCGATACACTCAGAGTTAAAGGGAAAACGAATACAAAAAATTATTCATTTTGTTTTTTCCCAATCCGTGCGAAAGTGTATTCGTAACAAAACCATTTTAATCTGGTAGTCATAACCAAACTATTTCAATTTCAAATGACTTAAGAATTCACATTAATTGAGCTTAAATCTCGTGTATTAGAAGTGAACTTGGCGTCAATCATTTCGTAGTAATCATTTGTAGTGTTAATTTTTATTAGACCCTCTTGCTATAGAATTATTGTTTTCAAAGATTTAATAATTTCATTCTTTGATGTAATTAAAAGTATATTTTGTTGGAGTTGTTTAATTAGATCCTCGAACGCAGCACTGGAGATAGATATATCATAATACGAAACCTTTCTGGTTAAGGAATTAAATTAGTGCGCTCTGAGAGAAAAGTGGACCAGATTATTTCATGTACGAATCAAACGGACTTCAGTACTCGGCCGTAAACCATGACAAAGAGAAACTTTATTAAAGGAAGAAGGAGAAATTATTTAAAGGTGTTTCACAGAAAAATCCAAAGGGGAAAAGTAGAAGGCAAGGACTGAATCCCGCACTAATGGAGAATGTAGGAAAATAAAAGAGAATAGGTGAAGAAGGTGAAGTGACAAACCTAGACTATGAGAGAGGCGGTGAGATTCAGTGTTTGTGAGAGAGAAAGGAAGAGTGTATGAGGGACAGAGTTTCTGAGATTGTGCGTGAGAGAGAAAGAGTGAGTTCAAGAGATACTTTATGAAAGTGCGTGTCAGAGAGAGGGAGAGAGAATGTGAAAGAGAGTGTGTGAGATTATAAAAGTATGCCCAGTGAAAGAATTGTAAACTCAAACGGAAGAAAGAGATTAACTTTGTCTAAATGTTTTGAGTAAAGGGGAACTGTTATCCATAATTTGCACAAAGGTTTTGAATAAATGAGAGAATTTTACGGCGCACGAAATGAATACTTCCGGAGACACTTCCGGCCGAAGGCCAAGCAGCAATGACTGGTAATGCAAATTAGATTTCCTAAGTTTCAAAAGGAAGGGGAAGTAAGAATTCTTAATACATATATATATATATATATATATATATATATATATATATATATATATATATATATATATATGTGTAAATAAAACCACTGTGGGAGAGCGTAGTAGTTTATTGTCTCGAGATCAGTTTCGTCATGGAGTTTGTCATGCCAGCCTCAGTCGAACACTAAGAATACATGGAGCGTAAGATTAGATTAGTGCATTTAGTTTTAATGTTTCTGTGTCCTTACAAGTTGAGTGAGGGGTATAAAACATAAAACTTAAGCTTAATTTGTAGTTTTTATAGGATCGTATTTATACTTACATGGCTTTGAATAAATAACGTCTAAACACTATTTTTATTGCTAATTTTTATTTAAATATGAATATGGTCCTGCTATAGCAATTATAACAGTCTTAACGCGATGAGTAATTGATTCATACAGCTCTAGATATTACTCGAAAACTTTTAACTCAGTACTGGATCAAAACTTGCTTGAGCTCTGGTGGAGGGAATATGTTTCATAGTTACTGTGCTAATTCACACCATATTACGCGAGATTATATTAATATCTGGCTACTTTGACAGCCAATAACGCATATCAAACTTTTCAAAGTTGTAATTTCATTTTGGCAAATATACAAGGCGAGATGATTAATTTGTCGCAGTTGGCAACTATGAATTCCACGTATGCCTGTTGTTTAGCCTCTTCTCTCTCTTTTTCCTATTATAATAAACTCAGGTGTGCATCGTCCGATAGGGATAAATTTGGAAAAGGCAAGGCATGCTACCTGTGATTAACGCCAGGGCTTCAATGCGAAGATTTCCGAGTGATTTTGCGTAGATCTAAGTACGGTGTAGAGAATCAGGAAAGAGTTGGATCTTTCAAGCTGTGAGTATGTTGGTATGGCAGCTCAGACACATCACTAGAGGCATTCTGATACGAAAGTAACCTAAAAATTGTTTTGAAGATCCAGGCCATTGTTTACAACGATCCAAGCAAGACAATGAGGTCCATAACCAAGGGATCATGAATTTCTGAAGCCTCGAAAAGGCCTACAGCAGCTTCCAACGTTACCTCGAGAAACAGTCATAGGCCGATGACGATTTCATTAAACGAAATGAATAGTACAATCCTCCAAGTATTTAACGTGTAACTTTGGTAAATAGATCTGTATAACTGAATTCTGTTACTTTTTTCTATATTGAATTTATTGTTATCAAGATATAATTTCAAGACAAATATATTTTATACAATCTTTACAAAAAGTTTGTTATTATGTTAAAAAATTGAGGTTCTCTGTTCAATGTTGAAATACCACATATTCAAATTAAAAACAACTTCATATTTTAAATCGTTTGTTTTAATTTTTCCATCACAAACATAGCTATTAACTTTGTTTAATGTACTCCATTTGATTGAGCGTAACTACATGGACAAAGTATAGGAAGTTCAACATTCACTCAAAAGTGAGAGTACGTCATTTTACGGTAAGTATTTTTTAAACTTTCCTAAGAGTAATCGCCATTATTATATTTGTCATGATAAAATTAGGAAAAACCATTCTTCAAAGAGGTGTTCGTCTGTAAGATGAAAAGTTACTTATTTATCACCTCAAGTGGTCGAAATAAGCTCTCCGATATATGACTAACGAGCTAGATTCACTACTGATGACTCAGTTTAGAAAGGTGAATGAAGAGTTCACGCCGCATGTGAAAACCTCGCAAAATTGCTCTTAAACAAGATAATTTTGAAATGGAAGCCGATGACAGACGTTGAAAACGAAAGTGTTAAGCCTACAACCAAGGAAAAGAGATGGAGAGGGGCTGAACGTTTCGAAAATGGAAACTTCTGAAACTTCCTTTACCAAAATATCCTATCTAGCTTACTAAGACATCAATATACGGATTAAAGCAGCGGGGGGGGTAAGAAGAAAATACTCTGGCAAATAGATGGGACATGGGGTAGCATAAACTGTCAAGTGGGAGCCTGAAGGAAAGTACCTAATTCCACTTGACTCTCAATCAACCAGTGGAAAGAGAAAAACATACTCATAAAATCTCTCATTCCTTGCATGCATTGCTTAAGGATCACTGAACTAACGAAAGCATTTTTATTATTGTGAAATATTCTACGAACACCAACACGGAGTTTTGGGAGGTGTCCTAACCCTATGAAAGAATATTCTAGAAGGAAAGTGACACAGGTTGATCTATTAATGATATAAGAATTAGCTCTCTCTGAGGCAATTAATCTTCAGGCTAGACGGACTTATATTTTCTTGATCATGTTTCAATGGGCATATTGGTAAACCTCTTGAGAAAATTGAGGTCAGTTTAAGAATGTTTGCAATCCCTTCATCTCGAAAGAGATTGTACTGGGATTCAGCAAGTTAGAAACTAAGATGAATGCTAGCAGTTGGCTTCTAGATACCTCGATACCTAAGTCTATTTCAAATTAATTGGGTGATTTTGTCTGATATTCTATTGAAGGCATTCTAAAACATGACTTGAAAAACACACATATCGCGAGTTGGTAAATTATCAATTTATTTGCATTCGAAGAAAGAGGAAGAGATTTGCGATTAAAAAGTGAGTCAGAGGAAGAAGGTTGGTAATTTTCTTCAATTAGAAAAATAAGTTATGGTTATAATAGAGAGAAATAGATATATTTGGGGAGATGCCAGTCTGAGAATCGTGAAGTAATTAAGTTATGTACTTATCTTTTATTCTCAATTAACAAATAGAGAATATTTGCACAAAGTTTATCAATTCATACTCAGGTCTCGCAAGCAGAATTTCAGCAGTGGTTCATAGCAAACGAAATAAAAAAAGATAAGCACTAATTCCCCAGCTAAGTGTAGATCGCGCAAATGCACCGCCTACCAAGCAAATCAAAAGTTCTATTTATTTATGACAGAAGATCCTCAATTAAATAAATTTTAAGGGAATCGTAGGCAATTTAGAGGAAGGTGTGCAAAAAAATATATCCGATTTCCTTAATTTTAAAAACTGTTTATTAATATCATAAAACTATTTTTAAAAAGAGAAAAAGTTATGGCCACCCCTATTGAGAGGGCAGGAACCCTATTTAAACATTGATATTGTCACCATTAAAAAAAATAAAATGAATTAAACAACTGAAAGAAATTAAATATATTTTGGTTATATGTCATGAACCCTTAATGCGTTTAAACTATGGTTAATTTTTTCTGATTTATTTATATAAACCCAAAGAAATTTTTTTTCCAGTAATATAACCCCCCAAATATTTTTAAGGTAGGGAGTCTATCAATAACCTAAAATATATGAACTAATTCAACAATATTGAACCATCAAATTATTCCCAAACATTTTCTTTACACGATGGTTTTTATTTGATTAAAATCTGCCAATAAATAAGGACTCGCCAGTCTTTCATTAATTAATATTTTAACAGAGAAAAATGCAAGTAAAAAAAGTAACAAAAATGATTAGTTACAGCACGTCATCAGCTATCTACAATGTGGAAGAATGAGAGAGAGAAGGAATCACCCACCCCCATTGCTTTCCCAGTGTGCCGTTGAACGCTCTAAATTTGTGTGCCCTATATACTACGAAAATTAGAACAATGGAAAGCTCATTAAGTGGGTATCGCGACTTCGCGCAAAAGAACCTTATCGTTACCCAAGGCAATTAAGGAAGTCTGTTGTAATGAATCTCTCTCCCCATCTAAATAATTTGGGGGTATAATTTGACAGTTCAGAATTCACATGCAGATTGTGTCTGAAGCCGCCGTCCAGTAGGTTAGTCCTAACGTATTCGTTAGTCGATACGGAATCGACTACATTCTCGTCCAGAAAAGAATTGATTGATTGTCGAAGATCCAAGGAAGAGCTAGTGGTCAGTCAGTGTTGTTCGTGGAGATAGTTAGGCGCGCTTCAACCATTCTCACTACTTCTTCAGATTTTAAGGATTAGAAAAGCCATGCCCGAACCATCCTCCGTTTGCCTCTTAAGGATAATAGCCTCATCCCAACTTCAGTTTCCCGAAGTTGAATTGAGCGTCCTGTGAGATGCCCACAAGTTAAAGTTGAACTTACCTGGTCCTACTCACCGCACATCAAGGTAAAAGGGATTTAACCCCCGATTCGTCATGCTCCTCCCACCTTTCCCGCGTTGATCCTCAAACATCCTCTTTGCTCTAGAACTTGAATAATTGTAAAATCATTACTTATATATATATATATATATATATATATATATATATATATATATATATATATATATATATATATATATATATATATAAATACTGGCCTCAGGTCTTTGGGTTTGTAAAAGATCCCACCCTACCTGATCTTTTGCTATTTCCTCAAAGATCATTATCTTCCCTCTATACAGTTGCAAGTGTCAAGAATATCCAAGCAAAAATAATAGGACAATTTTATTTTCTTAAGAGGCAATTATTTTTTTTTTGTTTAGTTGAGCGTATTTACATGACTCAAGATACAACTAAATAAACGGCAAGAATAGCCACCAACTTTTGGTTTTGCTGTGGTAAAATTACCAGAAGACTCAGTCCTCTAGTTAGGTTCCATCGTTAATTATTTTTTTTCTTGTCTGCATAATTAATTGGAAGCTTTAGTAAGTTGTTTTTTTGGCTAATTTTCAATTACAAGTAGGTTAGATTCAACATTTTAGAATGTACCTTATAGGAGCCAAATTCGTAATTGAGAGTGACCATAAGCCATTGTCGTACCTTTGTAATTTCAAGACTCAAGATGAACGACTAATGCGTTGGAGTTTGTTGCTCATAGAGTATTAATTCCGTAGAGTTCGATCTGAGTAGTCCTGTATGATCAATTATTGTAAACATCTAATATCCATTGCTATTATTCTATTTTAAACTCTATATTGTGTATACTGTGTAAATATTAAAGTATATTTTTGTTTCTACTTTTTCATAAGCCTCATAGTCCGCAGCTTTCATTAGTTTAATAACGGCCAACTGCACTCTATCGTTTCTATTTAAATCTTTGCACTCGTTCAGGGAAGTTGGTACCCAACTTCGTCCCACTTCTATACTTTATCTCTTTCGTGACCAGAGTTGAGACGAGGTCACTCTTTTGACCTTGAACGTCCATGCATCTCGGTTAGAAGTGACTTATATGTCGCTGAGCCATTCTACCACAGTGGTACTGGAGAAAACTTGAAGTTTCAGCAGCAACCATACCATGAAGCGATCTTAGCGTTCATTTGAATCATTTGTGCGTATAGAAGACTTTTTCGCAGGAAGAAGTCTTTTTAATGTTATTACTGGTCCTAAAGATAGCACTCCTTGATGAAGTACCTTTAAAAACTCTTTCGAGGCATTTCAGGCCACTTTGGTGCAGACAAAATTAGCTTCACACGTTTAGTTGGAAAGAAGCTATTCTGAAATTTAAAAAAATATTCAAAGATCTATTCAAAAACATATAATAATTACACATCATCTATTTTACTTATATGTCATTATTTTATCCTTTTGATCGAATAACAAAGCTCCTGGTACTGAAACTCAACTTCTACAGGAACAAGCCCAGAGCGCGATTTTGAATTCATCGATGTAGTTTTACTTATTTTTGAAATGATAACTTTTTAATAAACCAATAATTTGAATATTATAATAATTATTCGGAACAAGTAAATTTATAAACAAATGAAAAATAAAAATATATATTAGACTCAAAACTTTGGGCTATGATTATATTTGAAAAGATTTTAAATGTTGGCGATTCTGGGTTACTGTTGAGTTGACGTAGTTGAAGACCGTCAACTATGCAGGCATTCATCTTCCCACTGGTTAATCATGAAAAAGCTAGGCCTATGTAATTGAAGCAGCCATCATACTTGTCCAGAAATTTAGGGAACTGTTTGCTGTTTGAATAAGCCGAGTTTGGTATGCAGTGATCAGAAGATAGCCTATCCTTGTCCACCAGTCGGTTGTTTAGCACAGTCTTTGCTCTGCGTGCCATCAATTTCTCAAGTACAGTCTAGTCCTTCTTCAAGTAATGCTGAGCTTGGTCCCTACTATCTCAGATACATAGAAAGCACGGGCACTTGGTAAGCCCAGAGTGTTGTCCAAACAAAATGATCACAATTTTCAGGTGAACACAAATATAAGAATCGTGCTGATCATAACTAATTTTCTCCAGCACGTACTACACAGCTTTATAATTTTCCTTCAATGTAGCCAGGTGATCAAGTGGTACAAAGGCAAAATGGTTGTTGTTGTGCAGCTTCAAGTCATTGCTTCCTGCTCTCAATGAACTGTCTTCAATCTCCTGGATGCTACTCTGGCAGTCCATGTTTGTACAAAAAATGTGCAACATCTATATAGTACACCAAGTCATTCTGTTCAGAAAAAAATACGGAGCTACTCTTGATGTGTGTTGCGGTAGAAGGGATGCTAACACTGTCAGAGAGGAGTTTTTTTCTTCAATCTGAAAGTCAACAATTCAGGAGAGCACTGACAAACTGCGATCGTGAACTATATTATTTAGCTCCTGTTGGGAAAAAGGATGTGGAGCATCATCGGTATGAACCATATTTCTTCTTTACTTTCACTAACACTGGAAGAAACTTCATCACTAATATCAGAAAGTTCTCAAACGACAGGCACTGGACTTTCATGTGAATAAGCTACATTACAACGTGTTGTTTGAAGATCACGATTTTTTAAGAAACTCCGGTTATTTCTTTTGATCCCGTTCAAGTCAATATCTTAGAAGTAGCACTCACTCTCATGTTTTTTTGGCTCCCTCCAAACCCAGGGATTTCGAAACTTCAGACAACTCTTCCTGCCCTATGTCCAACGACTCAGATACCATGTGTATCGCCCAAGCTCTATCATGTTTACCAAGTTTCATACCAAAATAAGTATGGTTAAAAGGTTTATCAAAATTGTGACAGGATACTTGTGAAGAACAGTGTTGTATTTGCTGCAGATGTAGTTGAATATATCGGAATTATTTTTCCCAGGTCTTCAGGACGAATCCATTCCATTTACTTGCAAAAGAAAAATACCAATCAGTTAAAATTTGCAGCATGTAAACTCTTCAGAATTCGTTTAGATAACAAAATAAGAAAGATTTTTTTATCATATAAATAGAAAATACCAGTAAATGCACAAAAATACGCGTAAAAAACATAATGCGGCGATGAAGAAAAAAGTTGACCTGATTGAGCAAGACCAATATGATTTTTGGATCCAGCACATCTAAATTGTCAGCTAAGAAAAACTTAGACAATAAAGTTGGTGTTAGACAGTGTTAGGTGTGGCGCTCTGGTTGGCTGAGATTAGTGGATAAGGCGTTGGATATTTGACGCCTATTATTACCTGGTTTAAAGTGGGAGCAAAAATCTTCAGCACATGTCAAGGAGTTGGTAGCCTATTGGGGATGTCCGTGCCGGACTGACCTCTGTAGTCGTAGTTAGTTCGTACACCCATCACCAACACACATACTTAATCACTCTTATAGCCCCAAACATACTAGAGGGGTATTTTTTCACATATCCCTCACCTCGTACACGTTTACCCTATCCCGGGTCATGACTAGTTCTCTGCTTGCTGGGTAGTATAAAAGCACAATACTATATGATACCTTAGCATAAAAGGAGGATAGCGCCTTTGTGTTCTCGAACTTGGAGGTAATTGTCATTTTGATCTTGATTCGTATTGCATTATCAAGTCAAGAATCTGGTCAGCGACAAAAAAGAACGGATGTCACTATTATAACTATATATATATATCTCTCAAATATTTCCTCTCATATGTACCGTCCCACAGTTTCACCCCCATGACATAATTACATACCTTATGAGCCCCTCATTTCCCAAATTTACGAATAGAGATTTCCTGCCCGATTGATCGATAGATCCAAACCACTTAAAGAAAATCTCCCAAAGATACGAAGAAGGCTTTGTTTTTCTCTCCATTTTTCCTCAACCTAATCTTGACGAATTAGTATTCATTGAATTTGAAATTGACCGCAATGGCGGAAAGCGCTAGCGCTGTTTCAGTTCACGCCGCCTCGCGGAAAGCGCTAGCGCTGTTTCTGCTCACGCCGCCTCGCGGAGGACGCTCCATAAACTAAGCCGAGGTTGTAATTGGAAAAAACAGGAAAAGAAGTGACAGGTATCTAGTGGTTGTGATATAATTAACACAAAGCAAAAAATGGTGATGAAGGTGTAATGCTATTAAATAATAAAGGTAACGTTATTGTAGCTCACACCCCGATGCGCGTGCGCGTCCCAGGAAAGATCTACAAAAAGGTAGACGCCATAACAACTACAAAACACTCCTAAACATTTATAAATATTAATAATACTATTAATAAAATAGATAATAATATATTTATGTATAATATTCATACCCTACAATACGATTAAATTAATATGCACATTAGGGTGTTTCATGATAGAGGGTTGAAATATAATAGTGTAAGGAAGTTTTATCCTCATTGATTATCCTGTCCCATTGAAACAGAAAACAAGTCTTAACAAATTTTAGCCTGATTGGAACATATTTAGAGGTTCCGAGAATTTACATTCTGTCAGCCTGTCATGCGCTTAATCTTGTTGTAGGCTTTACAGCGAGAGGTTAGTGTCTGTGTGTGTGTTCCATAACAGTTGTTGTATAAATTACATTGATGCATAGGTAATACCTATGCATCAGTGTATATATATATATATATATATATATATATATATGATTAATAGGATATATACATACCCATTGGTTATGTATATAGCCTTTTAATCAAAAATATAGGTAGGGAAAGGCTTCGAGAGGAAAAGCAGGCTGAGAGACAGGACGGGAGATTCATCAGTCCAAGATATTAACAGAGACTGCAATTTTAGAAGACAGCTACCCATCCTCAGATGAGCAGTGTAATCCTTCCTTGGATTCATCTACCTCTATTTTATGTTCTAAAAAGAAGCAGTCAAAGAACTTTATAAATCAAGATGGGGATGTTGCTTATGACCGGATGAACATTAGTATCCGTGCTGCAGCAATGCCCTACAGTGTAGTAGCTCAATCCCTAGGGAACAATTTGGACGAGATTTCCATATCTGCTTCCACAATTTACCGTGCTCACCACTCGAATCGGAAGCAAGTAACAGTGGCGTATCAAGACGAAGTGTTCTATCCTTGTTAACCATTAGTGTTGCATTGGGATGGGAAAATGCTGCATACAATCACAGGTAACAGACCTGAGGATCGAATTGCTATTCTAGTTTCCGGGAAGGGTCAAGAGAAACTGCTTAGGATTTCAAAAATTCCAGCTGGTACAGGAGCGGAGATAGCACACGTGTATGCATTGAATGCGTACGGGAACACCACCTGGTAGATAGAATCAAAGGGTTATCATTTGACACTACAGCATCGAACACTGGCATTCATGTAGGTGCCTGCATCAAGATTGAGGACACCCTTGAGAAACAACTTCTATACTTATCAAGCAGGCATAATATTTATGAAATTGTTCTAACCAAAGCCTTACACGTCTCAATGGGCCCCACCACTGGGCCTAATATTGAAATGTTGAAAAAACTCCAGAATCAGTGGAATGCAATCTATAGATCTCTGACAACCAGCTGCACCATCGCCGAACCTCTTCAGGGTCTCAGGGACAGAACTATTCTTATTGTGAGGAAATCTCTTGCTGTCTATCAGCAGCGGGATGACTATAAAGAACTTCTTCAGCTGATTCTTCTTTCTTGGGGAAGAGAACACTGCTAATGTGTCTCTGCAGAAGCCAGGAGCATATCACAATGCACGGTGGATGGTGAAAGCTATCTATGCATTAAAGCTATACCTTTTACAAGACCAGTTCAAGATGACAGAGTGTAAAATTAAAGGCGTTAGAGAAATCTGTATTTTTGTTGCCCTGGCCTATGCAAAGGATTGGTGTCGTGCACCAAGACCAGAGCAGGCTTTAAGTGTTGATCTGGAGTTTTTGAAAGACATGGAACCATTAGAAGAAGAAGCAGTGATCGTTATTGTTACCAAGGAAACGCAATCAACCATGAAACGACACTTGTGGTACCTCTCAGAGGCACTGGTTGGCTTGTCATTCTTTGATAAAGAACTTAACCAAGAGGAGAAAAGAAGGATGCAAGATAACCTATCATTAAAGAAATTAGCAAAGCGTATTGAGAGGAAAAGCATCCTTAGCTCATTTAAAGGAAAAAGGTTATCTGATTTTGTAACCTCGAGGAAGATGGATCTGTTCACCACTTTCGACATTGATGATGCTTTTACTTAAAATCCTCTTTCGTCTTAGGAAAGTGACTCAAAGTACCTTGAAGGTCAAGCTAGTGTCCATGACCTAGCTGTGGTTAATGATTTGACTGAACGGGGGATAGTTCTTATCAAAAAGTTCAATTCCACATTAACCACAAAGGAAGAAGAAAAACAGTTCTTATTGAAAGCAGTCCTTAAGCACAGGAAAGAATTTCCAAAGAAGCAAAAGGCAGAAATAATGAAGGAACTATATGTACTTGATGTGCATATTTTTATACTTTATGTGTGTTCTCTGGCCAATAATTCTTTTGTTATAGAAAATAAAGCAGCACTGATTTATTAAAAAACAACTTTTTTCAGGAAAACCTTAATTTCTCGGGACCCTTAATTTTTGTCGGAGGAGGGTAGATTTTGGAGAGGGGTGATATTTTGGTAAGAGGAACAAATATCTGATATGGTTTGATTTTATAAAACACCCTAATGTAGATACATCATAATAATACAAGTTTTATTTACACACTAAATATAACACTATCACGTACATACCATGTATATCTCTCTTCAAAATTATACTCTAAACGTGATTTAACTATTCTTGTGTTCTTATATATGCCAAAAATAAACATACCCTTAGATATAATCGTACAGCCATCAACCCGAATTTTGTATCTAATAATTTTACTTATCTTTAATATTAGTTTCATTCAAATATATACAATATTACATCTTTTAATTCACCACTTTTTCTTTTAGAAATCCCCGATGATGAGATCTGATATCTCGAGATATTTGGAATAAATTAAACTTGATATTTTCCTCATTTCTGGCCTTCCTTCCTCTTCAGTATCAAATTGAAATGTTCTTATTTGATCTTAGTTACTGACTATGTAAGAAGAAAATACGGCCCGGAATATGTTAGTCTGTCTGGGAAGTACAAGAATCGCCTCTAAACTTAGTAACTTGAAGTTTGATTTACAACTTCATAATTTTTGCAAAGTTTACGATGTTCTTCCGAAATTCATTAGGTTTAACTTACATTTATTAACATTCGCAGGCAGCGCTGAAGTTCCACCAGTTCTTCAGCTATATCCTAAACTCTCACGTTTTGGGTTTAAGCGCCACACCCCGCTACACCGCCTCAGCCGCGGGCTAAATAAACCACGTCAGGAAATGGTGTTTACACTGCATCAGCATGCTAGTCGGAAGAGCTGCCTGTAGCAGCAAATGGCTAGCCAGGCCGAGAAGATCCTCGACTGATTCAACGGCCAAGTGTAGTGGAGTAAACCTTCCAAATCAGGAGTTAAGCCCCGAAGGCGGACCAGGGCTCTGGGCTCATGACTCCGGCAGCTCCTGCAGCCAATCTGGTGCCAAATGTACTGCTTTGCATACCTTAAGATGGCACCGGCGAGACCAAGAGGGGGATCCTGACGACTGGGCAACCCAGGATCTCCATAAACTTTGCATAAGGCCTGCGCCACCCTTTGTGTGATAAATGTTTCTTGGTTGCGCGACCAACTATCCTTATAGATAGTTGGTCTATAACTAGATTTGTACCGCTTAATAACTTCCGTATGAGATATTTCTTGTTTTAAATTCCAAAATTTTTGTTCTTTACTTTGACTTGTCGTCTTTTAGCAATAATTTGAATTCAATTGTCCTCAACTACTTTTATATATTTAATCCCAGGAAAATTTCTTCCATTATTAACTTTAAAGATATCTCATTACAACATTCTTTATTTTGCTGTTCAATCCCAATTATATGCAATTCTGATAAAGAAAGAGTTGTTGCTTATATTGAAAAAATCCATAATAAAATGATTCATTTTAATACATAGAATCAAGTGTGTAAACTTTAATTTGATTCAGTATTCTAGTGAAATTGAAGATATAATTGAAAAAGCTTCTTAAAAAACTTAAATAACTAAAACTTGTTACATCAAATATATATAATTAATTATGTGTATCCTTATGGTTTTTTCCCGGGAATATTGTATTGGTACCTAGAACAGATAAACATGACTTATCTCTACACCCAATCCTCGGACTTATAACACCCCTTAATATTCTATATGAAACCATTTATTCCTTATGCTTCTTCCATTTTGACTTAATATATATATATTTAAGAAGAGAAGCGGGATCGTCACTCCTCCTGTTACAGTGACCATGCGCCTTCAAGGCACCCGTTCGTTCTATGGCGTTAGGCCTCTCTGGTTCTAGCAATTAAAATGTTTCCATTACATAATGACTAATAATTTTCTCTTGATCTACTTTTGATAGATCCATGCTCATTTTCTAAGCGAAAAAGCACGAAATCTTTATAAGGAAATTTTTGTAAAAGAGCGAAAATAATACTCCGAACTTTTATTTCGATTTAAATTTGCATTTATAAACGAAAAACAAACAAACAAACAAACAATAATCAGCCATGCCTTAATTCTAGTGCTTTTTCTGAATCTCATAATTTGTAATTATTTATTTTAAATTCCAATACATACGATAATCATATTTATTTCTAAAAACTCTTAGAACTAGCTTTGATTAAAGCTTCAAATATACGAAAAACCAGCCTTAATTTTAATAATTTTGGAAAATCAGTCTGAATCTTTTTCTATCCTCTTTCGTTTTAAACACTCCCAAACTTTGAAGAATGGCCTTTAATTTCCTAAAGTTTCTTTATGTCATTTTGTTTTAATGATATTACAATAACACAAAGTCACATGTGAATCGAGATATTTTGGAAGGGAAAATTCAAACTCCTTAAAAATTACCTTCCTAAAATATAATGTTATGGGAAATGACCATTCTTTCGTTCTGGATGTAATTTACATTAATAATACAAACAACATTTATATGCATAGTTTAAATGTCGAAAGTTTCTTCACCAATATTCTTTTAAAGGAAACTATTAATATTTGCTTAATATACTTTTTCCGGAGATTCTGATTCTTGTGTAGGTTTTAAAAAAGACCTATTTAAAATCTTGTAAGAGTTAACTGTTTGGGAATTATTTTTATATTTAATAATTGTTTGTGTAGGCATACTAATTACGTAATAGCTAGTTTAAGCCTGTACTCTTGTAATATTTCATTATATGAATGACTCCATTAAATATTTAAACTATTTACAATACTTCAATTCGAATACGAAATTTACGAAAGACGCTGATAAGAAAAGTTCTATTTCATTTTTGGACGTAAATGTTAAATGTAGGTGATAAATTTTTCACCTCATTTTCCTGTAAAATAACATTCTCTAGGATATCTCTGCTATTTCATATTTAGCTTTCCTAAATTAAAATTACATACCATTTCTAATTATGGGTTGTTATATTTTAAATTTATTTACCTTAGGAAATCATTGGAAAATACAACTTATTCTCCCCTGTATATATATATATATATAATGTTCCTAAAGAGGCATTATATTTATAACTCTACCCAGATTTGGTTACGAAAGTATAGGTACCAATGGAATCGGAACTTAAAATTTTCATAAATATTAAACGAAATTTGCTCAATCCATTCTGAATAGTATCATTGTTCAACTTTGATCGATCACCTTTCCATAGAGTCAAATTCCAAATGCATATACTTTTACTCTAGTGTCATCTGTGGTGACGTCCCCTATGTCGATATAACTAAACGTACACTGCTTATTCGTTTCTTGCAGCACATAGGCATGGCTCTCGAACGAGATTTCCTTTAAGTAAACGTAAACTTTCACACCTACGAAGTTATTCGAGCCTGTGCAGGGTATTCTGACTAAATTTGATGGTTTGTATAATAGAAAGACCCGTAATATCAACCCAAATTAAGTGAATCTATATATTTTTCTTAAATATCAACTAGATTATTTTGGAGAAATAATAATTCCCCCAAAGTAGCTGACCTCAGCATCAACCAGGGCCTCAACACGAATCGGGAATCTAGCACATATTCTCTGTACTTTGTCAATGGGAAGATCTTCGAGAAAATTTCCTTGATCTTGGCTACCAGCTCGGCTTTAGTGTTCCAGACTGAGCGGTTAGTATCTTTCTCAACCTGACAATATCTTTCTCGACTAAATTTTTACTCTGTATGCCTTCAAATGCCGTTCACTGACACACAAACATATTCGTGAAAGAAGGAGACATAAAGTATTTTCAAATTTAGCCCTAACACCCGATGTAACACGTAGTGATCGTAATACTTTTACAGATTTTCGGCTAGTTAGTTCTTAATGTGTTACAACTATTCTTGAGTCCCTATATATAGTTAAAATTAAACAAACCCGTAACAATATTGAGACCGCCATCAAATAATTTGTCTTTAACACTATATTTTAGTAAGGCAATTCTTTTATTCAGTCTCGGAAAAGAATACTTAAGCAAAAATTAAGTTTCCACAAAATGAATCATAGTGAAGAAATATTTAAGCAAAAATTAATATTTTTCTTAAAGTGAATGATGGGGAAGATACTTTCACCATTTAAACAAACCATATAAAGGCGTTCTTTATTCTTATTGTAAATTATATTCTCAACTCATGAATGAATTTTATCCTTAATACTATATTTTAGTAAGGCAATATTTTGAGCAGATTGAATTTATTTCAGTCACATCTTTTTTTAGATGTGACTTTATATGTTATTGTAATTTTAATCAAAATTTGAACAGAATGAAACTATTTGAAATAAAAAAAATTGAAATTTTCAAATTTTGAGTTTTGTAAAAGAAAGAGGATTGGCAAAAAGAGATTCAGAAAGATTTTCAAAAATTATTCAAATTTAGGCTTATTTTTCTCATATTTAAGCTTTTATTATAGTTTTCTCTAATAATGGCTGAAAAATAAATATGATTATCGAATGTTTTGTATTTTAAATTCAATAATAATTACAAATAATAAAGTTAAGAAAATACATTAAAATTAATGCCTGGATGTTTATTTTTTGTATTCAAAGCAAATTTAGATACAAAGAGCTCTGAGAAATATTTTCTGTATATCAGAAGTTTTCTATAAAAGGTGCTTTAAAATCACTTCCTTTCTTTGCATTAGATTATAATGTTTTGCAAGAAAGGAATGTGATGAAAAAATCCGCCCTATTTTTAAAAATTTTATACGAAGTTAATAAAGACAGTTAGTTATACAACATGACTCGCAGGGGACCGGACGACTCCGATAGATTTCCAAGTCACAGCACAAACTATTCTTACTGACTTCTCTCAAAATCCGTCGCTTCGCTACTCCAGTAATAGCAAAACATTTATACAGTGCAGACCGATCAAAGATCTGTAGATGTTGTTAGCAGCGAGTCGCAAATGTCCATGGCGCCTCTTGGCCGAGTGGGCCTTCCTCCATACTGGGAGAAAGACCCTTCCGTTTGTTAAATTTTACAAGAAGCAATACAGAAATCTTGAGTTAACAAAGTAGGGAGACAAATCCCGAGGCAAGAACAAGGAGCAAGACAGAAATCTTGTGTTAACAAAGTAGGGACAGAAGTCCCTGGCATAAACAGAGTACGAGACAGGAATCTCGCTCTAACAAGAAACAGAATAAAAATCCTGGGCAGAGAAACATGGTATGACCCGTGGGGTGACGCTAACAAGGAGGGCGGAAGGAGGGCTGGTAGAGAAAGGACATGGAGATGTTGTCAGCAGCGTGTTGCAAACGTTCATGGCGCTTTTTGGCAGAGCCGGGCCTTAGAGAAACGATCTAGGTTATGCTTACGAGCAAAGATAAACCCCACTGCCGGAAGGCTCTGGAGGCACCATCCGCCTGATTTTTCTTAGACTTGACGTATGCAATGTTGTTGGCCGCAGTCTGAAAGATCTTTGTGAGTCATATGATGGCTTTCTGAGAGGCTCTTTTTAGACATGTTTCAGGGAGTTTGCCCCGGATGGTATTGTAGAAGGTGCCTTTAGAAAAGGGACATAGCAATCCATAGGGCCACGGATTCTGCGACGAGGATTGTTTCCTAAATCTTCTACCGGAAGGGGAATGGCCAGGATTGACCCTGGGACCAGATTCCCAATCCTGTTTCTGAGGCGTCAGAAACAAACTGTTTGCTTAGAGGCCCTTTGGTAAAACAGCCTAAACCATCTAGTGGTTATTAAGGGAGTTAGTCTATGGAAGGGGGCAGAGGAATGCTTACGGAGTTGAAGGAGGCATTTCTGCACCCATAGAAACGGAAGGCTAATGATTGGGGATATGATGTTGAAGGGTCTTGCCAGTCTTCTCCAAACATTGGGACTTAGGGAGTGACTTTGGATAAGCTTTGATGGTCGTTTTTAGCTTTAGCCTCATGCCTTGGGTGATTGGGCACTTCTTTTTGAACAATTCTGATACCGTTGCATGTTAGTACGTATGAAAGGTGCAGGATGCTTTTATTCTTATTGATGGACAGACTGGAGCCCCTGCCAGTTTTAGGGACTTGCCGATGTTTCTTGTTTTCCAAATTATAATGATGTCATCCAGATATGTGTAGGCCAAACATTTGGATGTCTTTGCCCATTCGTTGAACATAGCGGCGAGTCATGTCTACATTATGTAAGTCTTCTCAGAACACCCATTAGAAGCCTTTTAAACCTGTATTTTACGCCGTTTTTCACAATTCCGAAGTATCGGCGGGTGGCTTCGTGGAGTGGGATGTGATAGAATCCGTCTTTAAGGTCTATCTTTATAGCCATTTAGTCTCTGGGTGCATTCTGGAGCACCCTTTTAACTGATGAAGGGAAGAGTATTATAATTCTGTGAGAGCACTCATATCATAAACTACACGCACGCTTCCATTAGGCTTAGGGCAGGAAATATAGGGTGAGCGTGGGTTACTAATTAACTTTTTTCAGTAATGTCTTGGTCAATTAACTGGGAAACAAGGGAGAGCACACGAGGGGAAGGAGCCTTCCAGCTTCCGTAGCCTTGCTTTATCCAAAATCCTACCCCGTGTTTCTGGGAAGCCTGTATGATGTGATTAACTGGGGAGACAGTTTCTAGAGATCCCGGAGGTGAGATGTCCAAGCGGGCATCCGGGTCCATTACCTGCTGGAGTGGTTTCAGGGGGTCCAGGCCAGGTCTAATCCATTCCATCTCGTTGTCTCTTACCTCATGGGTGTCGTCATTTCGGTTGCTGTTGTTATTCAGGTCATTATTATTGTTGTTGTTACCGTTGCCCACGCCGACACCGGGCAGGCAGATATTCGGCGGGAACCTCATTATATCTCGCAAAATGTTGCCTCGTTCGCAAAGATGTGTAAATGAACCTGGGAAAGGGGGGACGAGGGAGGGGGGATGCTGATTAGGGTGGATATCGACAGGCCTGGGAGAGGAATGTTTGTTATTACCTGTGGAGCCGGAGGGGGAGCGCCCTTATGTCAAGACCCCCAAGTTGTAGAGCAGCGTCGTCCAAGAGGGCGAACCTCTGCATTGGTTCGGTAGGGTTGTTTTCGAATGACAGAGAAGAAACATACTTTGAAACACTGAAACTGAGCTGAGTTTGGCTTAGATTAAAAAAAAACAAAAAAAACTGGGATATCGATGATAGGAAAGGGGTTGTTTGAATCAATGTGTTCAAGTTTAATTTTGGGGGGGTTTCCAAACATAGAATTTATGTAAGGAGGAGAGATGGTAGGCAAATGGGTACTCAGTGCATTTTGTCTTTGGTAAAGAATTGCGGAAGAAAAGAGAGAGTGTGTGGCTCTTTTGCTGGAGATTCAGTTGTAGATCTTCCAAAAATATCAAATAAATGAGATAAAAACAGTTATCATTCAATCTTACACGATATGCTAAACCAACTCCAATCGAAACTTATGCGTCCAAGTTTTATTAATCTGGTCCACAATTAAACACATCAAAGCTCCACACTGTGTAATAGTTATGTATTTGTAGAAGAAATAACAGGTAAGACAGCATACATTCATGGATTAGCCACCTCACTCTTCTGATTGAAAGGCTAGGGAGAGCTTAATGGATTACCCGGAGAGAAGAATAAGAGCGAGGTAAGCATCAAATTCACAGACAAAAGGGTATTGTTTGTTTTTAACTTTTAAGAATTTCAACAAGAATATTTATTTCACTGTTTAAAAAGATTCCAAGAATTTTATTTATAGTTATCAATGCAAAAAGCAGTAAAGTAATTTCATTAGTCAAATTTTAATGTTATTTTTCTCAGAGCTGTATTTTTTGTTATGTTCTTCATGTTTACATCAATGCTTAACTTGAACAACCTGTTGTTTAATTTACTTTCTTTTCATATGTTAATTTGTGTTTTATTTGAAAAAACTGGTGGGGAAGTATATATATATATATATATATATATATATATATATATATATATATATATATATAGTGTACTAAAGGTATACTTTTAACTGTGATCAAAGCGGTGCTCGCTGACTCAGTGTGTATGGTTCGAATCGCTTTCCTGCACGGATTTTTTCGAAAAAAGGTAATAAAAATATTCCTGCAAGGAAAAATTATTCCGTTTTCTCTTTCAATGTGCTTTAATGGATTCATGTATATATATATATATATATATATATATATATATATATATATATATATATATATATATATCCTGCACGGGAGAGAATAATGGAAATAAATTAATTAAACCTCAAGGAAATAGAAAATAAACAGAAAAATTTTTCTTACGTAAAGTTACTTTTTCTAATTTCGAAAAAGTTGTGAAAAGGTGCAGATCGAACTAAGGAGACTGAGGAAGCGAGCAATCGCTTGGGTATCATTTAAATCAACTGCTTGGAACGCTCAGCTACGCGTTTAAATGAGAATTCTAGATTCGTGCTTTGAAAGCTTGTGTAGTTGAGAGAATTATCCTTCTCCCCTGTAGCCGCGAGATCATGGAGGTTGATTTAATTGAGATCAAAGTGGTGCTTGCTCTCTCAGTGTGTTGGTTCAATTTATACCACTGCAGAGGTTCTTTCGCAATGAAGAAATTTAAATTTTCTGAATAAAAAGTTATTCCACTTCTTTTCTCTTTCAGTGCGATTTGAGATACAGTGGTTAGAAAGAATCATTGTCACACGTGTTAAATTAAATGTATATTTATTTAATATGAAGTTGGTCCTCCCTTTGCTTTTTGAACAGCGTCGATACATATTGCAATTGATTCCCTAGCTTCCTGATTTCATTGAAAGGAATATTTAGCCATTCTTATTGCAATACCTGCTCCAGCTCTTTCATACATGACGGTGGAGCGTAACGACTTCTAACTTGTGGCTCCGAGACGCACCGCAAATACTCAATAATATTAAGATGTGGATATTTTCGGGGCCACCCTAAGTGTTGTAGCTCACTCCTATGCTCTTTATACCAATTCTAATCCACATAAGCGGTGTGTATTGGGGCATTGTGATTTTGGAAAAAACACTAACCATCAGGGAATAATGTCTAGACTATGGGATTGACTGGATCTTTCGAAATATTCGGATATTCGTTGCTGTTGATCCTAACATACAGGGCAAGGTTTTGACCAAGAGAATTCCAAGATAAGGCTCCCAAACCATCACTGACCATTCTCCGTGCTTCAATGTAGGTAGAAGACAATCAGGATTAGAAACTTCCCGGGGATGCCTTAACACGTAGACACGCTCCGCAATGAGGAAAAAAGAAAAACTGTACTGGTCAGATAATATTCCTTGCATCCATGGGTCTGTAGATCGGCCCTTGCGATCTCTACACCAGTTTAGCCTTTTTTAAATGTTTTGATAACAAAACAGAGGTTTCTTGTTGGCGGCCCTCCCATAATACCCAGCTTTATTGACCTCAAGACGAACATTTTGGTTGAAACTGGACTAGTGAGATGATGATTCAGTCACTTTAGGGGCAGTTGTCTGGGGATTTTTCATCACTGTAGAGGTATAAGTGTTTAATATATATATATATATATATATATATATATATATATATATATATATATATATATATGTATGTATCGAGGCCTCCCTCTTGGTGAGGAGGAGAGCTAAGGAAATAATAACAAAAGACATCTGGGTTTAGCTTTTCCCCTCTGATGTTCTCCAGTAACATAGGAGAACGCCTAAAATGTTAAATTTTAAGAGACAGATTCCTGACCTCAGCTCAAAAGGCAAACTGCCGATCTCGTATTACCCTCTCTCAGAGCTACAAGCCCCTAAGCCCGGGAGACCACCCTGGGGTCTCACCTTCCTAGTCCCTCCCTCCACCTCCCCATTACCCCGTGGGAGTAATTTGGGTATATAACAGTTTGACACGAGAAAACCAGGCTTTTATTTCGTTCCCACCGTAGAGACAAGAAAGTCACCGGTCGACCGAAGATTTTTTGAGTTCGACAAGAAAACTCAAAAATCAACGGTACCAAGTTATTGCAAGTTGAAGAGAACTTGCAGTCCTTGTACAATACCAGATTGTACCAAGAAGGCTCGGCGCCGTTCGAGTTCCAAGATTATTGAGTATCAATCTACCCAGCTTGAGGACTCCAAATCTTACTCTATCTGAGTTCGACAAATCCCAACTAGATAGAAAACAAGAAAAGACAACTATTTCTTCTCGGCCGGAAGAAAACGAGGTCGAGTTCACCATGACCGCCTAGAAAGAGAAGGATTAATCTTTCGCTTGAAGCTGCCTCCATCAACACAGATCCCTAGTGACGTCACTCGTCAAATCGGCAGGCTGGTCGACGAACGCCATCTATTGAGCAAACAACCGATTACTCGAGCTACGCCCCTCAGAACAAAATCTTCGAAGATATTCTAACTGGAATCGGGTATTAATCTTCATTACCTTATGTAAGTAAAGAATAATCTTGTTGTTTACGTCTCCATGCATATTAATTAGTTTATTGGATGTCTGGCTAATGACAAACATATTAACTTCGAGAGCTCGCCAAGAAATCAGAATTTCTTTCTATAGGTGTATTAGATCTGTATGTTTGAATGTTATTTAGTGAGAGGGTTTATGTTCATTAGAGTCTACTTTTTTAGTAAAAACACTGTTTTAATTATCCTCAAACGAATTGAAATGGAAATATTTGATAAAGACAAGGAAGAAACCCCTTTTATTCATTCTCTAGAATAAAAATAAAGTTCAGCACTCTTAGAGAACGATCCTCAATCGATCACCCAGGCAGGAAACAATGCCTTAAGTCTAAGTTTATTTGGTCTATTAAAAAAATAATAAAACAAATAATATATATATATATATATATATATATATATATATATATATATATATATATATATATATATATATATAATCTCTGCTAACCCACGACAATCACAATCAGTTTAACACTTGTCGGTCTCTTTAAGCAAGCTTTGAAGTCCTGCTTTGCCCTCCTTCTTGAATTCTTTCATGGACCTTGATATGGTAGCTCTCGAAAAACCAAGGAGCTTAGCAGTTATGGTTACGAAAACTCCTGCAATTTAAGCTCTAACAATTCGCCCCTTTTGAACTCGGTGAGGTTACGAATCTTAGCATCTAAACCACGAATAAATAAAGAAATTTAAATAATCATTGAAGTTGATTAATAAAACTATGTATCTACAATAATATCAAAACATTAACAATGAAATTTGGATGGATGTTCGTAATATAATGGCTCATTGAAATATTGGTTTTAAATTTCTACTGGAAAATGAAAGCCCTCGGAATCGTTTTTCACACTTTCCTTTGTGGGTGTATCAGCATATATATAGTAAGTAAATGGAAGCCAGAACTAGTATTTAGAACATATAGAATTGGGAACCTTTCGAAAATTAGCTATGTTTATTTTCTGCCTATAATAAAGCAAAACTATATAATTTTCGAAAGCAAGATTAGAATGTATAAATAAATATATATGTATTAATGAATCCCAATAAGTTTAAAGTTTGGCAAATTTTAGAGAAAACAATGCAAAAATTACAAATAAAATACTGTAAGAATTATCCACACCAAAAAAATAAGAAAACGAAGCAAAAATTAAAAATAAATAAGCACTTACCAAATTGAGAGAAAGAGAGGAACCGAATAATTTAAAAGGTGTAAAATTTAAACAGAGATATCCATAGTACTAGTTTAAAATAAATGAAATCATGGGCAACTAACTAATATAATAATTTGAATATCGGTTCATTAAATAGATTGTTAGTAAATTTTGGGTAAAAATCTGTTGTAAATCAAACTAAACTTAAAGATATTTAAATTAATTAATTAATGTGTATATGTGTGGAATATTTGTACGGAGCGTGTTATATAATAGGTAGGCTTGTGGCACCAAATTGCAGGATTCATTAGGCCCAGAAAGAAACTACACATAATGGATACGCTGTTGTCTCTTTATATCCTAACGCGCGTGAAATATAAAAAGGGCGAACGCGAGAAAAGAATAAAAAGTAAAGATAGCTAAGTTAACTATAGGAAAAGAATAAACAAATAATTCGCGTCTCAGGATAGAATTATCATAAGACTGGAGTCTACAAAGCTGCTGGACAAATACAGACTTTGACTAGAGGAAAGTGTAACAGAGATGTGTGACAAGAAATAGAAATAAAACTATTGGGATATGTAAGCAAATCACACACATACAGCTTTTCAGTATCTCCACTCAGGGGGGTGAACTAAATTGAGCCCAACGATGGAGGCTCGTCCCATCAGACGAATCTAGGCCTCGCTCCCCTGAAAATAAAAAAGTATATATAGGCGATTAATGAGAATAATGGATTATTACGAAGTAAACATTGTTATTAGCATTGTTATTAAGAAATTAAGACTAATTGTTCTCATCTTAGCGATTTGGAATCCCCTTTAATTCGCCACGTCTTGTCTCTCTAGAATTTAATACTTTGCATTGAATAAGAAAACCTGCTTGTCGCCCGCAAAGTAACTTTTGACGTGCCGTTTGTCTCTTTAATAGGCCCCTATTGGAATAAAATTTTATTTTTTATACGTCCATCCTCAAAGTTCTTCTTTACTTAGTTTACCTGTAAGCCTTTCGTAAGCTTAACCAGCTATAAGAATACTGTTGAAGAATCATCTTTGGAGTCAGATAATTAATTCAACCTTCACCTATATACTAGTAACTAACACGCCAAATACACAGGTGAAATCATTAACGCACCGTTACAAACTAGTTACAGCGTAATAAATTAGTAACATATACCTTGATAAACTGATTAGAATTTAATTAGGATTTAACATTTGGTTAAATACTAAAATAGTGATTACAAAATGTTGAGATCGACGGATTTATCTGCAGTACCCCAAGCCTTTTAATTGGAAGGGTACAATGACGAGGTGCAAGAATCCAAATGATTCATTATTGAAGAGAATTCCGGTTTATAAATGGGTCTGTCTCTATTGTAAGAAACCCCCTTACGCTTGCAGAGACTAAGCTTCAGCTGGAGCGTAGTTTTACCTAAAGTAGCGAGTCTGGCAACATGCACACATAAATAGATTAACCACCGAGGACCTAAATAGCAGGTGTAGTCTCTCTTTATGAGACAATTAGGTTTTAAGAGAGACAGTATTAATCGAGATACAGTAAAATTTGATTTTTGGATGAGCTTTAGCTAATAATTGTTGTAAGTCTAAGATGAGTTTGTAAGTAAGGGAGCCTATGTAGGCTATTTTACATACATTTTCTGTGGTATATCAAATTTAGCGAGAGAAAGAAAGTTATGAAACTTTTAATTAATTTATCAACTAATGATGTTGGTACTAAATTAAATTTACAAAATTGGTAAGATAAAACGTCTTATAAAAATAACCACAGTCAGAGCATATTCTAAAAGCTCGGTTTATTCACCAACCTATAGATATTATTTTGAAGCAGTTTGTTAAACATGACAAATAATTCGTGTCAAGCAGAGAGTAGGTAAGTTTATTATATACTGAAGTGAGATTTTTCTTACCTGACCAGGTAATATTAATGCCTAGAAACGAACTAGAGTTGTTAGTTTCATGCTCATGTGTAAATTTGATCTTCTGATTCTGGAACCTTATGGAGTTTTGAAACTGGGAAGCATGACTCTTTTCTTTAAGAAGAACCAAACAATCGCAATGTATCCTTTATAAAGTATTTTTTCAAGCTATTGTGGGCATTTGGACATCTAATTGCATTCTAGCTTACAAAGAAATGCATTTTGAAAACGATGGAGGCAGAGGTGAACCCCTTGGCAACCCTTCCCTTTCTATATAAAGGCTGTTCTTAAAAATAAATATTGTCTTCTACAGCAAGTTTAAGAAGCCTAGAAAAATTAAGTTTATTCAGAGCAACCACTGGGCATTTTGTGCTATTTGATGAATCACATATTATATTAGAGATTTAATGAACAAGCATATTTGTAAACAGTGATTTGACTAGTGATGTGAAACGTCCGGATGTAGTTATATTTAAACCAGATAAAAACAGAGGTCTGGTATTGCTAAATAAGACTGATTATATGGATAAACTCAATTCTATATTGAATGATTCTTCAAAAATTCTTAAAGTTGATTATGATACATTTCAAATGCAATCAGGATCGAAGATAAAATGAATATATTTCTTGGCAACTTAAGTCTAAAAGATTGTTTGAAGAACATTACCATAGTCTTTTCAGTTCATGTTCACACTCCGGTATATGTTCTCTAGGGCATCGTCAAAACCCATAAGGTCAGATTACCAATTCGGCCCATCTTTTGGTACCTATCATAGATCCTATTACTAAAAATTAGTTTACTATACGCGATTCCTTTGAATTTATAGATTTAATTAATTCCTCTAGAATTGCCCAGTATCACAAGAATAGATCGTGAAGGATTTCAAACCGGTGTTCTGCTCAGATCTATTATATTTCTGCCTGTTGGTTAATATTTTGGCTCAAACTGGAGGAGGATTTATGATGTACTGGGGTCGTTTGATTATTCAAAATAAGTCCTTTAGTTGACGTGAAAACCAACTTGGACCAATATGCCTACATCTAGCTAATAAACGACCACGTTTCTCAGTTTGTACTTAATCTTAACACTGAACGTAACATTCCAAAACGTGTTTTCCAAGATGACAGTTACTAATTTTGTGGGCTAGAACTGTAACTGACTGTCATGATGAATATTTAAAAATTTCTCTTCAGAATTGGCCCGCAACATCATCGGATCTGAACTCCAGCCAAAATCTATGAAACTATTTCAAACAACGTATTAAAATTCAGGGGAGTTATCTATGCCATCTGACGGGATCCACAATTCTTTGATACAAAACTGGCTAAACATTAATAAGCTCTTTATTCAGAAAACTTATTTGATCTATGGCACATCGATTCGCGCCTGTTATTCATGTTCTTGAATGTATTACAAGTCATTAAGTACGTACCCTGTAGAAGTGTCTTTTTTAGGTTAATTAAATATATGTACGAAAGGCGGTCAATAAGTTTTAGGAATCGGTAGTGCAAAACAGAGGAAGGGGGATGGCTGGCTGTGGGGGTGTTAGCACAAGTTATGAGAAGTCAGAACCTGCAGCCGCACGCTCCTGTATCGTCTATTTAACAAGCAGTAGCTGATTGCAGATCGTTAGAAACAAGTTTTCCAACAATGGAGAAGGTTGAGCACCACACAGTGATCAGATTTTTGACCAAGGAAGGCAAGAATGCAAAAGAGATCCATGAACGCATGGTTGCAGTGGACGACGACACCGCCCCTTCCTATGCAACCATTGCTCGCTGAAATAGGGAGTTCTGCTATGGTCGTGAGTCCCTTAAAGATTACCCCCGTCCAGGACGGCCGTCAGACGTGACCAACGAGGACAATGTGGCCCGTTTGGAAAGGATGATCCTCTAAAATCGACGGGTAATGGTAAAAAAAATCGAGCGAAAACTTGGAATATCACATGAAAGTGTTATCAACATCATCCACCACAATTTGGCCATGAATAAGGTCTCTGCCCGTTGTGTCCGTAGAAACCTCACGCCCTATGATCGACTTCAATGTCGTCAAAGTCCACAAGGCCAGAGTTTCACAAGCTGCTTTTCGCGAGTGCGGATTCAAGGAGCTCAACCATCCCCCCTACAGTCCAGATCTTGCCCCTAGTGACTACTTTTTATTTCGCTAGCTCAAGGCTGCACTGCGTGGACGCTGGTTTGGGGCCGATGAAGATTTCCAGCTCGCCGTCCAGAAGTGGATTGAACAGCAGTCGGGAGATTTCTTTCTGTCGGGAATTCTAAGCCTCTGGAACAAGTGGCGCAAGTGCATTGAAGTCGAGGGTAGTTATAATGAAAAATACTAAAACACTTTCCCTCATATCCGAATTGAAAACTTATTGACTGCCCCTTGTATATGTTAATGGGTTTAGGTGCAAATGAAACAAAGACAATTCATTTAAGTGAAAGAAACCTTCTATATTTAGGGAGAAAATCTTAAGAGAAGAGAGGAGTAAAGAGAAATGAATATTAAGGCAAGTGAAAGTAAAAATGAATCCAATCTCCAAATAACAAAGAGAAAACATCTGCTAAACTGAGAACTCTCTGGCTGGAGGTAAGGGTGGTTGAAACTTTTAGAGCCAAAAATTGAAGTGTCTTAAAGAGTTAGAAAACTTTGATCTCTCTCTTCAGGATCTTACTAAGATTAATCAGGGGATAGCCTGAATGACCCCTCAATGAGGAGTGTCTGTGATTTGGATGAAAGATGCAATGTGGAGGCACTACTTTGTTTGACTTATAGATATGGCTGCATATCCATGTAAATAATAAAGCAATACATGTAGATTACTAGTTTTGCGCCCAGTAATTCAATTCTGGATGAGTTTTTACTGTGATATTAAAAGTAATGTCAATTGGACGGCCTCTGTCCCACACCAAAATACCTCCATACCTTTATTAGAGAAAATAATAAATCTTTTCATACTCAACTTTCTTTTTTACGTTCGTCCTAAGAGAATAGAACCATGAGAACCAAACTTGCTAAAAGTTAGATCTAAACGGGCATACCTAAATTACCTCAAGAGTCTCGATTGAATCTGATATAACGGCGGGATCGATATGAGGCGAAAATCCCATATGGTGATCCTACGTTGAACATTAGATCCCAACCGAGTCACTAAAATGTGCGATCAGTTAGTACACTGCGACGCCAACTGTTCATTATTTGTTCGCGTTCAACTGAAAAGATCAATCCCGATTTTTATATATTTTAGTTTTTCGCTTCCAATTTCGCTTTTCCGATTGAGGCCCACCATTCTGACGTCCTTTTCCCTATTTTCGATCTATGGTCTAAACCTGATTAGAGAAAATGTAACCCCCAATAACCTCTCGGATCAATCAGCCAATAATAAATGCCCTTCCCACTCTCAGGATCCAAAATTCAACTAAGATATTCTCTTTGATAAAGCGGATGGGAACATCAGTTTGGAGACATCAATTTTAATATGTATAGACATATTAGATGGTTTCTCGTCCTTTATAGATATTATATCGACCCCGTGGTTGTTTAAATGAATCAATATTAATTTTCTGTAGGGTATTCGGTATGTGAACTCCATCGTAAGTGGAGGTAATAATAGAAAATAAACCAATATTATAACTAGGTGAGACGAGAGAAACAAAGAAGAAATTAAACATATAATTAAAAGTTTAAAAATGACAAGGACCACTAGACCATATTCCTTAAGCCCCGGGTGCTGTTAAAACCCGAAGATCTTTATTTGGATCAGTAAAGATTCGAGAAAATTGCTCAGTGCACACACACCTTTATAGTCTTTCGCTCGCTAAGTAGTCACTTTTGGCTACTCAAATAAACCACTTTATATACACTGTCAATTTCCTTAACTTCCCCAGTTCCTTTACGACCCCCTTTGCTCAAAACCTTCTGTCAGACATGCCCACAGAATGATAGCTAGGCATGTATATATAAAGTATTAAAGATAGGGGGAAGCGAAAGGTGTATAATGTTAAAAGCTACAGGTCACCTTGATGCAACTGGGAGAGCACATACTCTTGGCATAGGTGCCGGAAGAGCACGCAACTTCAGGTGTTGGGGATGAGGAGCACAAACTCTTCCATGTGGCAGCTGCAGCATGGCTGCTTATGCTATACTTGGTCCTCTTTGGGGTTACAAATGGCATAATTATATCACATATGTTTTATAAAAGTAACAAATATATATATATATATATATATATATATATATATATATATATATATATATATATATTTATATGGTAAAAATAACATTTAAATAATTTAGAAACCTTACTTCTTAATTTTCTATTAAGGGGACCCATTTCGGGAAGAATTAAATATTTTGAGTGTTTAGGAACATCGTAAGAAGGATTGGGAGGTAAATATTGGAAATTTAAAAATTTGTAAATGAGGGTATTTACTACTGACAGGGGTTAGCAATTATTCTTGAAATAGGCTCTTTTCTTAGGTTTTGTATTATAGAAAAAAAAGGTCTCTCTTTTAATATTCTAATTTCAAGACAATTTTTTTTTCTAATATTATACTCCATTGTAAATTATGTATTCATTTATACTTTTATATCATAGAACCCAAAGATGAGCGGACAGCTCGAAACGTTGTTTATACCCAATTAATGACGATGAATTTTTCCTCATTCTATGTACTCTCATTTCTGGTGAATTTATATATATATATATATATATATATATGAAATTAATAACTTACAAAGTAGCACGTGAGGTTCGCAATGAATGCAATGTCTGGCAATAAAAATGAAAAATGTGCTTCCAAATACTTTTGAACTTTATTCAGTTCATTCTCTAGGATAACTACAAGAGGAAATATTATAATAAGGGTATATATAAGCTAGTAAAAGATAAAGGGCCGCCTCTAAAACAAGAAACCAACAATGAGGAAGTAGAAGAGGGACGGGTCAATTCAGATTACGATTTATCAAATACAGGTAGCAAGGTCAAACCAAGAGGCAGAGGGAAAGTATCTCAGAAGGGAAATTTACCACAGGTTTAAGAGTTATTTTCTTTGGTATTGTGCCTTGTTTTGGATGAATTCGCCATGTATGTTAGAAAGAAAGTTGATATGAAACTTTTGTCATTGGTGTCTAGTATTTTTTAGGATGATGTAGCGTGGACCGGTGCTCAAGCTTTGTTAATTCTATTGCAGCCTTGACTGTGCATTTTGATGTAGTTGGATTTAAGTGTTATAATATTTCTATTATTAAGATTGTTACTAGTGTAGTTGGGGATTGTTTTTCTCTGAAGCCATGTTCGGTGTGTGAAAGGGGAAACTGGCTTTGAATTTGTTGATGATTTGTACACTATGATATGGAACGTAGTTGAGATAAGTGATATCGGTATGTAGAAGGTGAGGAAGTTCAGGAGTTATTTGCTTTTTGATGGGGATGTTGTATATGTAGGTACATATCTAGTATTTGATTTAGTAAAACCATAATTAGTTGATGGTATCTGTGAGTGTAGATTTGGCTGTGGGGCTAAGGTGTGGATTTTTGACAGGTGTCATGGGCCTTCCGCTTGCGAGTATTTCATTGCTATTAAGTTGTTAGTATTATGCCAGAAAACGAGGGCGGGACGTGTGGTATATTTGCAGTTTGCGTATATTTTGTTTTCCTATTGTTACTGTAGTGCAGCGAGTCCCAACCACTGTGCCGTGGCACATGGTGTGCCGCGGGAGATTTGACGAAAGTTGATTCTCCATCAAACAAGAAAGTGCAATAGAAAGTTTTGGTATTGTACGAATGTATGATAAAATTTTCGTACAGTTGACTCAATAAAGTGTCCTGACGTAACAATTTCTTACCACTCCTACAGTTGCCAGGATTTTACTATTATAAATAAATTCGTTTTCTATCTTTCAATACTGACAATCCAATATTTTAATTTTATTGTATTTAGCCATATTAAGATTTATAAGTTTGGTATTTAGATTTGATATAGAATTTCTTATTAAATGTGAGAAATTTAAGAAAAATAATTCCCAAAGCGACTGCAAGTGTGCTACGTGAGATTTAAGGAAGGTATGTTATTAAGGCTAATGTTTATAATTGATATATAATAATAATAATAATAAATATTTATAATGCGCCTTTCAAGGCTGTTAGCCCTCAAGGAGCGCAGGTTGTGTAACGAGTGTAGAGAAAGTTTACAGGGGAGAGAAGGGGAGAGTCTTCAGGAGACGTTTAAAAGTAGCAAGGGACGGTTAAGATCGGACTTCGGCAAGAAGAGCATTCCAGAGTCAAGGAGCACAAACTGAGAAGGAACGGTCAACCATCGAGCAAAAGACAGAACGAGGAGTGTTCAAGATTAGAGTGAGGTTAGACCGGAGTGTCCGAAGAGTTTGACGACGGAAGAGGGCAGACGAGAGATTAGGTGGTTGTTTGAGGTTTAGGGCCTTGTAGGTGATGAGAAGAATTTTATAGTGGGTGCGGAAGCGAATAGGTAACCCATTTAGCTCCTGTAACAGAGGTATCGGAGGAAAGACCTGGGAGCGGCGAAGGAGGAGCCAGGCATCATAGTTTTGAAATAGTTGCAGAGGGCAAAGTAACGAAGAAGGTAGATTCACTAGAAGAAAACTGCAGTAGTCTAAGCGTGAGGGGACGAAGGCATGAATAGCAGTCTCAAGGCGTCGTGATAAAAATGAGATCGAACACGTGAAAAGTTGCGTAGGAAACCGAGGGAAGACTTACAGATACGATGGATGTGCGGTTTAAACGAAAGTTTTTCGTCGAAGATAACACCAAGATTACTGACGGTAACAGAGAAGGCAACATTGGTGTTCCCACGGTTAAGGGAGGAAAAAAGAGCTATAGATTTCTACACCATCGAAGCGGTACCAACAAGGAGAACTTCAGTTTTATCGTGGTTAAGTTTGACAAAGTTGGCAGACAGCTATTCGTTTTTGAAGGTGTAGGCTGAAAGGAGATTGGTAATTGATTGAGAGAAGGAGACAGGTGATGAAGAAAAATATATCTGATTGTCATCAGCATAGAGGTGGAAGAACAGGCACAAATCGCGAAGAATGGAGCCAAGAGGAAGTAAGTACATGCCAAAGAGGAGGGGACCAAAGACTGAGCCCTGAGGCATCCAAAAGTGAATGGGCACGGGCTTGGAAGAGAGGTTATCGAGCGCGACCGACTGAGTGTAAGAGAAGACGTATGAGCGGAACTAAGCAAGTGCAGTGCCTAAGAGACCAAGGAAAATTTGAAAATGATCAAGAAAGACAGTGTGGTCGATGGTGTAGAAAGCAGAGAAGGAGGCTAGAAGGACTAGAATGGATGTACAACCCTTATCGGTAGCTATACGGATACCATCTGAAACATTTAGAAGAGCGGTTTCTGGGGAGTGCTTTGCTTTGAACCCCGATTTGTAAGTATTATTGATATTTCAGTTAAAATATGGTCATTATGGCGAGAGAAAACAACACTTTCAAGTTATCTTAGAGAGGAATCGAAGCTGTGAAATAGGGCGATAGCTAGACGGTTCAGAGGGGTAAAGGTGTGCTTTTTAAAGATAGGAAGAATTAGGGCATGTTTTAAGGAAGAGGGAACCACCTCTGTGGTAAGAAAAGTATTAAAAAAATGAAGAATAAGTGAGAGGACAGCAGGCATAATTTAGTGGAGGAGTTTGGGTGAAAAGACGTCCTTAGGGGATCCAGATTTCTTAGAGCGTGAGATCAGGGTAGTTACTATCTCAGAAGATAATCAAGTGAGGACGTTAAGCGTCAATAGTTTATGGTCGGGGAGAATAGCATGGGCTTGTTTAACGATTGAGGTAGTATGGCGCGAAGGGTAATAGTTTTATCAGAAAAAAATTTAGAAAGAGTAGAGGGGTTGATGGGAGGAAAGGTGGGGGAAATGGGGCTAGGTGTGGAAAGACGACAGAGGAGACTAAAGATAGTCCGAGCATCATTCTTGCTCTCAGTCCAAATTTTGCGTGACGGGAAGGTCGTGTCCTATCCACGGGAGCGTGATTTAAGAAGGGCACGTTATTGGGTATGTAATGACCTCCTTTAACGAAGGAGTTCCATGATGAACCAAGGGGTGCGGTGATGGCGGTTTGAAGGAGTGATTTGTGGAGCGTGCACTTCAAGGCAGGCGAATAATGATAGGTGCAGTGAGTTTAAGCTTTGGGCAGGTTAAGCAGTAGTATCAATAGGAGTTAGGGCAGAAACAACATCATTAAAAAGAGAAGTAGTATCGATTGACGATAGTTGCCGGAAAGGAGTAGGATCTCGGGACGAGCGAGGAGGGAAGTGGTAGGGAATATAGAATTTAAAATTGACCAAGAAGTGGTCGGAAATCGCATTAGAAAGGTAGGTTACTGTTAGATTAGATATATGGAGGTTCGAAATGACTAAGTCAAGGACATTACCATGTAAATGTGTTGGGAATGACACATGTTGTGTGAGAGAGGAAGTCAATGATGTCAATTAATGCGCGAAAAGTCTCATTATGACTAGGAAGATTGAAGTCACCGAGAATAAAGAGAGACCTAGTAGAGGATAGGTCGGAGATTAGGTTACTGAACTTCTCGAGAAATAAGGCCGGAGATGAGCTGGGAGGGCGGTAAAGGACCACAATAGTCAGAGCGGGCACGGCACGTGAGAGGGCAATGAGAGTCTCAAGTGAGGCTAGAGTGGGAGGGGAGAGAAGATTAAAAAAAAAGAATGATTTAGAAATCAGTGCAACTCCCGTCCATGGTTGTTCCTCGGAACATGCAGAAAGAAATGACCCGGAGGTGTTGCAAGGGCAGTGCATGAACCATAATCAAACGTAGCCCATGTTTCTGTAAGGACAAGAAAGAAAACTCCAGTGCGAACAACGAGGCCATGGACATCATATATATAAATATATATATATATATATATATATATATATATATAATCATATTAATAAATACTGATGGTGTGTGTGCCTTGATGTCTCGTGAAATAAAAAAAGTTGGAAAACTTTGTTCTAGTGGGTAGCTTAGTTGATTTTGGAGTAGTGAGTGAAGAGCTGGTTTCAGTCATTGGTTGGAATTAGGATTTTGTTGTCTCTGGTGATGATGGATTCATGTTTGTGAAGATAACCGTGTTTAAGTTCGACTTTTTCTTATTTTTTATGTTTAAGTCCACTTTCACATGATTTTTGACAACCTGAAAGAACAGGAAATCACAATAATTTTGACCTAGGATGTTTGGAAAAATTGCGGCATAAAGCTATAAATTTAATTTCTGAAATCGGCTAAAAGCACCAGTTCCGGGATTTCTTAAACGCTGTTTTGCAGTTTGACTTTGATTTTAAAAAATAGAGCAACAAATTAGGTATCCTAATTACTAAATACAATTAATAAGTAATAATTAATAATAATTAGCGATATTTTCTAGTAAAGTTACATGTTATAACTTTACAAAAACATTAACTATGTAGCTGAAGGTGGTCTGTTTGCGTAGAGTTAATATTTCAGAACCTTCACGTACTGAAAATAGGCCGTTGTCAACTGGGCCATTTATCAGATCTCTCATTGCAACTTTTATCAGTGTTTTCTAACTTCCCACACACAGAGATTGCTGATGCAGTACTTAACAAAATGCAAAACTTAAAATGATACGTGACGTGTAAAGTCATAGGATTTGTCTTTTTTAGTAATAGATTGCTGCCGAGAACAAGAGAGTCTCTAGTATCGAGCGTCGCAGCTAAATCTACAATCTTTGATAAAATTCACCCGTAATCCCATTTCCAGCAGGACACGCTGAACATTGGATCCGGTGTCTTCTGAAACCTATCACGTCTTCGCCACAAAATGAGGATTGAAGTAAAAATTGGACTGTGTTAAAAATCTAAACATCGTGGAATGACATTTCTGAACGTAGCGTCAAGTTGATTAGAGAGTTTACAAATGTCATATCGACCGAAGCCAAGCAAAGTATCTATCTCCTTTTAGCTAAGGTGTTCATCGGACGTGTATTTTATATCGACTCTGATTTCATAATGTGATTATGAAATCAATCATCATGTAATGTCTTCCTTTCTTGATTGATTAAACTTGAAACAAAAAGTTAATCTCTAATTTGTCTCATGAATAGGGGGCTAAGTTTACTTTGAGTATGAGAAAACGAATGTTGTGATATTTGTGAAATCTTTGTATGCATCAATGAACAATTTCTTATTCCAAGTTTATTATAATTGTATAACTTCAAAATAAGTAGAAAAAGAGTTCAACTTGAGGCCTATTATGTTGCTCTATCTTGTTTAAATTAAAATTTTATACTGCAAACCATGATTAAAAAGACCCAGGACTGGTGCTTTATTTGCTGATTTCATGGCAGAAATTTCAACTCTACTTTAGGCAATGCTTAACATCATTCTATATCAAAATTTTATGATATACGGCTAGTGTTGCAATGTTTATGTGTGTTCTATTTGAATTCTTGTTACTGTTAGTCAGCATTAGAAATGACTTGTTTTATGGTTGATTTTTGTACAAGTGAAATTCTCCTCGGTCAAAGGTTATATAAACTCTCCCATACAGAGAAAACACTGCAACCTCATTAGTATTACAATTCTTGAAAGAGTTCTAGTCAATCCTGAACCAACTGTATAGTATTGTATAGTAATTTAGTTGCCATTTTATTCATTGTTCCATTTTAGTTTGTAGTTTAAAAGACTGATAGTTCTTTAGTTGATGTGTTTACAGCTACCAAACGGAACGTCCTTGATATTATTATTTATAGTACAATTAATGTACCACTACTTATTATTTTAGTATTATTAATTTATTATCACTTGCGGTTACATTTCATTATTATTAGTTCAACTGTTATTAATTATCTGTTGCAGCTCTTCTTACATTTATATGTATAAATATGTATTAAAAACAAAACTTTTCATTATTGTATTTGTGACTGCGAGAAATATTATATAATATGTATAAGAAAATTTAAAGTGTCATCATATTTTAGCTTGATATTTAAGGAAGAGTTTTACAACCCTTCCTCTATATTCTCACCTGGGCTCCGAAGCTGTATTGTTAGCATAAGGAGATTAATTTGGCCTAAATCCTTCTTAAGTTGTAATTTGGTCAATCCAGTAATCCGAAAATAAATTAACCCCAGGAGTCGGGAATAAAATATGTAAATTTTGCCAACCAAGCCATTGAATACCTGCCATCAGATTTTCCGCCTCCCCATTACCAAAATTGGAAGATAAGCTCGATGCTCACCTTTGCCGGTTAACTATCTCCTTGAGAGATTTCAGTGTTGATTGCCTTTTCTCTTTTCTCTCACATTTTCTTGTTCCATTTTCTTATATGCAATTCCATTTTTTTTCTACTAGCATCATTGGTTCTGCTACAACTAGTCCAAAACTTTAAATGTACTCTACTCTATATATATATTTATTTTTTCCTGCCATTTTTATGGCAAATCGATAGATATTTTGTTATATCTTATTTATCCACTTATTTAGGAAGGTATAGCGAGCCGAGAATTGCAAGCGAGCGGTTTAGAAGCTTCAATTGAATAAGTATTTTTGAGACTCAGGTTGGTGCAGTAGGTCGCTACTTCTTAAAAAGGGTCTGGCGATGCGGAAAGCTGTTTGCAACTTACATACTATCCTTTTGTTCTTTTACTTTGTTCTCCCCCTTTTCTTACACCGCTCTATCTAAAATAGTGCCCAGACTCTGGAAGGGAGCGTTCCTTCTTTGATAACGTTTCCAGGAGGCATTTGTCGTCGTCATTTATTCAAAATACTCTGGATTTCTATGATCGGGGCTGTGTAGCTTGCACAAAGGTGGAGGCGAGCGGTTAAGACGTTTGCTTGAATAAGTGTATTTTTCGAGACTCAGGATGGCGGATTGGATTCACTACTCGCTAACAGTGGTCTGGCCACTCTGGAAGCTTGTCGCAATTTGCTTTGCTAATCAGATTAATCTATTGTGTTCTATTGTAGGTTGTTAATGAACATAGTCTCTGCTCGAAAGTTCGAAATATAAATGTTCTAAATAGCTGTGAGTTTTCTAAAGAAGATTGAGGCGGAGATTGTTCGATGCCTCACTGTGGGCAGGACACAAGACTTTTGTTAGCGCTTCCCTTTTCTCCTCGTAACGCGCGATTTTCCAGAAGGTCCAATAAGCTGAAATGGTCCTCATTAGAGAATGCCATTTTGTCACACTTCACAATAGTCCATGTTTTATATTTCGCACAAAATTAGTATTCTACTCAGCCCTTCCGTGACTTAACACATTTTAAAAAAAATTCACCTTACTGTGTGCACTGATGTGTTCCCACCTGCCTCTTTCCAATCGTGAGCAAATTCAGAATTTGAGGCAACGAGATTCTTGAATACTTAGGCGTCCAGATGCCTTGTTTACAAGAACAAGACTTTGAGAGTCATTACTGATCATAAAAACACTTGTCCTTCATTCAACAATCTCTTGCATCTCAGGCAACTTTGATGCAGAACAACAATTGTTGCACGCTTTGCCTTGGAAACAAACACGTCTGTGATTGAAACAGATTCCCCAATTTTTTTTTACAAAGTAAATAGTACGAAATAGCTTATAATTAAGTAACCCATATATATATATATATATATATATATATATATATATATAAATAATCAAACACATTTGACCTAATAGTAATGTTCCACAGCCTGAAACCCACCTCTTAAACGAATATGACAAGAACGCGATTTGGTATTCAGCGAAGGAATGCACGTTATTTATCTTATTAATTTTAAAATGCGGACTTTTTAATAAACCTTCAATAAATTAGGTCTTAAAATAATTATTACTAGCACGACAATTTCAAAAACGGATGAAAAAAGTATATATTTTATCTTCAAAAAATTTGCCCTGACTGTATATGTATAAATATAATAATAATAATAATATTCTTATATTGCATCCGTTCGCTCAACCGTTGCGCTACGACGTCATCACTCTCAGATTGCTCTTCTATTGTGATGAATAATCAATGTTTGAAACTTAATTTTCGATGGATATTGGGTGTTTGAAATGTAATTTTATGTGTAAAATTAAAGAATTGAATAAAAGTAATAAATGTGCTAAATGTACTAAGAGTACCAAATGTAGTTAGAGTACTAAAGGTTATAAATGTACTACAAGTCTTTAATGTGCCAAAGTATAAAATCTACTAAAGTACTAGCTGTACTAAAAGTACTAAATGTGCTAAGAGTACAAAATTTCCTTAATACTAAATGTGCTAAAAATATTAAATGTAGTAAATATACTAAATGGTATAAACGTAATAAATATTCTAAATATGCTAAAAGTACTCTAAATGTGGTAAATGTACTTAATGTGCTAAAAGCCCTAAATTTGCTTAAATTACAAATTTACCAAATGTACTAAATATATTAAGAGTACAAAATTTAATAAAAGTACACAATGTATTAACAGTAGTAAATCTGCTTAATATACTAAATGTGATAAACGTAAAAAGTACTAAATATATTCAATGTACTAAAGGTACAACATTGTCTAAAAGTACAAAAATTGTTAAAAGTATAAAATTTAATAAATGTACACAATGTACTAAAAGTATTAAATGTGATATACGTAAAAAATCCTATATATACTAAATGGGCTATAGGTAAAATATTCTATATATACTAAATCTGCTAACTGCTAAAAGTATATTTTTTAAAGTAAAAAGGGTACTAAAGTACAAAATATACCAAATGTGCTTAAAATACAAAATTTACTAAAATTAAAAATTGTACTAAAATATTAAATCGGCTAAATGTACTAAAAGTAATAAATGTGCTCAAAGTATTAAATGTACGAAAAATACAAAATTGACAAAAAATACTAAAAGTAGTAACTATTGTAAATGGTATAAATGTACTAGATGTGCTAAAGTACAATATGTACTAGATGGGCTAATTTAATAAATGTACTAAATGTGCTAAAATACTAAACGTACTAAATATGCTAAAAGACTAAACGTACTCAATGTTCTAAAAGTAAAACAATGACTTAATGTATAAAATGTGCTAAAAGTAGTAAATGTAATAAATGCACTAACATTACTATAAGTAAAAATACTAAATGTACTAATTGTCTATCATTCGAGAAGCAAAAAATGAGTCTACTCGAAGTGTTGCGCGTCTAATAAGAGGTGATTATTTATGTTTGCTTTCAGTCTACCGCCGTTAATCAACCACAAAGGATATGCAGAGTGTGAGAGTATTAGGAGTTCGTTAGACAACAATATGAAAGCGGTTTTTGTATTAAAAAGTTTGTTACTTTGACTGACTCCAAAAAGCTTGCTTGAAAACCACTTTTTATCTTTTGAACCTTCTTCCGTTAATAAAGAAAGATAGGCTATTGCAACATTTTGAAGGATAGAATAGATTACATGATGGACTCACAACAAAGAATACTAGAAGCTTTGCGAGAAAGGATACGCATATATAGAGGAAGAATAAGAGAAGATCAGCAAGAAGATATGATAGCACGAGAAAAAAGACGAAGCCAAAAAGAGAAGCAGAAATAAATGAAGCAGAGAGAAATATTTCCTTGGAGCTAGCTAGGCTACAGCAACAAGAAAGAAGAAATAATAGGCAACAAAAGACACTCCAAGAGTAGTTAGAAAGAGATAGATTTAGGCAACAAGAGAGAAGAAATAATATTCAACAAGAGCAACGCTAAGAATATTTAGAACGAGACTGATTAAGGCAACAAGAAAGAAGAGATCAAATACCTGAGATTGAAAGAACACATCATCTTGAACGGAGGAGAGATGCACATAGACGTAAATTACAAGATATGAATGCTGAAGAACTTTACATTTCCCGAGAAATTAGGATATGAAAGGATCGTCTTAGGAAAACTGCGAGTGGTAGAAATGATTCTTTGCTCAATGTTCTTGTTAAACATTCTAGTGATTGTCTGATTGTTCAACATTTCTTCCTATTTTACTGAAATTACTAAAACCAGTCTTCCTGTCTCTGGAACCTAAAAAAAATAAGGATCATAAATCTTGCTGCAACTCAAACCAAAATACATAATAGCATTTGGTGAGCGCAGATATTTCTCCAAGTGTACATTTGTCTTGTTTTGTGAACAACACCGGTAATTCTGTTTGGTTTTGACTCCATTGAGATAGTTCTGGCATTTATCACGGAATATTATGTCATTTAATGTTAGCTGTTTTTGTTCAATAATTGTTTCAATGCCTTGACAAAATATCAAACGACGCTGGTAGAATTGTTCGCAAAGCTAATCTGTTGCAAACACATAATTTTGAATGACTTCATTATAAAATCGAAGATTATTATTTTCGAATGTTCTCTAGTTTGATTCCCGTCACAGCTGATATTCTGCTAATAGATTTTTTATTGCCAGTTTCAATCTGATTTGCGAATGAATCAATTTATTCAGCGGTTTGTTTGCAAGTTATTTGAGCTGTGATGTTTCCATTTTGAGAAAATCCCGCGAATTATTTTGGGATCTATGGTCGTTTGTTGACCGTATTGCCTTCTGAAGGAACATTGCGTGGCAACTAATAAGCCATGTTTGATCATCTCTTCTGCGATGAAAACATGGTTCATGTCTAACAAATAACCCATAACTCTGGTAGAAGAATGTAGTTTTTCTTATAAGTATAGGTTTCGTATCCAAGAGATCGACAAAAAATAAATAAAATTTTGAAATGTTTTCTTTTGAATGCTTTTTACTTCATTTGTAAAGTTCAAATAATGAGTGAGTAATAAGCGATTAAAAACAAAGCCAAATTTGTGTTTGGTGCAAAAATATACGAAACACACAATAATATGTTTTTGCTACATTTCCAATAAATGTCTAAATTTTATATTTATTTATATTATTACTAATTAATCACTTAACGAAAGCACATAAATGAAAGTTGCCGAATGTAACTAATGAATGCATCAGCTATGTATTTTAGACTGATCAAATCACCGACCGCAAAATTATACAACACTTAAATAGATAGCCCTTATCACTAATAGATACTTCGTAGCATAGTCTTTACTATTAATCACTTTTTACAAAAGCTATGGATATTTGACAATTAGCCTCCTAGATATTTCTATTGAGATCTTTCTCAATCTTTCGATTCAGATAAATTCTAAATCTCTAATTTTCTCAAGTACAATCTAGTTATTCAACTTATGCGCCCGCCACGGATTACAATTATCCGTTTTATTCTTGGGACTAGATCGGAGGATCAAGAACGTTATTTTGTAGGATAAACTACTTTTTGTTCTTAGCCTAGTTTTTAGGATTATTATCCTGTTTGAATATTAAACGTCACTTCTTCTTCAGAACTCTTATTAACTAAAACTGCCCTACCCAGTATAAATCCCCCGTCAAACTTCAGTGTTGATATAGTTCTATTTTGAGCAAAGTCCAAGGTGTGTTTTATTTAAATACGATGATGTGTTCCTCAAGAAAAGAAAATTTTTAGTTCCAAATGACAAAAGGACACTGACCATTAAATTATATGAAATTTAAAATTGAACTAAATACAGTATATCTGGCAATTCAATCTAGAGGGCCTAGCTGAGGTGATTTTAAACATAATTGTTGCATTCAGCTTCATAAACACTCCAATTTTACTAAAATATCTACTCAATTTACAGGAAATGTCAAATAGTTTTTGTAAGATTGAACTCAGAAAGGATAATCCGCAAAAGCAATTGCAAAAACAAAAAAGTAAGAAAAAAAACGGCGTACCTTCCACCCTGAAAATGGAGGCACCACTGCTGCAAAGTTGCAAACTACAAAGTGTGAACGATGAGCGTGTGACACATTATCGCATGGGCTGTTCCATACACACGGTGAGGTGTGTAAGTGAGATTATGGGAGTTATATGGTAGTGATCATACGCAAAGTTATTTATATTTAAAAACTTAAAAGAATAAATCTGAAATGTTTGTATAAATTATCATTTCAAATTGTCACCCTTTAAATTGTTAAATTGCCCCTTCTATGAGGCGTGCGCCCCACGTTTGGAATCATTGCGAGTTCAATGGTCGCGCCTGTCAGTGTGAGAGAGAACGATTACGTGAGTGTATGCAACTTTTGTGTACATGGATCCCCACATATATTTCTCAGCGTTTTACCGGGTTATGACACCACTTTATATTTCATTCGGCAGTTAACTACATCCTTTGTATATTACGTGTCATATGAATTTCCCTTTATATATATATATATATATATATATATATATATATATATATATATATATAGATATATAGATATATATATATATATATATATATATATATATATATATATATATATATATATTTATATAGGGATTTGACAAAATAATTGGAACAGGTGTTTAATTCAATTAATTAATATTTAACACGGAGTTAGGCCTCCATTTGCTTTCTGAACAGCGTCAATACGTCTTCAAATTGATTCCTACAGCTTCATGAGTTCATTGAGAGGAATCTTGAACCATTTTTTATGCAATATCTGTTCCAGCCGTTTCCGACTCGACGGTGGAGCGTAACGACTTCTAACTGTTGCTCCAAGATGCACCAAATATGCTCAATGATATTAAGATCTGCAGATTGTGGGAGCCACTACATGTCCTGTAGCTCACTCCTATGCTGTTTATCCCAATTCTTAACCACATGAGCGGTGTGTATAGAAGCATTCTCATCTTGGAAAAGGACTCACCATCAGGAAATAATTTCAGAATCATGGGATGCATTTGATCTTCCAAAATATTCGGATATTCGTTGCCTTTGATCCTAACATGTAGGGCAACGATTGGACCAAGAGAATTCCAATCTATAGCGGCCCTATCCATCACAGACCGTCCTCTATGCTTCAATGTAGGAAGAAAGCAGTCAAGATTAAAATCTTCCCCGTGCTGCGTCCACACATAAACTCGCCCTACAGTGGGAGAATATTACTTGCTTCCATTGGTCTGTCGACCGGCCCTTGTGATCTTGACACAAGTTCACCCTTTTTCGAATGTTTTGATGACAAAGAAGAGGTTTCTTTATGCCGGCTTTTCTATGATAACCGGCTTTATTGAGCTCAGGGCGAATACTTTTATTTGAAACTGGGCTAGTGAGATGATGATTCAACTCTGCAGTCAATTTAGGGGCATTTGTCCGCAGATTGTTCATCACCGAGAGTTTTAACTTTCGTCGGTCTCATTCAGCGAACTTTGAAGTATGTAGAGCCAGATGTATTGCCCTGCTTCTTGAATTCTGTCGTGTTCCTTAATATAATAGCTCTTGAAAAACCAAGGAGTTTAGATTTATTAGCGACGGAAGCTCCTGCATTTCGAGCTCGAACTATTTGCTCTCTTTCGAACTCATAAGTCATGAATCTTAACATTTTTACCATTATCTGAAAAATATACAAATAATCATTACAGTTGATAAATAAAATTATGTATCTACAATAAAAACAAAACACTCACAATCATATTTGGCTGAATATTTGTAATATAATGACTTATTGAAATATTGGTGCTAAATTTCTACTGTTACAATTATTTTGTCTAACCCCTGTATATATAAATATATATATATATATATATATATATATATACATATAGTACAAGAGAACGAGAAATTGGACGAGAATGAGCAATAAGACAAGGGAGAGAAGTTATTTTAGAGGTTAGAGAAAGGAACATTAAAAGAACACTAGAATCAAAGAGAGTGAGGGCACACAATGAAGGCAATCCTTTATTGTGAGGACAGAAATAAAGCCAGGGGGAAAAAATTGTGAACGGGTAAGAAGCGCTGCTGCATTCTCCCCTCTTAATATTGTATTTATGTTATGTGAGGCGTACACTTAATTATTTAACGGTTTCCTCAAAGTATTACTTAGGGTAAACTGAACAATCAACAGAATACCCCCACTTACTATTGTTATTATTATAAATCTTCATTTTATAGATAGTAGAATAATATTTGAATATAACCGAAATATTTAACTTATTCAAAAGGCGAGAAATCAAGGAAAAAGACTGTGAAAACTGTAAAGCAAGGGGAAGGGTTCAAGTTGACAGACGCTTCGCGAGGCCAGGTGACCTTTGCCCGACTCGCACCATCACGGGATAATCCCCAGCGGGAACTTTCGTGCTCTTAAGCACATCTCAGACTTACATGAAGTCGGGCCTTCAGCCCATCACAGCTTTCGTGATTTTTCGCCTTCGTTAGCGTGGATTAATAAGATCGCCCAGATGTGTCCTCTCTCTCTCTCTCTCTCTCTCCTTGAAAGGGGCGACCGCGCACGTCATTTCTAGACATCTCTCTGACAATCTTTCTTTCTATTTATACAAACATATATATATTTATATATATATATATAATATGAATCATGGAATAAAAGTATTACCGAGCTATAGTTTTTTATTAACTAAGCTATCAAATCCAACCTAGAATTCCTACTTGGAGCTCAACGGAAATATAGTGTTGAATTCCGATTTTACATATATAAATGGATTAAGCGATATATACGAAAGAGTGGAAGGATGCGGAGAATCTGGGCATGGCCTTATTGTAAGCCCTGACGGGGCAGTCACAAGCATAATAGAGCTAAATAACAAGTCATTGAAATAACAAATATTTTATTATTGATAAATAAACGAGAATGATAATTTTATTAATATCTAGATATAATGCCCATAATATAATTATCTAAAGCCATTGTAACAATATGATCTGTCGATATATAGCTACATTGATTGATGGACTCTTATTAAGTGTATCTGACTCCTAAATCGATATTTTTTTCCTTCATTGCTTGTTTTCCGGCAACTCTCGCCTAATTCCACATCATGTCGTCTCCATTTCTATAAAAAATCGCGGAGTTTCTCATCACAGCCTGCAGGTTTTCTTCTTTTCAACTGTTTATCAGTTTGCCCCACAAAGTTACCATTGCTTTTACCTCAGACGACCTTAAAATTCAAAGATGAAAGGTGAACGGACTAGGCCTTGTGCTTAGCTTTGGTCTATGTGTTGCACATTGTGTTATGATACCTCCATTCTATGGGATGGAGTAGATGAAAACAATTTATGAGGCTCCCTTGATGTATTGGACTGTAAACGTATGGACATTTGCGTAAGCCCTTAATGATCTTCTGGTTTATTTGTTTTTTTAATTTGCGCACAAATTTCAAGAGGTAATTGGTGAATGCAAAAACAGATTTTAGATAATCCTCTTCCTTTGCTCTTAGTTTGGCATTGCAGCAGTATGTTGGCAGGGCTGTCATATAAGTCCCGTACTGGGCTATTATTATGACCAGCTTGACCTAAGCTCTTTAAATATATATATTGTCTATATATACCTGTTTCACAAAAGTTTCTAACACATTCAAATGAATACATATAAATATTTAGGTTACATCAGCAAAATGTCCCATCAAAGCTAATCCTCATTTGTTCTCAAATATCTCGAATATTGTAAACTAAATGCGAGATTTCTTTCAAATCATGTAAGGCTACAGTGTCATTCCTTAAAAGATAGTTGTACCGTAAACATCTTTATCGGGGGAAAAACCAAACAAAGTAGCAAGATCTTTGTGAATGCATGTATCCTTCCCTAAGAGTGGACTTAGGTACAGAAAGATACCTGTACAGTTTAAAAGTACCTCTACATTCATTTCTTACCATAACAAGAATGATCAATTCTCGTGAATCAATTTAACTTAGGATCGTTCAGGTCGCCCTCAGATGTTAACCGAACGTCCACTCAAAACTTGATTGAATACTATGCAATAAACTAGAGCCTACTCTGAAAGAGCCAAAGGAATTTCTGAAAGAAATTGGAGTTAATTTAGCAATGAGGAAATAAGTAGAATGCTCCGTCCTTATAATATCTGGCCTCAATCTACATAAAAGGACCCAATTCTTTAGAAATCTCAATGAATAGCGCACTTAGTGTTTGATAATGAACATTCAAATAAACCGACAACGCTCTAAGAACAAAACCTTTGGTGAAATGAAATGAAAATATAATTTTTGGTCGCAATTTAATCAGCAGATTTTAGAGGAAGAATCTAAAGCTTACGCGTCAAAGAATATCATCCTTACAGGTGAATTCGGTATGAAATCAGTCATGGTATCGGGTAGTTTTGCATTCTAAACAAGATTTCATTCACTGGTTGCAAACTGAAATGTAGTGAATAAATCTTCTAGTCGAATTAAATCGAAGAAAAGTAAATTTTACTTTTCATCGTTTTCTTAGTTCTATTCAGTAAAAGAATTACTGAAGTACTAGTGGAATTTATATTTAAATAATTCTCAACCGCATCTTTTAATTGTTCCTTTTACTTATAATGATTTGAGCATATTTAATACATCTTATTTTCTCTAGTAATAATAAATCATCTAAAAGTCAATCCCTTCTCTTGTGCTTTCACATAAGAAGTAGAATATTACTAAACGTCCAATTTACTCGCTAAATTGTTTGAATCAATTTCTGGTTTGATAACATATTGGTCCGAATCGCTATGAAAAGGTACACAAAGTGTGGTCCAAACGCTATAAGGTTAAGCGTGCTTCTTGACAGCCACATAACTCAGGTAAGATAAAAAACATTCCTTACATTTTATTCAGAACATTTTGTTGCAGAGTCCCAGCGAAGCTGTCATAAAGTTCTTGTTATAAACGAAACCTTATATTCAGTAGGTAATTTCTTCCTTAAGGATATCTTTAAGTGATTCTCGAAATTACTATTACTTAAATAATGTATAAAATATCAAGGTTTCACGATTCCCCGCTATCTTTTGCAGAAATAGATGCACAGATTGTAACTCTCCTAAAAGAGGGCACGATTGTTGTAGAGTATATGGCCAAAGCTACTACAGAAAGCTAACTTTAGATCCTGATGAAGGTCAGAACCTACACCATGCTCAGTTTTATTTTGCTAATTCAGATGAAATTACTACTACTATCTAGACTTGAGAATCGTGCAAATGGTACATACTTCGTAGAAATAGTAGCAAATTTCGACAGAATTAAAGGATAAATTATTATATTTACTGAATTACAGGAAATACAACGAGTCTTTAATGCAGGCATACTTTCTTCAGCTTCTAATATTAGATTTAACAGAGATGGTAATGTCAACGGTAGATATATTTTACCTATTGTTTAATTCATTATTTAAAATTTAGATGATGACCTACCATTCAATAGGTATTTCCAGTTTTATCCAAGAGCACCTTTAAATGATAAGATAAAATTAACCATTGAATCCAAATTAATATCCAATAAGCTACATCCTACTTTTCGATTTGGGTGAGGCTGGTTGGCAACTAAATTTGACTGGTAAGGATCGGAGCAGAATTATATGTTAGTTAAACTTAACTTAACAGTTTTAGAGAGGATGAATTTGATCTAATTCTTAGTGGAGAAAATCTTCGGAACAATTACGCGTTTATTTACATATGGAGACAACGATATAATTCTTTTTATACTAATGATGAGGTCAAATTAAAGGCTGAAAAATAGAGGATTTTGGCGGATCACTTCAACAATTTAGGCAATAATAATGGTCTGAATATTATTAGAAAGATAATCAACTAAAGTTAGCCAATAGATATGAGACAACGATATTCGGATTCTATGAGAATCGTTAGTAAGCATCTTTTATTTTGGATATAATGAGATGCAATGTTAACTAGCTTTAAATTACAGATAAACATTTGGGGTCAAATCTCCTTCGGATACACCTGATTAGTGGCAATGATTTTTAAGGTAAAATTGTGAGTATAACGGTAGGGTCCAGCAATAGCCTACTGAGGTCAGGGTTCTACGAAGGTCCATGTTCCGTTGTGATTTAAGGTCGCCAACAATGTAGTGATACTTGCTGGAGGGAAGGGGGTTAACTTTACCTAGGGGTAGACTTTCCGTCTCAGAACTGTCGACGCTACTCTTAGTGATTAGGGTTAGACTCGCAGTAGTTGGCCCTTCCTTGTATGCTGAGGTAATATAACTGTGCTCTAGCCGTAACTGAGGTAAAAGGGGGTGATTCGATTAAGCCTGTCGTTTCGATGTCATACAAGTAACTGGGTGTACTTGGGGTCCTGTTAAGGAGTACACTTAGTTATAACACTTAGGAGGGCAAGGAAGTTCAGGCCTCTTAAGGTCTACGCGTAACGGCGTGAGAGAGGTAAGGGCTTTATAATATTTTGACACCTACACAGAACAATGGTAAAACGCAGTGGAAGGTGTCCGAGAGAGCCAAGTACTCGAATGAGCGGGAGCCAAGTACTCGAATGAGCGGGAGCCAAGTACTCGAATGAGCGGGAGCCAAGTAATCGAATGAATCAGGAGCCAGGAAGTTGCCTTTTATATCGAGAAAAGTGGCGCAATTCAGGAAGGGGGAAGTAAAATGAGTATTTTTAGCTGCGACGTAAGAACAGTGAATATCTGTAGTTATTTATTAACAGTTATCATTATTTAGTTACTTATTATTATACCAGTTAATTATTAATGAATTACAGTACAGGGTAGGCTTACTAACAGTCGTCTGCTGCTGTACTTAGTACATGAGCACTGCTGGAAGATACCCTACACAAAACCTTTTCCTATTTTAGAGCCTTTTTTGCAGAGTTGAGGTGAACAAACAGGATTACCCTTTTTTCATATTTTTATACTATTGCTTGAAGGAAATGAATTATTAAACATTAAAAAGTAGCTTAAAATGTGTCTACAAAAATAAAAGATTATGAGACCAAACGCATACTGCATAATATTGTCAAGAATTTCATAATCGAAATTCTATGTGAGAGGGGGTGGATCAAAATAGCTCATTATTTACCTATAGTACTGTCGAGGGCAGTTACTCATAGAGAATTGATTTTCTCGTATGTGTATATATTTGTACCCATTAAATTACGTATTAATTATTTTGTCCCATATGTACTAATTTTATATTATTTCGTTGTTCCATGTCTCTTTTGGGGTTAAGTTTGTATTAAAGGTTAGTTTCCCCTATAATCAAAAGATCAACATAATCATATGTATTGAGGTAATACTAGCTAAGTGCATGAAGGTACAGTCAGTGCAAGAAAGCGAGTACTCCACAAAGGAGCTCTATGGTTGTCCCTTCTCTCATATTTTTCGAAGTGACAACTTCCTTTGGAATGGAGGAGTGTGATAGAATGGTCTGAGGCCGCTTAAATTTAGCCGCTATAACATGTTTAGAAAAACATTGCTACCCACGTGCATCTGCGAGAGGAAGCAGAGCGCGTTATCGCCACCTTAGCCAATATTTAATCAAGGAGGTTCATTCCCCTGTTTCGCCTCCATACGTCGATCTCGCCAGATTGAGTTAGGCTTATGGGCAGATAAGGTATTTTCTCAGGCGTGACCGGGGCATTCTCCCGAAGCCTCCCATTCAATTGTCCCCTACACTAAGGGGATGGCTTTGACTATTTATATCATAGCTTTCCTGATTGAAGCAGATCAGATCCAGACTATCTTCGCGAGGCATCACGCCGATCCGGTCTCCCTTGTGCACCATAGGAGCTCTCTACCCCGAGATCCACCTTATTATCCAGAAGAGGACAATATTCTTGAATGCCAAGGTTCGTGCCTTCAAGACGCCAAGTCCATAAGCCCCCCCCCATCCTGTTGTTCAGAAAGAGAACAACGCTAGAACAGCCATTGTTCTTTGAGCCCGTTGACAAAAAACGGTTCTCCCCCTCCCCCCATGTTGTTTTAGAAAGAGAACAACGTTAGAACAGCCATCGTTCTTTGAGCCCGTTGACAAGAGACAGTTCTCACCCCCCCTGTTGTTCCTAAAAAAACAACGTTAGAACAGCTATTGTTCTTTTAGCCCGTAGACAAGAGACGGTTGTCCTCTCCTCCTGTTGTTCAGAAATAGAACAACGTTAAAACAGCCATTGTTCTTCAAGCTGGTTCGTCTAAAAGCGGTTCTCATTCCTAAGACATCACGTCAGGATAATTTAATTCCCCCCTTTTTAACGTTCTTCAAGAGAACACTTGGTTTCAACAATAACCTTCATTGTTCATCTAGAACATCTCCGATTTGCTGTCACAGAGATCGCTTGTACTTCCGAGCCCCACTTTGCTTTTACTCTTCGAAGACAGTCCTTCCTCTTCGCTAAGGACAACCCCCCGAAGAACCCTTCAGCTAGAAATCACCAGTGGACCGTAGATTCATTCGCATCGTCTTCCTCTGCACAACAACTTTGTAATTACGTAAATGAGCATTACCTTTAATCATCTAACCTTTTATCAACGCTACCCTGTGCTTTAAATGGTTTAGCAAACCATTCCCCCTCTCCAATTTTTATTTGTTTACCTTTTTAAATCTCTCCAAATCTTAATCTTTGGATTAGTCAGATTTTCCAACGACCCTTTCCATTCTCCGTTTATGTAAACATTTTCTTTTTGTGTGTTGTTGATAGTTTAATTAATAAAACTCTATTTTATTAATGATAGCCATATTATTATCCTTGAGCTCAGTTCCACGGCTTAAGCATATTAAAGATAAATAACCTCGGTTAATCAGATTACCACGCACTCGAAATATTAGAATAATTCCCTCAACGAATAGTTATATATGGTATATCGTCGAGAGCCTATTCTACGACATTTATATATATATAAGAAAAATAATTCCGTAACTTGATATATTATAACTTAGAAAAAGATTATACTTTTTCACGCAACCGAAGTTGCGAGTCGGCATAAACGATATACAAGTTTTCGCTGCGAGCGTGAACATGACAAATGAGTCTCCCTAATATTGTTGTTTAATACTTACGAAATAATATTTTTCTATATATATTAATTTCTCTATAATCCTATTATATATATATATATATATATATATATATATATATATATATATATATATATATATATATATATATATATATATATATATATACAGTATGTATTTTTATATCTAGAGGATAGACGTCAATGACATTTTCGACATCCTTGAAGATGAAGAACAACGTTTTGTCAGGGTAACTTTTCTGTTCCCTGAAGAGAAAGCTTTAGCAATTGTGCCATATTATGGGCATCACAGCACGAAACAGTTTATCAGGGTAAAGCCAATACGACTTGGATATAAACTGTGGTTTTATCTGGTTCGGATGGATACATGTTTCATACAGAACCTTAGTATGATAGCTCAAAAAAACTTCTTGTAACTGGGTTAGGTCAAGGCGAAAATGTTGTGTTAGGTTTACTTAAACCGCAAAGATAAGGTCCGGATAATGTTTATATTTTGATAACTTGTTTACTTCATTTCCTCTTTTGAATGAACTTTAAATTAGTGGTATTGCTGGAAATAAGACTATAAGAGAAGGAAGATTGTTAAATGCACCATTACCAGCTCTTAAAATGCTAGAGAAAAGGGAAAGAGGTTATGTTAAGTCGGTGTGTACTTATGATCAAATTTTAATGAAGTGGAAAGACAATAAGGTAGTGACAGTTGCTTCAAATAAATTTGGTGTTGATCTTAAATCAAAGTGCTCCGGATGGTCGCAAGTTGATAAAAAAGAGATTGTAGTTCTTATGCCTAATGCCATTGGAGCTAATAATAAGCATATGGGTGTAGTTGATCTAACTGATCAATTCGTTGCGAATTACCTCATCCGAATTCGATCTCGCAAATGGTGGTGGCCATTATTTTCTTAGAGTATCTGCTGTTCTTCTGTCAACGCTTGGCTTTTGTAGAGAAAATTTGAAAATCACATTTAAATTCGGGAATTTTTAAGACAAATTGTGCTTCACTCATTAAAGCAACATAAAACAAAGAAAAAAAGACCTGGATCATCCACTAACAGGATACGGAGAGTTGCAGGAGACGAAGTAAGGAAGGATCATTTTGAGCACTGGCCAGGATCTCTACCCTCTAAATACTCAAGATGTAAGCATTGCGCAGAGAGAACGAAGTATGAGTGCAAAAAATGTCATGTTCCACTCCATGTTCTATGCATGGAGTCAGAGCATTTATCATAATATATTTATGTGTCTACGTGTTTTCATAATAAAAAATTAAGAATTAAACTATTTTCATTTTTCCATCTCAAAATGTTATGCTTTAAATGCCGAGTGGCAACTCTGGTTGCCACCCATGTATTTTTCATTGTAAATAAAAAATATTAATTCTAAAGGACTATATGCTTTATTTTTAACACTAAAAGGAAGTTTCCAAAATATATTATCAATAACTTAAAAAATAAATTTTCGGCATTAATGGGTTAATACTAGCCCAAACACCTTACACTCTTTGACTTATCTGTAGCACTTTCCTTCTACATATGACTCTGAGATGCTCCACTTTTACACAAATACACGCTTACTCAAACCCAATTTAATTTCTGTTGGTTTTAGCTTCTTATTTTTCTTTGTATCTCTTGATATTTCTATTTCTTCTTCCATTACTCTAGCTTGAAAGGGCCCTTTTCTGTAAGGGCAACTATCACCTGGCTGATGTCAGCGAATTGAGTTTGGTGGCTACCCTCATTTTTGGGGGTCGGTATATTTGCGGTGCAGATTGAAGAGAGGGACAAGCTAAACACATTCGCCCTGGCAATTTGTACAAGGAAAGATTTAGAGAAATGAAGACAAACAAGGATAAGTGGTAACGTCAGAGGCTTTGAAAAACAAAATGGTCTATTACCACGTTAATGTTTTCTAATGAACGAAAAAAATATTAACTAAAAGATTAAAAGTGATTTAAAGTAATTGGACCCTCTAAACTGAGATAAAAAGTAACTTAATTCAATCTTACACAAAGAATGATCAATTAAAATTTAAGAAAACAGATGACCTTCTCGGCCACGAATCAAATACTCAAAGGTCGCCAAAATGCTGAATCAAGCAAAAAATGGATAGTGCCCTTCAAAGAAGATGGACAGACGAAATAAAAACTTATGAATGTAAATATTTCGAATCTGATTAAGAGTTAACATCTAAGTAATAAAGTAGAGATGTTTTTTTAACGGGTGGCAAATGAATGGATGATAAATGATATGAGAGTGAGGCAGAGATGAACCACGTCTCCACAACCTTTTAATATATTCATTGATAAAGCAATATAAATATCAGCTGTCTCAGATTTTTAGATGATTTCATGATGATGACTAAAAATTAAGAACTGTAAGAATTGCTTGATCCCATGATCAGTTATAGGAATGAATCGAATATAACTTTATTCAAAGTAAGTCAAAGAATAAACAGGAATGCTAAAAATTAAGAATCAGACTGCTAGAATGTGTTTGGGTGCAAAATGGTTAGGAGTGGTAAGATGCAGCAGATAACACAGAGGATTTCTAAGATTGAAATGCGCGTTAATGTAATTGAAAATCCTAAAAGGATAAGGAAATTAAAAAACTTCAAGAATAAGTATGAAAATTGGGACATAGTCAGTAACCAGGAAACGGGTCATGCAATTGAGAGAAGAATATAAGAATTAGTCCATAGAAAATGAGTGGAAGGGATTAGGGGAAAATAAATCGTGTATAAAATTACAAATGACAACTAAGAAAAACGATTATTTTAGAGAGTATATATATATATATATATATATATATATATATATATATATATATATATATATATATATATATAAGCTAAGCATCTAACAGCGAATCGACTAGCAACTGACAAACGAAACAGAGTTGAAAGGAAAATATAAAAAGATAATTACTTCGGGAAAAATCGAATAAATAGGAATAATGGTGGTAAAAACTAACAGGAAGTGGAATTAATTTGGTTAGAAAAAAGAAAATTGGGTTCATGGTAGGTAAGAACAAGAAGAACAGGACAAATGAATGAGTCAGTTTTCATGCAGTCACTCATTTAGAATTAGGAAACAACTAACTTTCAAACGTGCAAGATAAACTCAAATCCTATATCTAGATGAAGCGAGACTTTTAATTCTTTTCAGATAAGAGACGATAAACAAAAGAGAGACTAAGGAACCGAGAATTAACAATTAAACGATCTTATATCGTTCAAATTAACGACAAAATCAGGCGAGTAAACAATCAAAACAAAAAGCAATAAGCTCTTATACCTTAAAGCAGAAAACTTACACTTCAGGAATAATCTTGGTAGAAAGTGTATATATTTGAATTAGAAAAATAAAAAATTACGATAAATTTATTGCGTAAGTAATATTAGTTAGCCTAGTCAAGACTATGAAAAATTGGAATCAATAAAAAAAAAAGGTCAGAAACCTTTATTTCCTTTCCAGAAATCTGTTTTTTTCATATGGTCATGCAGTTTCCAGATTTAGAGGAACGACAGATGCTGAAAAACTCTTCATGGTGGTATCAATGAAAACAAAACGAATGGGGTTTATTCCCAATTCCATTGGGGGAGACACCGCTTTCACTGGTCCATACCACATCTATATTTCCTGATTTCCTGCAGCAGCATTCATTTCGCTCTCCTCTTTCAAAGTACAAAGAGTTGTAACAGCCTTTTCTTGGCTCTACATCCTTAAACTATGATTTTTTTTGACGACCCCTTACTTGGCTCTCCTCCGTAAAACTAAAGATTCTTGCGGCAGACCTTTCTTGGTTCGACTTTAAATTAAGGATTAGTGAACCAGCCCTTTTTTGGCTTTCCTCCTTTAAACTAGCGATTCTTGGAGCAGCCCTTTCTTGGATCACCATCCTTACTTAGGTCTTCTTATAGGTGGCACCTATTGGGTTCCTCCCTAAACTTATGACGACACTCCTTCCCTTAGTAGTTAACGTTAGCACGATTTGCACCTTGCCTATCTGGTTCCCATGATTTTTCAAGTGAATTTATATTCCACATACTCGGACCAGTCTAGGCATCAATCACAGGATCCACTAGAGTATGTGTTTCCTTTACAACGAACCGTGTTACCTTCTCGGTGGATTATCTTTACGTCTCTTACCAAAAAATCTAAACCTAGTTTCAAACTTGTTGCGAATCTCATATCATCATCGAGAAGAAAAGATTTTGCTGAAAACACAGAATTCTCCTATTCCAGATACAATTCATTCTCCCTACAAGAAACATTTTGCCGGTTCCGAACACTACCTGAAATCGGAGCTCTTTAACTCTGTGAAATTGGTTCCTAAGCCGTTAAAACTCGTACATGCTCCATTGTCTAGAAAGTTGAACAATCAACATTACTTACTTTACCACTAACTAATAAGTCATGTACAGTTACTTGTCTAAATTACTCCTTTGGGTTGGCAAGGAGTCTAACAACTTATCGGACTACAAGGGTAAACTTACTCCATTGCCGCATACGCTTCGCCTAAAAAGGACATGAGGGACTGTATTTCGTTGGTATTTCATCGTAAGACTGAAGTCGCTCCAGATATTTACTCGGTCTATCCCAACATTACATATACAACAAGGAAGAAAACTTAATCTCACACGGGAAAACTTCCAAATATCTAATATGGTTTCCTTATTTGCTACTTTACATTTAAGAGGCTTTAGTCTTTAAATAGGCTTTTGATTTGGGTGGAGGAGATGCTTGAGTTTAACATGAAGTACGCTACCCACGGCAATGCCCGTGTTCATGGAAGATCAAGTAAACTAATGACCACGACTATTCAAAGTTGTATGAACCCGGATTAGCCTAGAATTTATATTGGGTAGTTGTAGGGTGTATAATGGGTGGAGTGACGTCCTCTGGTGCTGCTACTGGGGCTATCATGAGGGGAAATAAGTTGCAAGGTGGGTTTGGTTTCACAATAAATTACTGAATCATATTAATAACTTTTTCTCTCCACTAGGTCCTTCAACCTGATCTATTTCGGAAAACATTTTTTTTACTTTGTTTATCGTTACACTAAGATTTACATCTAGTGAAACATTTTCCATCAATATCTTTTAGTCTTGTGTGGGAGAAGTTTGTATACATGAGCATATTCATCAACCAATTAATAACGCGTTTCTTTGTGTACTGAAAGTTTAAATTTCCCTCAGCGGTCTGAAGGGCTGTGTATACCAACAGGTGATCGCGAGGATATAAATCATGGAAATCTTCATTTACAATTTTTTCCATTTCACATTGAATACATTACTAATCTAAAATATATGCTCGAAAATTTTTCCATCCTCGTACAATTCTTTAAGCTGTCTCTTAAGCCCGTCATAAGCTGGTTCTGATAGTAAAACATAGTATTAATCAGGAATTGAGGGATCCTCTCAAATGCATTTACAAAGCGTTTTGTTTCTCTACTTTTATCGTCATAGACTCCAGATTCTCCCTCACTAAATACTGTTCCAGACTACTCGCCAATTTCCTGTGCTTGGGAACGACCAAATAGGGAAAGTTTGCGAATCGCCGAACTTTCATTGAACTAAGTTTGGGGATTTGAATGGCACGGGTGAAATGAATTTGATCAGGCATGTTAATGAATGTCTGGGGGCTTACTACTTTGGATGATGTAGGGGTAAATAGAAAATTGAAATCTTTATCAGAGGTAAAACAGTCTTCAGTTTGCTAACCATTTCTACCTTTTGTAAATGAGCTGTTACTCATTTGTTTTCTAAGTCATGGGGTTACAGTGCAACTTGATTTCTTACCCTTGAATTCTTTTAATCCTTACAAACAAAAAAAGCATATAAAAAACAGCAAAATTATTTATTAGAATATGTAAAATTTACCCGCGAAATAAAGTTTTAAAATTCTCCACCTCTAACTATATTCCTATCCTTAAACTATGAGACTAACCAACTAAAATACTTTTAAAATAAATTCAAATTAGCCTTTGAGAAAATAATTCCAGAATTGCTTATAAGAAGAGAACCTTCATTCACTCATGAAACAGAAGCTTTCTCCGACTAAAAGTCTAAGGAAATCCAAAGCGTACTTCGATTTCTAAAGACAAAGTTTTTTACCTTGATCTCTCTAAAGGTTTACTTTAAGAGAAGTATTTCATGGTGGCTTCTCGGTTCGTTTCTTATTGTCTTGTTTCATGAAATTTCAGAGATTTTCAAGTTCTAGAAAATACTTTATGGAGCTTATCCTTTAAGAATTAGGCTGGCAATGGTGGAATGGGTTATCGTCTATCTTTTCTTAGATGGATAAGAGATCTAATCCACCTTGGGCAGTCGGAGAAAGTATGACGATAGATGACAGTGAATGACGTTTGATCAAAAGAACCTAGCATGGTCGATAGTGTTAAACGGGACAAGGGGAATGGGCTCATAATTTCCTACTTAATTTTTAAAGTGCTGGGGTTCCAATACTGGTTTGTATAATGGTTCTTGGAGACACAAAGGAGAGCATGAACTAGGCGAGCCTTCTTGTAGCATGACTTAGTTGTAGTTATGGCAGGCAGTCAAGAAGTCGGAACTCTACCTTGGCTAATCGAATTCCGACCAATGGGCAGGGACCAAACAGGGGCGTTATTTTCTAAAGTTTTATTACCTATTTAGCTGTAGCTCTTTGACAAATTTCAATCTTTCTAAAAGTCAAATATCAAACTAATACTTTGTCAGCCTTTAGAGAATTCTAAACTTAGCTGCCATTAAGGTTGGTATACATATGACATCTTGCGAATAGGGTGAGCCAAAATAATTAAAATTGTTTAATACAATAGGAGTGTCTTTCCCCAATCTTATTTTTCTGCGCAGGGACTAGGAGAGCTTTAAAATGAGAAATCCATTTAAGACATACTCTTCTAGCACATTGGTGTTTTTCTTAAGAAGTGTGCTAATTACCCCTTCTAGGTAAAATGAAGTCAGACAAGACTCGTTGGTACGATTCTTAGAACGGAGGAGAACATAAGTTTGGGGGATCTATTTTCGTGCTGTAGGAAACGGAAGAAGGGGTTAGTTAGACCATCACAATGGAACGTGTCTCCAAGAGAGGGGGCTTTCAATCTAACGGTCATCTTATTCAGCAAGGAAAAAACAAGTAGACAACTCTTAAGTGTTGCTCTTAAATACTACTGAATTTAAATATAAACCATGACCTTAGGGGACTGAATTCTTGTAGCATCTTAGTAGGAGTGTATTATATATATATATATATATATATATATATATATATATATATATATATATATATATATATATATATAATATATATATATATATATATATATATATATATATATATATATATATATATATATATATATATATATATATACTTATACATACATATCTAATCATGTATATTTGTAAGTATTAATTTCTCACTTTTTGTATTTAGGTTTCTAATGTAAATAGAACACATTTGAAGCTGTTTGATTTTATAATAGTGCTGCTATTCTATTGTCTATTTATTCAAATTTGCTATTATCTGCTAAAATTGAAGGGAGGTTTACCTCACTCTTTTATTCAACTTTGAGGAATTCCGACCCAAAATAACACCTACATTTGCTTTTTAATTTATAAATGGTTTTCGATTAGCTTGACCGAATGCAAAACTCATTTGATTAACATGGCGCGTTAACCAACTTTACCAAACGATGAAAGGCATAATTCTCTATTCAAATTTGATTATAATGTATTTTTAGTGCTTATTTGGCCTGAAGTTAAAAAATTCAGTGCATTAAAAAGGCTTTAATTCTCAGTAGTTATTCTCACTGAATATAATTAATTATTCTTTTTTTTCCCCTATGTTCACAAATATGAATAATATAGTTAAATGAATTATTTTTTGTAATGAACATCAAAATTTATCTGCTTTCCTTTCAACTTTCCAGAGTTAAGATTATACATCAAAGTTGGTGGGCGACTAGCCTACCGAATTAACCCCCGGCCAAGAAAAATAAATGAGAAGAGGCCTGAAAGAAAAGTGACGAAAATGTATTAAGGAATGATATCGAGAAGAAATAAAACCTGGGTAGACTCAATCTAGCTTGATAATAGCAGGAAACTGGGGCCAGAAGGGCCGTATAGATCCCATGGTGCCTGGTGTCATACCCTACCCATGGCATCCCTTACCCATTCGATACCGATATGTCTGCTTGCAGATTCAAGCCGCAAATGATCATTGCCAAAATATTAGGCAAGAGTTAATTTACTCATGTTTAGAGGTTGATTCTGGTAGGTAATTGCAATTGCTAAAATGGTAGACGTGTGAACTTTAACATGGTATCAAATGGAATGTTATTTTTTAACTGAACTTATAATAAATAATCTTTAACAAATTCACTTCACCAAAATATGGTCCCATTATATTAAATTATCTGCATTTTTGTGTTTAATCGCTAATGTTAACATGATAAAAATCTTAAACTATTTTTAAAATCAGCTTTTAAATTAAAGTGATCTTGTCAAGAATAATTAAAAGGGCTAAACGGTGCATATCTTGTCATTAAACCTTTTGGACCACTTTAAAATATTTCTTCTAGCATATGAGAATTAAGCATATTGACACATTTTTTCACACAGTGGTATTCAATTTACATTTGTAAAGTAAAAAAATATGAGAAATGTAAATTAATCTAACCTCAAATACGTCAGGATGTTAAGTTTGTCTAGGCTAATTTCTTTAGAGAATTCTAAAGATATCGGTAGTTATTAAATGGGCCTTCTGCTGTCGCAAGCTGGAAACTGAGCCTACGAGCTTTTAAAAATATTCAAGATTACTATTCGATATATATATATATATATATATATATATATATATATATATATATATATATATATATATATATATATATATATATATATATATATTTATACATATATATATATATATATATATATATATATATATATATATATATATATATATATATATATATATATATATATTTATATATATTTATAGGCAATTTTATTTAATAATTATAGTTTTATTTTTTTCTTTGTTTTTTACATTTTTTTCTAGAAATAATAATTATTGTAATATTTACAATATTGGGTTTATTAAAAAGTAAGCATTACCAATTAATAAGTATAAATAGTGCATTCCTTCGCTGCATCCAAAATCACGCTTTAGTCATGTTCCTATAGGACTTTTGATATTCGATAAAAATAGTAAAATGATTTTTAATAAAAGTTAAATAAATGATGCTGTGTAATTATAATCTATTTCATAATATATCTTTATAAAAATTAATGTTGGAATGTTTTCCATTTCTAGAAATGGTCTTTTACAAATAATACCGTAAACCATGGTTGGCCTGCACCAAATCGGTCTGAAATGCTAGGAGATAGTTGCTAATAGTGTTGTATCAAGGAACGCCATGCTTAGGATCATAAAATGATTGTTAAAAGATTGAAAAAAATGGTTGCAATGAATTCAAGAAGCCTTCTGGACAAGCAAGAGCCTTAAATGAACGTTGTAGATCACTTCATGGAAGCTCCAAGCTAAAGGATCAATTTGCCCCACGTGCCAAGCTTGATCAGGATTGTGAATTTCTCTCAACATGCACTATCGGTTGAGGACATTTAGAAAACGTCTTGAGTAGAGAAAGGCCTCAAAAAAGCGTCCCATAGTAAAAGAAAACTTGCACATAAGCCAAACCTTTGTTGCAAATATAAAAAATATACTGTTGAAGAATTTTGTTAAGAGAATTTTCTGTGCTGTCTCTCTTCAGTTTATTTGCATCTTCGGGAAAATTGCTCGTTATTAAGAGAAAAGCGAAATGCTTTTAAGAGTCCTGTGTCTTGGCCATATTGAAACATCCTGACACTGTCCATTTCTGAGGCTGCTTCACACCTAAGGGCAATGGATACGAATAATTTTTCCACAAAACGCTGCCATGAACTAAATATGACAAAAATGTAAAACATTAGGAACTCATCCCAACAGTTCAAGACCAATGTAGGGAGGGAAACTGTATTTTTCAGCTTGATAGCGCTCCTTATCACAAAGCAAAAGCAATAACAACCTCCTTAGCTTGAAATACGATCAGACCTTTGGGGCTTTGACCAGGAATTAAAACTTAATAGAGAATTTGTGTTATATATGATAAAGAGAAGTCATCCAACGATGCTGAATTTCTGGTGTTATTAATGAAAAGTAAAGCAATATCAGTCAACATATTGTTCAAAGATGGTTTCCAGGATGCCGAAACAAATTAAAGCACCATTGAAGGCCAAGAGTCACCATTTTAATTATCGACTGAAATATGAATTGAATGAATGGCAATTATAGCATTCGAAAGACAATATAAAACAGCATAGAGGTTTCAGATTTCGTAAAAATAGGCCGAATAATTAGGATGTTATTGCCAAAGAACTCAACGGCTAAACTTGGGACGACCATAGCAATTATATCATTCGAAAGAGAAAGTAAAACAACATACAGCTTACAAATTTAGTTCAGATGGAAGGTGTTAAGAAATGGCTACCTTAAGCATCCTCGAGGAGTATAGGTATATTAAAGCCCCCCCCCTTCATGAGGAGAAGCGTGGGAAAGGTAGCCGGCGAATAACCATAACTGCTTACCCTGTTTGATCTCCCCGCCGCTGTGGGCAGTTGGAGCTAACATCTGTTTAAGGCGACCACAGAAGGTCCTTAAACGACGCTCTAACGATCCAATTACCTAGGAGACCCATAAACCCGTGGTTAGGGAAAAAAAGCGTTGCGAGTCAAAAGGCACGCCAAGTAGCGGTGCGGTTCTGAGCCTCTAATTAGCGAGCTGACTTGGGCACCCCAATGCCACCTCAGCAGTTCTCGCTCTCCCCAGATTTTAACTCACCATTCGCGTACCCCCCCCCCCCTCCATCCTTGTGTCTGTGGCCTGGTCACTTTCCCCTTTAGATGGGGCGGCAATCCGCCTATAAATAAGCCTCGCAAAGAAAGAGACATGATTATTATGAGAAGTCGATACGCCAGAGTAGGATTAGTTTGTGAAGATCGATCCTTCGGCCAGACAAGAAGATTATTAGAAGCCGATACGCCAGAAGAAAGATTAGTTCGTGAAGATCGATCTTTCAACCAGACAAGAAGATTAGAAGTCGATACGCCAGAAGAAGAGTTAGTTCGTGAAGATCGATCCTTCTGCCATACAAGACTATTTCCGTGAGAAACAATAGTATCAGATTAAGAAAATCGATCCACCCCTTTTCGGGCAATATTAACCTAAATACTCAAGCTTTATATCGGTGAAATACCAAAGAATCATTTACAGACGGCTAAAAAGTCTGACTAAAGAAAAGCAAAGCCGCTCACCCTCGAGTGACTCTCACATCTCAAGCTCCGTAAGAGTGAGAGGAGAAGAACCCAGCCCCAACGAGCTCCCGTTCTTTAATTACGTTGAAGAATCAGCCCCCTCTACGACGAAATTTCAACCATCGGACCTAACCCTCCAAAGCGAGAGATAAGTCCTCCAGCGACATCTGGCAATCCCTAATACCTTCTGTCATGTGAGTTAGAAAGATCATTTATATTTATATTGCGATAGTAGAAGTTTAGTACGCCTCACGTTTTAAAAGGGGAGTAGAAACCATTGTTCTTGAACCTAGGTCATATGTGTTTGTAGACGAGAGTACGTTAATTTAATGTTTAACGCTAATCAAATAGAGTTGCGATTAAAATACTAATCGGCAATTGGTATGTTTACGGGAAGCCTATTTGTTTATTTTTGTCAGTTGTAACCGTGCGAAGGGTTTAGATGTCAAAGATAGAAATGTGTTAACTGTTGGTTTGTTATAGTTAAGGGTTTCATTTAAAATACAAGTTTATTTTGGTAGATATCTGGTGTTTCCTCTTATCCTTATGTGTTTAAAATAGCTCTTCCTTAAGAACAAGACTACTAAATTAGCACTCTTAGAACAAAGCCTACTTCATCAGAGAAGTAATTCGCCCATCACAAAGCATACCGCTACAAAAAATGTGTGAAAAAGTATAGTGATCGAAACAGAGGGCCATACTACGACAGGAGGAATAGTTAGGGAGTTATTTCCAAATCCTCCCTAGCTATATTTGGTAGGACTTTGGCAATTATATCATTCAAAAGAGAATCTAAAGCAACATAATTGTTGGAAATCCCCTTAGAATCGGCCGAATAGGTATGATGTTATTGCTAAAAGAAAGTAATTCCCAGGCTAATCTTGTAAGGACCTTGACAATAATACCATTCGAAAGAGAATATAAAACAACATAAAGGTTTCAGATTTCGTTATAATCGGCCCAATAGTACAATATTATTACCAAAACAATAAAAAAGCAAAACGGGCACCGATAGACCGACATAGGGAGATATAGATTCCCCTGATACTAGTCTCGCACGTGACTAAAAATGGTTGGGTCTCTAAATTTTTGTAAATTTAATCTTCAATTTATAATTTTTTCTTTTGATAAGTTTATCGATATCGATGATAACGAATGCCCTCTTGAGAGCATCATCCTGACTAGGCTTAAACGGGTAGGAATGTGTGCACTCTTCGGACCCCTGTCTTGACCGAGGGGAGAGAGACCCTTGAGCAGGGAGAAGCTCGGGAGGAACAGGCGTCATCCTCGGCAGGAGGGAGCTGCCGAGACACCGGCCTGTTTGTGGTCGCCTATGGGAAGGATACAGGTATTCTGCCTCTAGGCTTTTCCTAAAACAAAAGAACCTACAAGCCAGTGTGGGGAGCAGTGGAGGAATGGGGAAATGGAGGAAGGGGGCAATGGTGGTAGGTGCCAGGGTGTGCCTTCACTTTATTGTTAAATATCTGCTTTGCTTGCCTTCTCGTTTACCATTTGTCTCAATTTTGAATGAATTTGGGTGAATTTTGTTTCAAAGCTTCTGAAGTAGCGGAATATCAAAAATTATCTCGTCATTCAGTGATTCCTAAGACTAAGCAATAATTGCCAGAAATAAATATTTGTCCAAGAAGGACTTGAAATCCGAAAAGAAAAAGTCTCTAGAACTTAATTTCGATACTGCCTTGACGGATCTGTCTCATTGTTTCTATCAGAGTCCATCGTATCTTTAAGTTCAATATGGTGATCCATGGAAAGGGGACCACTGAGAAAACGCACTAATTATAACATAATCATACAGAAAGGGCATGTTTTTTATTAGTTCTATTAATTTGCGTCCGTGCACTTTCAAGAGAAGCGTAGGGAGTCTAGGTAGCCTTGGTCACTGTGCGATTCTTCAAGCAAAGCCTAGGCCATTTTAGAGTGGTTTTTCAGCCATGCTGTGGTTTGGTCTCGTCATTATTGCTTACTAAGCAATCAAAGCGTTTCTGGGTAAAAGTTTACTTCCATAGAACCTTTCTAATCATGCAAAAGATCAACGCGCATTTACAAACTTTATTAAGACTGGCAGTTTTAAACAAGTACAAGATTCATCGGAACAACGTTTTCCAGGTAGGCACCTATCAAGCAAGCCGACAATCGGGAAAAATGTTCACAAATCCCAACATGTAGGAACATGCTTAAATCTAAACAAAGGTCGTTTGGGTCATATGAGAATAACAGAAAATATCGAAAATGTTCCGATGACACTTCTTCGAAATCCACATGTATTAGTTAAAAAGAATGGGTTGCAATTTTCAAACTCATCATTTAATTACACTATTAAACATGACTTAAAATGGCATCCCTATAAGATGCATGCAAGACATTAGCTTCTTGAAACTGATTTTCCTCGTCGTAGACAATTCGAAGAATGGCTTCTCCTTAAATTTGCTCGTGTAAAAAATTGTGATTGGTGATGAGGCAGCCTTTTTCATAAATGGAAAGGTAAATAGCCTTAACATTTGGCACTATGCGCCGCTGAACACCCCCCATCCCCCCAGCATTCAACTTTGACACACGTATTTGGCAGCAGAAAGTATCTCTGTGGATCGGAATATGCGAGAATGGCTACCTTGTCGGCCAATTGTTTTACTAGAATAACTTGAATAGTGCTGACTACCTGAGCATGATCCACGCAAAGATCTTCCAGGAACTCCACTAGATTTACTGCAATCAATTTGATATACTCTGGGGGAATCAGGACGGCGCACCAGCTCATAGACAGCTTGATGTAAGAACAAAACTAAGAGAAACGTTTGACAACCACATTGTCGCGCTAAATCATGCAATCGAATGGACCCCAAGATCCCCTGACTTAACACTGTGCGGTTATTTCTTATGGGGATATGAAAAGAATAAAGTGTACTCTACTCCAGCACAAGTCTTTAGCCAGTTAAGCGATAGTATCACACGTAAAGTCAATAGACTTGAGGAAAATGACAAGTTAATAAAAAAGATTGTTCAATCAATGCGATGAAAGGCGCAAATGTGCTTTGAAAATATTGGAGGACATGTGGAAGGAAACGATGCTTAGAAAATTCAAAAATGAATTTCTATTACCCTTATGAGGAGGTGTTATTGTTAAAAATGGATTTAAATATATTTGTTGATATTAACTTTGAAGTTTCATTATTTCACTTCCTTGCGCAAACATATTTTTGATATCCTTCACTAAACCCATTAGTGTATCCATATTGTTAAAGTTAATTTAATGAAATTTTCAGAATCAACAGCAAAATAGTTGTTAAATATGTTTTGTTTTTAAGGAATCTAAAATCTCCAATAGGTTTTGAGTTATACAAATTCAAAGTACAGTTAACTTTTTTCTGGAAAACCTTGGAAATAAAAAAAAATAATATTCTGTAACCTCCTTCCACATTTATGAAAATTTTTATATTCAAGATAACTTCAATCTTCCCTATTTTTCTCTAGTTTTCTTGCACTTCACAAAATTGACAACAAGGGTTTAAATAAACGAATTTTGAGTGTAAAGAAATAAATAATTAGAAATTTAACTTACCCACAGTAAATGATCGATTTGGCCACCACTTAGATGAATCACTGATCATTGTCTTATTTACTACACACACAAACATTTTCTTACTTCATTAATGCCAATTTCGTGACAAGATTTTCAAATTTTGCTTTTCATTTCTAAGTTAGTGAACAATTTTCTCCCACCTCGGTCAACCTTTTAGCTTAGTATCTCCCAAATTGAGTAATCCATGGAGCTACAATCTGGACTTTGCGGTAACCACTCATTTTCGTTATTAATCTTGGCGTAGTGTTAATTAGAATCGACTGTGGTGCGTGACTTGAATGCGTAGGTGCTCCATTTTGTTGCAAACTAGTCATTTCCTTGATATAAGCGACGACAATCAGGCAATAACTTTGTTTTCCTAAATTCCCTGTAATTAACACAATTCACTTATGTCTTTTCATTATCAATTATCAGAGATCTGGGAGGGAGAGAGAGAGGAAGATACATGACGCCTTGCCCTTCAATGGAGAGAGATATAATAGACACCTGGGCGACCCTCTTTGTCTGCGTTAATAAAAGTGCGAAATTATGCGACGCTGCGGTGAGAGAAAATGTTCTAGCGGGCCGAAAATCTATACTCTAATCCCAATCATACCCAGCCTGCTTCCTGCACTAATTCGGACGTGAGAAATCCTTACAAATGGGAAGTACAATATCTTCAATTTGTACTATCCAAATCGTGGAATCCGAGCCAATTTATAATAGGAAATTAATATTTATCTATTTTAAAAGAGTGGCTTTATCGTAAAAAGAATTTAATCAATAAACTCTGCAAAGAGACAAAAACATTTTTAACAAAACATGAAATCCCTAATATATTATATATAAAAACGAAAAAAGAAGAAAAAAAAATCCTATTCATACACACATTCTTACAGAGGGAGGGGGAGGGTCTTGGGAAAGGGGTGAAAAAATGGCCCTTCACACACACACTCACATTGGCTTCACTACACACCTCCTTCCTTACGAAATTTGACCACAGTTATTCATAATACACTCTCAATCTTCACTTACGGTAATTTATATTCTCAATTGCGCCCTTTTTCACCAATTCACACTCGTCTACTGGTCCCTGGCTACGCGTAGCAATCTGTCGGGGTTGTTTGTCCGTCGTCCTGTTAGTCTCCTTGTCACTATCGTTCATGTCGTCCACCATATTCTTAGCCTTCGTTACCAGTTCTCCCATCTCTCGACAAAACTTTTTCATACTCTTCTGTTCAGAACATTCACTCTTAATATCCCCATTCATCAGCTCCTCACTTACAGCTCTCATTCAACTCAAGGTACACTCTTGCGAAACAGACAAATCACTCGCACCAGAAAACCCTTCAACTGGTTACCACCAGAAGCCAGTTGCCTTCTCATTCTACATATCAAACTCACCTCTACCCTTACCATTCATAAAACCAGAAAAATCAGCCACACTAGATTCATTCTGCTAAAATACACTATCATTAATACTGTTCCTAAAGCCGGAAAAATTCAGCCACGGGCAGCTCACTCACTCGTCCACTTACACCAGCCAAATCACTTACCTGATTATGCAAACACTCATTCTCTCTCTCAAGCTCCCCCATACTAGAAAGTCTCTGCTCAGGCTTACTTTCATTCGTACTTGCATTCTTCCTTTCACTCTTCTTTGTACGCTTTCTACTCCTCGAGACCAAGAAAATCTCTTTCTCAGACAGATCCATACTGTCACATTCCTTTTCATCATCATGCACCTTATCTCTCTCTGCACCGTTCATACACTGGATGGTTCACCAGGTATACAAGAGGTTCTAATCAGCTCCTCAAGTACCCTGATGAGCCCGCAATCTCTCCCGCGCAACTTCATTCAAACTCTCTAAAACATACGTCACACCATTCTCCCAGACTCTCACAGCTCTATACAGTCTTAAAACTTTTTACTCATCTTCGACATATTCAACCTACCTTTTACTTCTTAAACCTTCAATACTTTTGTACCAATTTCAAATGAACGAAACCTTTCATGTGCCTCACGCCATACATTCTGCTCACTTTCACTCAAACGAAATCTATCTTTCATTCGCCTTTCAAAGTTCATAACAAACTGACATAGGGATACGCCAGTTGCACTATGCACCGTCGAATTATAGGCCCATAACACCCTACTCAACCATTTATTCCAGTCATTCAAAGTCGTACTTATCATTCTCAACATCTCACACAAGGTTCTAATTGTACGTTCAGCCACTCCATTTGAAGACTGTACATACGGAGTCGTCCCTACATGCCCCACACCCTTCTCTCTCAGCATTCGCTCAAACACTTCACTAGCAAACTCAGGCTCATTATCACTCAGACATCTCCTAGACTTCCATACAAACATATGAAAAAATAACTGCTCAATCACACGCTCAACAGTCACACTTCTTTTATCTCTCACAGGTGCCGCACATACAAACTTGCTTTTATGATCAACCATAACAACCACTTCCAGCACTTGTATCTGGCAAAGACACACCATCAATTACTACGAACTCAAACTGTTTTTTCGCATCCACTTTCAACATCGGCGATTTCAATTTCACACCTTGCACCTTTCGCTTCTGACACCTTTCACACATAGTCACAACATCATTCACAACAGTTCTCACAAACAAATGAAACACACGCTACTTCATACACTCCTACAACTTATACTTACCCATATGCCCATAATTATCATGCACAATTTTCACCAGACCAATCATACCAACCTAGGACATCTCAGGTACATACATATTATTCCCATCCTTCATATGCCTTACAAAATATACAAGATCCATACAAACCACAAAATCCTTATCATACCTTTTAAAATTACTCAAACGCTCAGGCCCTTCTTCAAATCAACACGCATTATCGCCCACCTCTTCAACTCACTGACAAAAGTTCACATCTCTTGCATCTCTAGAATATCATCATCACTTAAAATCTCATTCTCATCATCCATGACTAATTCGAGCATACTACAAAACTTGACAACATTCTTCGCAGACTCATTCAACCTCATCACCTCACATTCACCTTTCATAACACAATCCTTATCAGCATACAAAGACAAATTACTCAATATCATAAAGTCCACACCAAGCAAGAAACAACACGGCAATTGCTCATCTTCCAGAATCACAAAGTCATGCTTCACATTCATAACACTGCCCAAAGTCAGTCTCAGACTAACTTGTTCCCATGCCACTATCATCCCATTCCCGAATCCACTTATCCGTAATTTCACAGGCTTCTGTTCACAACATCTAAACTCCTCATACTTACTAAGAATCCTGTCTTTCACTAATGACACTTGCGCTCTAGTATCTATCAAACCACAGAAAAACCTTTCACCAACTTTTACCCTCGCTTCCATCATATCAGGTCCTCCTTGCTCGCAATACACAGAAGGAACAACCTAACACTGATATCCACACCGTCATCAACTCCCACATCATCGCTCACCACACATTCATCGTCATCCAGACAATCATTCTTCTCCCTCATATAGGAACACTTTTGAATCACCTAATTGTAATTCACACCGCTCAAACACTGCAGATGTACCATATTAGCATACAAACCCTTCACTTTCTCATCCTTGTACACAATCGGCCTCTCACCACCAAAGTGTAGATAAACAATAACTCCATACAAACGACTCACTACAATCAACACTTCCTGAAACGGTGGAACCCCTGGCATACACATCGCTCTCAATTCTATCATAAAGTTCCGCACCCTCGCCATACCAATAATTTCAGGCATCCTACATACCTCACTCATTACCTCCCTCCTCAAGTCATCCACACTCTCAGGTACTCTCACATTTACTCCATCACTCTTCAAATCTTGCAAGCTATTCTATACACTCTCAAACAAGGAATCACCACCACCCTTACTCTCCTTTCCATTCATAATCCCTTTCGACAAATACTCAGGATCACTCACTCCACACACATTTTCATCATTCGTACCAGGATACCTTGACATCAAATCAGTCACTCCATTCCATTCACCAGGCACATATTCAATCAAATAGTCAAAATCGCTAAAATCTTCCAAAATTTTCGCAATCCTACTATCAACCCATTTCATACATTGCAAATACACGAGCGGTTGGTGATCTGTTTTGATCACAAACCTTACGCCATGCAAAAACGGACGCAACACTTTCAAACAATACTTTATCGCAGCCAACTTTCGCTCCTCAGTCGAATACTTTTGCTCTGCCGCATTCATAGCCTTGGATACATACCCAATTATTCACCTGACATTCTCTCCATTCAAACGCTGCTCTTGCATCAGAAAACCTGACATATAGTACCCACTTGCATCTATATATAATTCAAGTATCGGAGCATTCACACTATAGCCCGGGGAGGCCAATTCAACATCTTCAGCTGCTGCCTCTTTCAGTCTCTCATACTCTTCATTAATCTTATCATTCCACCTAACAATCGTCCTATCTTTCTTGCCCATCCACTCAGTCAGAAGCTTACTCACACCCGAACAATCACGTATGAACTCTCGCTGAAACTCAATCAAACCGAAAAAACTACTTCAGCTGCTTAACAATCACCAGTTTCGGAAACCTTCGCACCTTCTCAGCATACTCCGGCGACTTTCGTAACCTATTCTCACTCACCATATGCCCCAGTAATTTCACTTCTTTCGCAAACCATTCACACCTCGCTACTTTCACCTTCACACCAACATTCTCCAACATTCTCAACACATCATTCACCAATCTCATATGCTCCTCCAAACTCTCAGTCATAATCAAAATATCATCTATAAACACAACCATATTCTTACTCGCAACTTACTCAACACAACATTCATCGCCCGCTGGAAGGCTCCGGGAGCATTAGCCAACCAAAATCTGAGGTTCCGTAACTGATAATGCCTATTCGTAGAAAAAAGGCAGTCCCCGACCGGTTCTTCCCCAGCAATGGGCATCTGGTAATACCCCCGTACCAAATCCAGCTTGGTAAACCACTTCATCCCATTGCATACTATACACACACTCAGATAACACACACATCGGAAATCTTTCCTTCACAGTCCTTTCGTTCATCTTTCGATAATCCACACAGAAACGCAATCTTCCATCCGACTTACGTACTGGCACAATCGGACTATTCCATGCTCTCTCACTTTCTTTAATCACCCCCCAATCGTTCTAATTATACACCCTGCTCCTCAATCTCATCAGCAACAGGATGCGGGAAATGTCTTGGCCTCTGATAGATTGGGGTGTTCTCCTTCAGAATAATCTTAAATTCCGGAAGCTTCGCACCACCGAAATCCAGATTACCCTTAATGAAGACCCCCTTTCGTTTAAACAGTATTTAATACATATTCTCTCTTTTATACTCAGTCAAACATTCATCAAATTCCCACTTCATTATACGTCCATCCACACGTCTTTTCTTTCGCAACATTTACCCTGACATCCGTGCTATCATCCATACCTACCTCACTGACAGTAGAGAGGTGGCCCAGTACATCTTCGACTTGGATTCTCCTCATCTGCCCTTTCACTCTTGAGTCCGCCTGCACACACACAAAAGGATCATTCATTCTCATCAAGTCATCAAACACACAAGCAACACGCTTTACCTTATAACATTAATCCTTTCCATCCAATATCACAGTGTTCTCACCCACATTCAAACTCACATCCTTACTCCAACTCACTCTAACCGACACCCTTTCACCGTTCACAAGCCTTACACTCTCTATAGCAGTCACCTCAATACCGCTAAACACACTCCTGTAAACATTATCATTTTCTCCTACATTCAACTTATACAACCTATTTTTACCAATCTTTCTCTTAATCTGATCACTCGCAGGATGCACAACCATACGGTTCACTTTCATAAAATCATACCCCTCAATTCAACCATACTCACTACTTACCTTATTAATCATAGAAAATACACACTTATTCGTCAACATACCATGCATTCGAACAACTGACCTTATTATTCCAATCAAAGGCACTCTCATACTAACAATCCTTACCAAACTACGCTTACACTCAGACAAGAGAGCTTTTTCACTTAGCTTGTCATGCACATCTTTATATAACAAGCTTGTCTTGCATCCGGAATCTATCAAATCCAAACACTTAATCCCATTCAAATGTACCTTCACATTCAGACACTCATACTTCCTACCAGACAGCACTTTCACACTAGACAGATTTATCAACACATTACTCGCACTCATGCACCCAGAGGATACTTCACCAGGTACCCTCTTACAATTCAGATTCCCGATTCACACTTTCCATTCACACCTTGCGCTCTCAGTTTATTCCAACACTTTTTACTCGAATGAACTTCAATCGCACAATAGCTACATACATTCCTCTGGTCACGACACATCTTCGCATAATGACCGGCCTTTCCACAGTTACGACACGCAAATTTTCTACTTCCCCCAGCATTTGATCCACCATTCAACTTCGGACAATCTTTCTTCAAATAGCCTTTTTCTTTGCATTCAAACCACTCTTTCACACTTTCCTGGCAATCCATTATCATATGCCCCTTTTTAACAAACACTAAAATATGCACCAGACGTCTACCTACATTCCCTTAACATATGACCCTTCCTTCCACACCTACGACATTCCTCGATCTTTCTCACCCCATTCGGTCTCTCATTTACTGGGACATACCTCGGTTGATTCCTCATATACTCATTCCCACGCTTACCACTCATATGTCCCCTTCCATTTGTCCATCCCTCATTCGCCCATCCATCCTGCCGGCCCAGGAAGCTCAATATTAGCCCAGCTGCCTCGGTTCACCCACACGCGTGATCACGCGGAAAAACTCTAATACTTTTCTATCCAAACACTTTCCTAAAATATTCATCCAGTATCCCTTATTCTCCGAGGACTTGAGCTTGCAATCCTGCTCAAATTCCCCGAAGAATTCTTTCACACTCTTCCACCATGCAACCTAAACTTATACACCTTTGGCACTTCCCTTAGAAAAATACCCTTCCCCACATTCACCTTACTCTCACATGAGTTGCCCTCAGTATCACTCATACAAATCATACCATCACTCTCTCTTTTATCCGTGTACAATGAGTCCACACTCTTCCCTCTCACCTTCCGATCCTTCCTTTTTGACACAGTCTTCCTTCTTTTCTTGCGTTTCCCTCTCTTCCATTCTCCGTCTTTTCTATCACTCACAATCATCCTATCCTCTCTAGACTCAGACACACCTCCATTAATCCCATTAGTATTATCCACTTCAGTCGGAGCAAAGGTCAGGGTCGAGGGTCCTGGGGCCGGCCTTGAGCCTTTCACCATGTCATACAGGGCCTACATCCTTTCGTCGACCTGCCTTTCTCTTTCGTCCTTTTCTTTCCTTATCATGTCTGTTTTCTCATCCATACTCATCATATCACTCCTTAATCCCTTAATCACGCTCCTTAACTTCATACATTCCTCTTCTTTTTGCCTCAACTCCAGCCTCAGTCTCACATTCTCATCATAGAGGCACTATTTCACAGAAGTCATCCTCCCAGGTTAGTAATAGATATAGAAAAAGGGGAAAGCAACCAAACTACTTGTCACTCTAATTGGGTGTGGACTGCAATTCAATCCTGTCACGCTCCCAGTTTCGAGATCTCACGTCCCTATTCGGGCGCCAAATGTAGCGGGCTGAGAATCTATACTCTAATCCCAATCGTTCCAACTAGCTTCCTACACTAATTCGTACGTGAGAAATCGAGGGAGAAATGAAACGGATTGTATGTACGGTCATTTACTTACAAAAAATATTAGGTAAATATTTACAAGAGATCTCGTTACTTATGCACACACACGAAAAAATGAGATTGATAAATTTATAATTACAATATATACAAAATCAATATAACAGTCCTATAACTACACGAAGTTTAATGTAAACATTCCAAGAGGGAATCCCTTAAACTAACAAAACAAAAATATTTACAAAGGTACTTACAACCAAACCAAGAGACAAGAAACAAAAAAAGATAAATGAGCTAACAAAACTTGAACTGGTTCCGAAACCATTAAAAAAAATGAAAAAGCCTCACAATTTACTCCGGGGATAGTTCTGCCGGCTGACACATGTGTAGTCAAAATTCACGCAGATGTCTTACCAAAAAAAAGGCTTGTGCCTCCGAGCTCGATATAATGTTAAGAGATCTTGTCGCAGTATTGAGGCTATATAGAAGTCATCCTCCTTACAAATGGGACGTACAATATTTTCAATTTTTGCTTTTCAAATCGTAGAATGCCAGCTACTAAACAAAAGGAAGGTAATATTTATCTATTTTAATAGAGTGGCTTTTTCGTAAAAATAATTTTATCAATAAACTCTGCAAAGAGACAGAAACATTTTAAACAAAACATGAAATCCCTAATATGTTATATATAAAAAAACAAAAAAAGAAGAAAAAAATTTCTATTCATACACACACTCTTACAGAGGGAGGGAGAGGGTATTGGGAAAGGGGTAGGAGAATGGCCCTTCACACAAACACTCACATTTGCTCTACCACAGAGCCACTATGACATAAAGCTACGCAAGTTTAAGAGCCCAGAAGGTCCCATCTGAAGTCAGACAAAGTTCGCCTAGCCGACTTAGAAACCTTCGGCACTCGCGCTAAAAGGCCGAGATTATACTCGTCTGCCAATGCGTCTGACCCTAGAACCCTTCCCTTTAGACGGAGGGAGAAAACCCCATTCAACCCAGTATAGATGTACAAGTTAACCGAGGCAGTTTAAGAAGTTGCGAGTTGATTGGTTTACGCGATATTTTCTTAAGTGTTTTTTTCCGGGTTGTATCACCAATTTTCATTTCCTTGGGCCTTTAAAAATACATCTATAAAAAATCACGCGTCATGTGATTTCCAATTTATAAAATAAGCCCGTGCCCCCTCTTACTAAAACATTTGTCTTGTCTCTCACTGGATTAAAGCCTACACTTCGTTGTTCAAAAGGGGCTTCTTGAATCAACCTTTTTAGGGGTTGAGGATGGTAGCTCTGGCGATCAGCGTCTTGGTCATATAAGCGATGAGCGCTTAATGATACAGGTTCAAATCCAACTTCTTCTTTTATTTTCATATAACGGTTAAAATAGTTTGTTCTATCTTTCCGTTCTCTACGACTCCCATTTTTCTTCTTAAGCTTTGATTGGTTCACGTGATATTCTCCTAAGTGTTTTTCCGGGTTGTGTCACCAATTTTCATTTTCTTGGGCCTTTAAAAATACATCTATAAAAAATCACGCGTCATGTGATTTTCAATTTATATATATAATTTTCTCACATTTTCACTTGAATAATTCCGATACAAAGAGGCATCAGGTGTAGCAAGGACGTCTATGGTGTAGATTACATCTGTAAGATCGCGTGCCCTCCCGTTCCTTAAGTTTCACCACTTTCTCGACAGATCTTTCTTTTACTTAACAAAAGTAACCCCTATCTTTATATGATTACTTATTTCTGTAGGGAAGTATTATTTTCTTTCCCACATTCTTTCTATATGGTAATGCCTTATCAATTCAAGAATGTATATACAATGCTTGTGAATTAATTATCTTAACGTGGTTATTTCAACTGCTGATAAATTATTTTGCTTTGCTGCCAAATGAATAATGAGAAAGTAGATGTTAGCCGGCAAACTAAGAACTCATCCTATGCAAACAATTTACATTTATGAATTTTTGTCCGAGAATCCCAAAGTACGACGCATATATTTAAGTTTCATTGCAATATTTATTGTGCATACATTTTAAGCAACATTTTTTTAGTAGGTTTTTATGTTAGCTTGCTTCCCAAACTAACCAAAATTATTCAAATGAAGTGTACGAACAGCAAACATATCTTAACGTAGGCTCTCCTAATACAGCGGTCAGTTTTTAATACTTCTCGATTGCTCAAGGCTGGTGGTTTGTAGCTCGTGTGGAGTTTGAGTGAAGGCTGGCATTATGCGTTGAGTGAGAGTGGCAGTGATGGCGTCGTGTGTATGCCAATTGGTAATTTAATGATTTTACTCTCAGCTGCGTCCAAATTATTTAGGCCTCGAACGGGGTGAATTTACCGGGCGCGCTATCAGGGGGCTACCATCTCTCGATGGCTGCATCACTACCTTTCATTACTTGTATAAAATAAATCAGCCACACACTGCTTATTGATAGGGCTAAAGGAACTGAGAATTCTGGAAGAGCAAATCGATTGTCTCTGGAAAACTGCCCCCTGAATGTATTTTAAGTCCACCAGGAATAACAAATAACCTAAGGAACAGCATTCTAGATAATTCATATATTCTCTTCCTACAGCAAACACATGATGTTTCAAATATAAATACCACAGTAAATTTGAAATCTACACAACAATTAAAGATATCAAGTATATTGAATTATTTATAGAAGAGTACAAGTCCAAAAACTTCAAAATTCGACTAATACGTTCAACTGGTGAATTGTTATATAATAAAATAAACCAACATGTCGAATTTTTAGACGCAGTACTCCAGAAGAATGTGATATCTACTGGATTACATATTTCATAGCTGATCGTATACTACTTTTCCTTTCTGTTCACCTCTCGAAGCAAGAGTATACATAAATGTAATCTGAAGAAGCAGGCCAGAGAAACACTTGTAATGGCAGGAATTTTCCTCACAATGTTGAAGAACATGCAAAATATCAGCCTAACAGTGATATTCTCTATAATTAATTTGCTAACATACAAGTCTAGACCGGATCAGAGAGGAATAATCAAAATCATAAACAGGCTGTATTCAGTACATAAGAGAGTTATGAATGGTTGAACCTAATGATAATTTGATTAACCCTAAGAGCAGCTCGCCGCTTCAAAGAAATGCTAACCATAAAATGGCATAATTTCCAACTCTTATAAGGATGCTGCAATGGAAAAGACTTCCTGGAGAATGATACAAAGTGGCAAAGCTGTATGGCAAAAGCATTATTAGTATAAATGCCCTGAGACAGTTATTTGCACTAATTTGCGTATTCAATGTACATATTATATCTGTTGAACTATATCAATGTCTAAATTCTTATCTTTTGCCAATGAAAAATATTTTTTTATATAGGATGTCATCTTTATGCCACGAAAATAATAGTATTCAATAATCTCATCTAAGCTTTCATAATTAAATAGTAAATAAAATGCATTCAGAGATTTGATTATGTTTTTACTGTAATTCTTAAAGATAAAGCTACTGGAAATGGGTGGCATCAAAGTCAATTGCTTCTGTTAGGTGTGGTCTTCTTCTTATCTTTTGTACAACCATCAATTGAAGTAATATAATCTCCCTCACCTTAATACAATTTTACACCCGATCCAGGAAATGAGGCAGATTAATCATCTTCCCTGAAAGCGGAGCGATGCTCTATTTCTGAATTTTATTATTTGAATTCGTTTGAAAAAGAGTTAAGGGACTTCTCGGTCAGAAAGTCTTAGGGAAATACTTGATGGGAATGCTGGAGTAAGTAGGTGGCGCTATCCGTGCGTCACATCTTAAGAGAGATCCCATGAACGAATAAAAAAATACACAAAAATCAGTGTGACAATCAATGACATGCCGTTGTGTCAGCAGTTGGGGTCGTTGAGTGGGGCCTGCCAAGTACGCTATTGTGATAGGACACCAGTCCTGAAACATAGAGCCCTTATTGGCTTCCCGTCAGTAGGAAAAGGAGATGGGCAGCCCATAGAAGACATTAATATCTCATGGGTAGGACCCTAAAACAAGGAGAGAGTGGGTAGGTTGTGATGTGAATAGGGGAAGGGAATATAGAGATTTTGCGATAGACTATATGCGCGATTACGTATGCGGAGCTATTGACTCCCGGGTGCATAAGTTAGGCTGGCCAATCAAGGCTTAGCTAGTGACGTCACTAAAAGCTTTGTGGCCGCGCTTGCTCTCTTCTAACTCGGGCCTCGACGCTAGAAGTCCAATTCCATATCCCCAAGGCTAGTGAGAACTCCTGGAAAACTATCAAAATTTTTGCAGGTCACCAGAAGATACCTAGCAGGGATACTAGCCGGTAGAGCACGCAACTATTCCAAACCTACTCCTTTTCCACAAAATAGCACGATCTTTTTGCGAGACTATTGAAAACATTTCTTTACTATTATCGATACATTGAAAATCATAATATTTAATAATTCTCTTCTACTCTATTAACTCATCAACTCACTAATACTCTCTTTTCTAATCATTTATTCTCTTATACCTTCCATCACTCTATTAATATTACTGCTTCCTTTCAACTTGGTAAACGAGATTTGTGACAAGGTCAATACGGTCCAGTTTTGACATCGATTGAAAGCCTCTGTTCACCTCTTGACATTTACGATTCGAGCGTCGTAGCCAATGTGCGTCATCATTCGTCAAATTATGCGTCGAGTTTGTCAGTCGCGTTATTCCAGGACGGTTCGGGCGTGCGCCAGTCAAAATTGGAATACCGTTGACAAGACTCTCAATGAAGCCAGTAAGGAAGAAAGGGCACGAGGGCGTTTAATGGTTGGCAGTCGATTGCTTCCTTTTAAAGAGAAGGCAGTTAGAATTAATTAATGAGTTTACACCTGACAGAGGAAGGAGGCGAGTGGGGAAATAGACTAGAAAGCTACAACGAGAGAGACAAGAGAAAATAAAGAAAATAAAATAGAAAAGAGAGAGAGAGAAAGAGAGGGAGAGAGAGAGAGAGAGAGAGAGAGTGTGTGTGTGTGTGTGTGTGTGTGTGTGTAATATTGGGGTAATTGGCTCAGTTTCTAAGTTTTCATGATATGTTTCTACTTTTTCTTTATTTTTTAACGTTCAAATCAACATTCTTGATCTTGAAATTCCAGCCATATTTCCTCTGGTTGACAATTGAGGTGGTGTAAACCTAGTTAGCAATCACAGATTACTCAGTAACCAAATGAAGTTCATCTAACTCTGTCCCTTTTAAATTGTGCCCAAGAAAGTTCCTCTCTTTTGTAACTCACATAGATATCGAAAAGCCAAATCCAACATTAAAATTTATTCTAAATATATATTCGATTTGTTGCAGCAATATTTTTCCTAGGAAATTTGAAGAAAAATTCTTGAAAGTTCTCTTCGAGCAAGTACATATTAAAGAATAATAGAATCTTGAATTACAAACTTTATTCTTTAAAGAGAGAAATATGGAGATTTACGCTGCACAACTGTGAATATTTCAAAGTAATATTATTGCAAAGTATCTAGCGCTGTTCACTCCCAGAGTTTTAAGCTTTGCATAATAATGTACAACCACAAATCGTATATGTAGTGTAAGAAATACCGAATGGTCTAAGAATAGATATTCTACCTCCTCTAACATACTCATCTCGCATTTCTCCTTCGGATTAATCTATTTGTTTTCTTTAGACAATTAGATTAGTAGAGACGCAGTGAAAAGTCAAAAGTTATTATCTCAAAGCCAAAGAGCTATATTCAACAGAGATATGTAAATAAAACTTTAATTTGTTATAAAATTATCTCTGAAACGGATTGATCAATTTTATGCAAAGTAACTACTAAAAATATCACTTTACAACGGTCCTAAAACATTTTTGGAAACAATGCATCCTATTCATAATTAGCTAACTCTAATTTTTAAGTTGTTCTATTTTGAACTCAATATACTTTTTCCTACGAAACTAAAATTCATTTTAATGACAATTTCTCTCAAATTAGCCCCAATATAAGAAAGGGTTTTCCGCAACGACATTCCTAAGGTCGACAGTATAAGATGGTGCATGCAATTTGACAAATTCCACAATGACTGTGATCTAAAGGAGACAGGTCTAGTGAAGTCGTCGTCGAAGAAAAACTACATCGATTCCTGAACCTATTGTTTCTATTGACGCTGATTTTTGTGAAACTCTCATTAAAAATCTTTATTTTTGGTCAAATAAAGTCTTTGGAGGGCCAAAGTGAACCTTATATAAAGCGAATTAACTTATAAAAAAGTCTGGCTTCCTCTTTCAATTATTTTTTTATTCCAGAGTTTATATTCAAAGCCTAATGACTTATAACCGATTAAAAGCATAAAAATTTTAGTGGTAGACCTTTAGAATAAATGCTGATGTTTGAACTGTGTTAATTTATCCACTTACCTTTAAAACCAAAGATTTTTCTTTGAAACCTGTTACTTCTTAAACTACATCAACTTTTCACAGATTTAGATAAAATATTTATGCATTATTTATTGATACAAAAAGTTTTATGTTCTACTAAAATATTATATTAATATTTTTAAAGTGTATAAGTTCGATCGAAATCGGTGTGAAATTTGTGAAGTTATAACTAATTATAAAGTTGGCTTAATAGCTAAGACACTCTATAGATCTAATTAAATGAGTCCTAAATTTTATGACAATTTGAGCAAAGTCATTCAAACTTTACACACAAAGTAAAATAAGTCCTATCTAAATTGCGCTCACAAATAACCTCTACAAAATTAATAATCAAGTGAGAGAACATTTATTAGAAAAATGCACAAAGATATAACGTAAATTATTTAACATTTTGCAACTTTCGTAAGCAGACGATGTCATTTAATACAAAAATAAGTAAGGCTATTGTACACTGAGTATAAAAATTCCTGTGATTGGTCCTAGTATCATTTTAGACTCCCACTGTCCTAGCAAATTTCAGCAAATCGACCTAGCTTGTATTTGACAAGTGGACGGAAGCCCTCTGGGAGGCTTTTGACCCGTGACGGGTCTATATCTGCCTACAGTTCCCGGCTATTTTTAGGCGCTGCATTTTGCGCGAACAGACCTGATAATTACGCTTTATTAATAATTGATTAGGTCGATATCGATAAAAGTAGGACCTTGTCATTAGCTTGACCTATTTAAAATGACCCTCAAACCAATTCTTGGTCAATTTGGCCCTAATGAGAGCTGCCGAATCCTGCCGGATATTCTATTCCTTTTGGGGTACACAAAGTTTATGAATAGATACAAATGTTCAATAAATAGGCTAACTTTGTGTTTAACAGTCAATGACGTGTTTATACCATCGGACCCAGCCAATGCTATGTCCACAAACCCTACACCAGTATAAAACTACTACCAACCTTCATGTTGCCTTATTGTCCACTAGACTCCATGCTATCATGGAATCTGCGCTGCCCCTAAATCCTACTATTAACCTAACCTATGGACCTCGAATTATATTGCCGCTCTCCTACTGTTCAATTAGCACCGTAATATGTTAGGTTTCCTTGTATTAACAAGAGTATTCTGGTGGGTCTTCTGCGCCCCCTATTGCATAAAAATTAAGGAACACTGTACTACACCAATAGATGGGCATCTAGATACCACCCGCATTCAATATAGATGCTATTTGTGCGTGTTGCTTGTCAGTTAACATGGAAAATTCTAGCCACTGTGCTTTCCATTGTCGTCTGTAATGCGTTACAAGAGTTATTTTCGCTACACATGGGACAGCGGAGTTTAAGAGTTGTTGAATGTCCACAACTTATCAGAAATGAAATGTCTCATTTGCCCCTTTGAACTGCGATTATTCTTATCGAATTCCATGAGCAGTTGAGCGGAGAACCAACCTCACACATAAAATGCCATTTCAGCAGTGATAATAATCTGAGAACTTTGATTAAGTCACGGTGTGATGGCGCTGCCCACACTTAGTTTTACACACTGCTTTTTTGATCTTCTGAACTTTATTGTAAAAGGTTTGGTCATTTAAAGATGAAATCGAATATACTGGTTTGCAAAGGTAGTGGAAAACTAGTGTGCGAAGATCACGTGCCAAGTTAAAAAAAATCTACAGAAGAAAATATTGAAAATTAGAATTAAAATAATAAATATCACCTAGCAACCGACAGAGATCAAAGGATAACACAATAGGCCAAATAGGCCCGTGAAATCACAAACAAAGAAAAATAAATGATAAGAAAGTTGAATAAGTCTTTCAGAAATTCTATGGCGACGATGGCCACCAGACAAAACTTTTAAATAAATAAGGAAAGCGTAGGCACTTAAGAGCAGGGAAAATCGTAAAGAACCTGACAAAGTTGGCTTAAGGATTAAAATTATAAAAGCTGTTGGAGAATCTCCCTCTTTTAAAACCTCTTTTTATTCATTATTCACATTGTCTTAAGTAGGAGGTGAAAGAATCTGTATACCTCATTATTTAACGATAAAATTTAATGCTATAAAATATTTTTTTAAGCAAGTAAATTTACGTGTTCCATTTGCCCTTTGGCAAGAGTGACGGCGTAGTATCTGGCAGCACATAAAACCTATCAATTTCTTTCTAGATTTATGGTAGAGAGGGGAGAGACAAGAATGTAGTATATTTATAGTAGTGCAGCGCAAAAAATAAATAAATCGTGAAAAATGTAATTTATTTTCGTAATGGACTTAAAGAAGCAAGTTTTCAAATATTCTTCCTGAGCCATAAAGTGAAATATTGCAAGAATTTTTATGCTCAATTGTTTTATAGTTTATAGAAATCAGAGATTCAATATATTAAATATTAAAATATTTAACTTATAGTTATATTAAATTAATATTCATACAGTTTAAATAACGTGAATATTCAGTTTATTTTAGCATACGCAACTACAAACATGGGGCAGAAAGTTGACATGGAGGATAAGCAACAGAAATTTTGTTGGGTGCTGAGGGGCGGGGTTTCTTTGTTTATTAAGATGGCTTCTCAGATATTCAGCCTGTTTCCCTCTTTTCTTTTAATTGTGCTGTTTTCAACAAGAATATCTCCAGTTAGTTTGATGCTATGTGCGCTCTTCATAGGAAATTTTGGCCCTCCGCTTTTCAGATGGATGGGTAAACACCTCGAAAGGGTGATGGTTTATGTAAACATATTTTGAGTTATTATGAAGCTTGCAGTCTTCATTGGGGCAATTAAATTTGTAAACTATTTAGTTGACTTTAGATTCAATTTTAACTCGTATTAAGATGGCTTCTAAGATGTTCAGCTTAGCTGTATTCCCCTCTTGTTTTTAATAGTGGTGTTTGCAATTAGAATATCTCTATTTAGTTTTTCTATTATGTGCGCTCTCCATATGATTTTGAGGCCCTCCGCTTTGCAGATCGATGGTTAAACGCCTCGGCTCTGGTCGCTGTCATGCCAACATATTTAGAGTTATTATGAAGCTTGCAGTCTTCATTGGAGCAATTAAACTTGTAAACTACATTGGTTGACTTTAGATTCGAGCAGTTTTTGGCAGCTGTTGTTTTCATAATGAGATTGTTAACTTTTTTCGTTTTATAATATATAATAAGTTGAGTTTTGTCCATTTAATTCTTCACCTTGATGTTACCGTTAACAATCTCCTTGATGTTTTTTTTGTCTATTTTATAGGCCGTTGATATCTGATTTCTGGAATACAGTTTGATGTTATTTACTGCTTCCATATTACTTGTTATTTTATCCCTATCTTTAAATTGCATAGTTAAAAATAATTGAAGTTGTTCTTCAATCATGCGGTTTGGAAAACCGTTGTTCACGACGGTTTGTTTTACGTGGACATCCCTTGATGGAAAAGTTCCTACGTAGAACAGCATTTATATTCTCGGCGGATGTATGAGCCCATTAGACTTTTTATGTACCTTTTAGGATATTCACCATCCGCGTTAAGTCATCTTCCCATGTCCCTACCTATTCTATATAGTTTTGTGATATAGCTTCGATTGATGTTTATTGGCCGTACTCTATTCATAAGTGAATTTTAACACGGATGTCTCCTCAAAATAGCTGTTTCATGTTCTTCAGATGCTCTCCGCTTTGGACATTTATGTAGATATCATCTACGTTTCGGCAATATGTGTGTGGCTTATTTTCGCCGTTGTCAAATAAGCCCTCTTCAAGTTGACCCATATAGTAGTTGGCGAAGGTCGGCATCAGAGGTGATCCCACAGCCACTCTATCCACTCGTGTATATAGATTACATCTGGAGTCCTGACCGGGCCTCTGATGTGCATGAACGTACGAGTAGCATATTACTTAAGATGTTTGGGTCATGATTTGGAGTAGACATTGTAGGATGGTGATACATATTTTGTATAATGATGTCGATGGTCTGAGCGAAAGACACATTCGTAGATACCAAAATTAAATGAAAAGAGGAAAATAAAGCAAGGCTGAAAATCTTAGAAGATTTCTTAATAAACGAAGAAAAACAGGCCCTCAACACCCAGGCTACGATCAGGAATCGAAAATTAAGGATTTTCAAAATTTACATACCAGATTGGCACGTTTCCCTTAACATTACACTTAAGCGAGGAGGAATAAATATCCCCTAAAACCCGTTTTCTTTTCATTTGACCCGATTCAGACTCCACCATACTTCATCGGTAAAGAAGGAAAGAATACCTAATGACGCTCCGAAGATTATCCAAAAGATCGAAAGCTCAGCAATTTAAGTTTGATTCTACCAAACGCATTTATTAAAAAGAGATATCAACATAGGACGAGTCATCTACCATCTACAGGAGATGGATTAAAAAAGAAAATAAGAAGAATATAAAATTGCCAAAGGAAATTGATCAAGGCCAAATATACCATGGTCTTCAACAAAACTTGAATCCAATAAAGACTGCTACCCATCGACACAAATAAATATATATATATATATATATATATATATATATATATATATATATATATATATATATATATATATATATCTTTAATTTTCTGATAAACGGAGGCAATGCTATTCTACAGGAAATTTAAAAGAGATCCCAGGCTTAATGAGGTCGTAGATGGAGCTGAGCATTGCAGTCTAGTTACCTCCATTACTTCGAAGTCCATTATTCTTCCATTTATTCTAACTCACAATGCTATTTAATGTACTGTTGATGAAAATTCGGGGAGTGGAGAGTCCCTGCATCATCAAAACTTTCCTGAAAGCTTGTTTTGTTCCGGAACTGCTCTATCTCATTTCTTAGAAGGTAAAGAGGAGTTTGAACTACATCGAAAGAAGAGGAAGAAGGAAAAGCAACCAATGGAGAAAAGTTGATAAGGAGAAACATCAAAACCTGATATTTTACGAATACCTTATAATTTTTATATCTATGTAAACAAATAGATATGGTTCTTAGAAAAATGTAGGCCTAAATATTCTTATTGAAGAAATAAAGTAGAGGTTTTTTTGTGGCCTTATTTCCAAATGCAATGAAACGTGACAATTTTTATATATTTACACTTGGCTACTCTAGACAATGATGTTAGGTTTGCTAAATTTCTTGGAGGAATTTTCTAACTTCGATGAATCGATGTGCGAATATTTTGGGAAACATGAGTGTAATCAATTCTCTCGTGGTTACCGAATTAATTTTCCCTTCAAGTTCTGGTCTAGAACAGCAACACTTGGACATCTAGTTTGGTTTATACCACACCAAGGTAAAAGAGCCTCAAATTAAACAATAGGAAATGAGTGAGAAATTGGGATGAATATTGTAAAACTAGTCATAGCTTTGAAAAAATGGTCGGTAAAAGCAACAGGTATGAGAAATGTCTATTATAAAAGAAAGAGTTCATGGAGAAAACTGCTAGGGTTCATTTGACTATAGAACAAATGTGCACAAAAGATAATGATATGTAGATGGAATTATAATAGCGTTTTATGTGTTTGTTCAAGTGAGGTTGGTAATGAACATGTAGAACAGTCCTTTCGATATTCATTAAGAAGTAGTTGTATTCAAATTCAACACCGTCGGTATGTGAATATTTAAAAAAAAATATGGAGAGAGTAGAGGGAATGGATCAGAACATCACGAAATATATCTAAACATATCGAAAAGCCAACCGAGGGATAAAGGGTATTAATCTCTAGTCACCTACTTGACTGATGTATCAATCAATAATGGGACCTGCAAAGACTTCCTGGAAAAAAAATGCTCTAGATCTTTCAGCATTCCGAAGCAGTGGAGTACAATTTTATTTAGAGAGGTTTTGTAACCCATCTCCTTAAGGACAAAAGGAAAAAGCTCCACAAAAAAATGAAAGAGAGAGGTTTGAAATGGACGCCTAATGGGTTATTCCTCAGCAAAAGCAAACAGTATGTTCTCAATGTCAATGAAAATTGAAACAAGATGCGTAAAAATTTAAGACACATAAAGTGCTTCAAGTCATATGATATGAAATAGAATATTTAAAAATGTTATCTTGTACACAGGCTTTCCTGGTGTCCTACATATACTCGTACGACGCGTCATTTTTTTTATAATAAAGTTTATTTGTTAAAAATAACTTTGCAGTTTGCTGAGAATGCCGTCTCATCTATTTCATATTTCTAATTATATCATCAATTGTTGAAAAGTGACTCTTTAGGCATGATTGGAGAAAAAAGTAAGAGAAGTTAGGGAAAAATAAAAGATGAGATTGAGGAGGAATTACAAATAACGGAAAGGGTGTGATGCAAACTCCAACCCCTATTTCCAAATAGCATGGCGGCAACAGAAAGAGAAGAAATATTTACATGACAAAACCTTCGTGAAATTGAACCTCTATTTTGATAAAGTTCCACGATTTGACTACAAATAAATAAGGATAAGCGATTTCATAAACATAATCGATTGATTGCAAAAAAAAAAACCAAACATAAGACAAAATGAAAGGAAAGACTTCAAAAGAGAAAGAACGAATCAACAAAATAAGAAGTACATAAGGGAAAGTGATATACAACTAAATAAATTTGAGAAAAACGAAATAAAGCTTAGAGTGAAGATATACAGTATAAACATAAATGAAGAGAGGACTTACCAATAGGAAATATAAAAAAACAAGGGTCTGAACGCCTGAAAAAATATAATATATTTAAACAATAATTATTATAATTGACAGTATCCTGATACGTAGTCATTTACTCCACTAAAAAATTCAAACTAACAAATATCATATTATGGACAGATATTAGCATGACCTCCAAATAAACGTGCAATTCTCCGTAACGCTCCAACTTACTTTCTCTCGCCCTAATCCTTTTGCTACTGACGCTTTCATCATGCTCTACATGCAGACGTGTGGAGTCAATGAATAAAAATGAATAGCAAAAATGATAAGGTACTACAAACCGTCTTATTAGCACTACGTTTGGTTTTACGGCTTAGACCATCTAGGTCAGGGGTGGGCAACATTTTTAAGTGAGTGTGCCAAAATTGGCCAAATCTTTGCTACAAAATTTTCTCACGTGCCAATACCTGACTAAAACACAATGAAAGGATATAAAATTAAAGATGTTCTTTTTACTAATTCCCAACCCTTTATGATGAATAAAAATTACAAGGAAAAGATAGTCATTTTACCTAAAAATATACATATAATCATGATATATTAAACAGAATTGAATCTTTATTATTTCAAGCAGAAAACAACAAATCCAAACTAGAGAAAGAAAAATTGTGGACCTTTTCATTTATTTACCATCAATGAGACTTCTGCTGCTGCCTCTCTGATAACAGAATTTATAACAGGTTGTACACAATGCGGTTGTTATATAAAATAAATTGGAGATACATTTACTTAGTTTTCTAAGGTTAATTAAGCATTTGGCTTCGCGTGCCGGTAGAAGTCGTTGGCGTGCCACTTTTGGCACACGTGCCAAAGGTTCCCCACCCCTGATCTAGGTCAACTTTTTAATCTCATCCTAGTTTCACACTATAGTCTCTCTTTTCTCTCTTCGTCTTCACCCTATCTCCCCCTCCTTAAAATTATCCCTGTCTGTGCACAGGTGACACAGCGCGGAAGAGGATGATGGAGGGTCGGATACAGCCTTTCCCCTGCCCCTACCCCTCCTTCCTTGCTCATCGGAGAGAGGAAGCTGGGTGAGAGTTATCTGTGGTGTGAGGCTATTCTTTTATTCTCTGCCACAAATTTATCCTATTCTATTATATTCTATTATAATCACCTTATAGTAATAAATTAAGCAAAGAAAGAGAGCTATGACGCTACATTAAATAATTAAATTTGTACACTCTACGCATTATTTAAGGCAGTCTGCTACGCACTAGAACACACCACAAAGAATTGAGGCGTTAGCAAGCAAAAAGTGATCCAAATGCTCAGGAGATCATGGTGGGAGGGAATGCACTTAGAGTAGCAAAGGAAATATTTTAAGTGTGAAAGTCAACGCATTCAGTACAAAAAAGATTTTTTAAAGAGAAACGTAATAATACGGAGAAGAAAAAATAAAATGAACAAACAAAAGAGCAAAATATGACACTTACGAAGGGGTTGCTAAAGCTAATATAAATGAAATAGCAAATCCAAACATCCAAACTGCATGGAAGAAGGATCAGACCTATCAGTATGTATCCTCTACATCAATCCAAGAAACATTTGTAGATTAGCAACTTTTGTAGAAACGTTAAACCAATTTCTACTCAAGAATGGAATTAAAGAAATGTGGTTACAAGAAAAACAAAAATCATCGAAAATACTCAGACCGGGTATATAAATAAAAGGAAGAGACTAATCTAACTATGGAAATAAATAAAGAAAGAATTCAAACATTCTCAGATAAAACTGAGGAAGAAAGCCTGAAGATAACTATGAATACAAAAAAAGGAATAGTGTGGGAAGCCAAAGATCTTATTAACATAAATATTTACACGAGAGAAATCAGATCAATCCCAGAAAAATTGAAACATAAAGATTCCTTCCTTGCACTAGAGAAAAGAGAAGTTCAAGTGGCCCTAAAATGTAGAACACACCGGAAAGGAAGAAGAAAAACTACAGGCTAGAAACATAATCTTCACAGGAGATGTGGTAATCGTCTTAAGCGCGATGCTCGACCAATATAAGAATGGAAAATTCAACCTGAGATCGAAAGATGGATATAGACTACTAAGCAAACGACCCCCAAATAAAACTACGAACCAAACACCAACTCAGCAATTTACGACAAAGGTTGGAAACGAAAGATATCTGTAGAAAACTAGACACATCATCAGAAATATTGATCCTAACATTGTACACAGCTTGTCTCACGGAGATAGTAATGAGATAAAGAAAATAAAGGCATTTAACCACAGTGTTATAGCGAACAATCCAAGAGGACAAAGAAATGATAAACGGCTATTGCATTAACAAGGTTGCTGACCAAAAAGTCGCGTGCCCTCACTTATTCGAATTAAGGTCCTTATGACTTTTAAAACTTTGCATAATTATATCATTATAAAGGGAATGTATAAAAACATAAGGGTTTCAAATATCGTTGCAATCGGCCCAATAGTTATGATGTTATTGCCAAAACCAAATAATTCCCGCGTTAACCTTGGAAGGAGTTTGGCAATTATATCATGCCAAAGAGAATGTAAAACAACATAAGGGTTTTAAATTTCTTTATAATCGGCTGAATAGTTATGATGTTATTGCCCCAAAAGATAATTCCCTTGCTAACTTTAGGTGACATTGGCACTTTTAATATTTGAAAGGAAATGTAAAACAATATAAGGGTTTCAAATTTCGTTAGAATCAGCCGAATAGTTACAATGTTATAGCAACAAAAGTAATTCCCGGGGTAATCTTAAGAGGACCTTAGCAATTCTATCATTTGAAAGAGAATTTAAAACAAAATAATGTGTTTAAATCTCGTTAGAATCATCGCGATAATCCTAATATTATCCCCAAAACAAAATAATTCCCTGGGTAACCTTGGGATGACTTTGGCAATTATATCATTCGAAATAAAATGTAAAATAACATAAGGGTTTCAAATTTCGTTCGAATGGTCGGAATAGTTATGATGTTATTGTCAAAAGAATATAATTCCTTGGCTAACTTGAAAGGAGCTTAATAATTGTATCATTCGAAAGAGAAGGTAAAACACCATAAGGGTTTCAAATTTTGTTAGAATCTGCAGAATAGTTATGATGTTATTGCCAAAATAATATAATTCCAGGTCCAACATTGAAGGACTTTTCCAATTGTATCATTCGAAAGAGAATGTAGAACAACATAAGGGTTTCAAATTACGTTAGAATTGTCTGAATTGTTACAATGTTATTAAAAAAAAAACATGGACCAACCGACATTGTGAGATGTAGAGCCCGCGACTAAAAAGTCACAACTTTCTAAAATTTATTGAAAAGCTGAACAAAATTATATTAAAATATATTTTGATAATTAAAATGGCGGGCCTTAACTTTTTGTCACACCCTAATTGCATAGTCTAGAATAGTAGTGCATAGCATAGTATAGTATAACATAGCATATTATTGTATAGTGGTGCTTATCATATTATAGCATAGTATAACATGGCATAGTATATTATAGCATAGCATAGTATATTATAGCATAGCATAGCAAAGCCTAACATAATATAGTAAAGAATATTATAGTATAGTATATGTAGTATAGTATTTCCTAGCATAATATAGCCTAGCATACTATATCCTAGTATAGCCTAGTGTTGTCTAGAATAGTATAACATTTTATAGCAGGGCCTTGTATAGACTCGAATAGTAGCCTGAAAAAACCTAGCTTGCCGTAGGATAGCCTACCATAGTAATACCACACCTAGCACAATAAAGCCTATCATAATATAGCTTAGCCTAGCATAGTCTATCATAGCATAGTATAGTATAGCTGAGTATAACAGAGTAGATCATGTCATAGAATAGCTTACCATAGTATAGTCTAGATTAGCATCGGCTAGCCTAGGTTAGTTTAACCAAGTCTAGCCTATGATTCACTCTAATAGTAGAACATACCATACCATACTCTAAGGGAGCTAGCTTAGTATAACCTAACCTTGCATAATATAGCTTAGCCTGGCATAGTATGACATATCCTGGACTAATCTAGCCTAGCCTTGCAGAGAATCTATAATATGGCCTATCTTAGCCTAGAAACCATAGTAAAGCCTTGCCGAACATAGCATATTACAGCCTAGCATATATTGGATAGTAAAACTTACCTTAGTATAGCTTATCATAGTATAGCCTAGCCAAGAATAGTATAGTATAGCCTAACCTAGTATAGTTTAGAATAGTTTAACATTTTCTACTATTTCTTAGCCTCTTGTCGTATAGCCTAGGCTAGCCTAGCATTGCAGAGTCTAGCATAATAGAGAATATCTACCATAGCCTAACTTACCATAATCTAGCTTACCATAGTATAGTATAAGTATAGTATAACCTAGCCTGGCATAGTATAAACTAGTCTATCATAGTATAGCCTAGCTTAGCATAGTATATCCTATCCTAGCATCGTATATCTCGGCATAGCACACCCAACCATAGTCTAGCCTAGCCTATGTTAGCTTAGCATGGTACACTATAATCTAGCCTAGTCTAGCCTAGTATAGTCCCGCATATCCTTGCTTAGCATAGCATACCCTTGTATAGGCCAGCCTAGTATATCATAGCATATAATGGCCTAGAATAGCATAGTATACCATGGAGTAGCCTAGTATACCCTAGCCTATTATAGACTTGCATATATAGTCTAGCATAGTATATATTAGAATAACCTACATAGCTTAGTATAGTATAACTGAGCCTATCACAGTGTATCCTAGCTTAGCCTAGCTTATTAAAGTATAGCCTAGCTTTCCTAGCAGAGTCTAACTTAGCCTAGCTTAGCGCAGCTTACAATTGTATATTAAAACTTAGTCTAGCCTAGCTTAGCTTACCTTAGTCTAGTACAACTTATCTTAATATACCCTTGCTTAGCCTAGTTTACTGGAGCTTAGCCTATGATATGCTATCCAATTCTGGCCTAGAGTAGCATAGCCTAGTATAGTATATGATAGCCTACCTTACCCTGCCCTACCCTGGCTTAGTTAGTATAGTATAGTATAGTATAGTATAGTATAGTATTGCCTAGCCTATACTCGTCTATTAGGTCTTAGCCTAAGCTTGCATAGAATGCATAACATAGCCTAGCCTATCTTAGCAAAGCCTCGCTTATCCTTGTCTGGTATAGCGAAGATTAGCCTAGTGTAGCATAGCTTAGTATATCATTTTCTATCCTAGCATACCATAGCCTAGCTTAGCCTAGTATAGCGTTTCATGCCCTGCGTAGTCTAGTATATCTTATCCTAGCCTAGCCTAGCCTAGCATTAACTATTCTAAACATGTATATCCTATACTATACTAGCATACCCTAGTCAAGCATAGTATATTATTGTCTAGCCTAACATACTAAATGCTATCCTAGCATAGCATATTATAGCCTAAATCAGCATAGAATAACCTACCCTTCTACATTATATCTTAGTATAGCTTAGCTTCGTTGCCTATAATAGCCTAGCATAATATAGCCTACTCTAGGCTTGCCTAGCAGATTATATCATATTCTAGGCTTGCCTTGCAGATTATTGCATATTATAGGCTAGTGTAATCTAGCAGAGTATCGGCTGAAGAGTTATAATGTTATTGCCCAAACAAAACAATTCCCTGGAAAACCTTGATAGGACTATGGAAATTATATAATTTGAAAGAGAATGTAAAACAACATAAGTGTTTCGAATATCGTTATAATCGGCCGAAAAGTTACAATGTTATTACACACAAACCAAAAAAGCAAAACGGGGACCGACCGAAAGACATAGTGAGATGTAGAGTCGCTTCCGACCTGACTCGCATGTTACCTAAAATAACCCTCAAATTTAAAAAAACTAACAAATATTGACGTAGTATATATAGATATTAAAATAGATCTAGAATTAACATCAATAGTGGTAGTAATAGGGTATCAACTCACAAGAAGAACCTTTTACCAGTACATAACTTCATAACAGTATTTGATTAAGGACACCCAACAATATACATGGGTGAATTAAGCCCACGTTGCCAAACAAGCGGTTATAAAACAAAAAATCCAACAGGGCAGAACGAATATTTGCTGCTTTAAAGGATTTTCCTCAAAGAGCTAGGACCATCTCAACCCAACTATATTACACCCAACACGGGTAAGGAGCCAGACAATGCATAAAGCTCTTTTAATATGCCATCAAAATATGAACACAAACCAGATATAAATTGCTTGCAGTTATCACAATGGGACGCGGCTACAATTGAATCAAATTCCGAGACAACTACCTGAAACTATTAGAAAGAAGTATCACTTCTCTAGATCAAGTCATGCCCGGATACAAACAGACCTGAGAAACATTGTGTTGCTAATTTTCTGTATTCACATGAGTGGACTGAAGATATGAAAAGAAAGAAAGGAAAGATTACCTGGGTATATCAGTCGATATAGAGAAAAGAAACAAATTCAGAAAAATTGAATACCTTAAGAAAATTCCAAAGTCATTGTTAAAGTTAATAAGTGAGCACCAATAATACAATTGGAATGACCTTATTAAGAAAATAGATGAAAACAGAACGCTTAAGAGCCCCGGGAAAATAATAAACCAAGCTAAAGGATGAAGACGATAAACTCGTATAAAATTTGACTATGAAAACAGTAACCCAATCGACTAAGACTACAAGATAAGGGAGAAAATTTGCAAGCAGTGAGTCATTTTTCTCAATATCACCTGTATAAGGTGAGAACTTCAATCAAGAAACCGGAGAAATAGTGCACTAGCTCCTAAGGAACAACATTAATTAATCAAATATTATCTGCCCATTTAGTCAAACCACTTAGGGAAGAACAAGTAAGATCATGGTCATGAATAATAGAAGAGGAAATAATCAGCGCAAGTCACTCATTTAAGCAAAAGGCGCCAGGACCCTTAGGACTCAGGAGTTCAACCTCAGCAACGCCCTGAACAACATCATGGCGGGCTTCTAAAATGTATATAATGCAACCGGCCTCTTTTCTGACGCATTATATTCGGTTAAAATAATATTGTTCGCCAAACCAGGTAAATCTCCAAGCTTCTTAACACTTGAATGCCCAATGGAGTCATTTTGACTCCTCTTGAGTGTTCACTTGGATCCATGCTCTTTGCTATGGCACTTTGCATGAAATAGTTTCCTTGCTTCTAATTATTTTTAGTGTTAAATATTACTCTATAATTAATAGGGGTTTGACCCAAACAATTATAAACGCTATTTTCTTCGAATATAAATCGGATGCTCAAGGGAGTTATTTTGATTCAATATAAAGTAGAAATGTAAAACATTGCTTTGTTTCGTCCCCCCAAATATTTTCAATATTATCCGTCCCTATACTTCCAAGCCTACGTTTTTAGAGTAAGAATAATGACCTAAAAATAGCATATGCAAAAGCAGAGAAGAAAAATTGCAACTTAGTGCTACATAACGTAGAGAATGCCTTTAACAAAGTCTGGGTGTGGAGTATGGTGAATAAGGTCCTTAACCTCCTAATGCACAACTATTTGGATAGCATATTCTGCAACTACATTGAGAAGAAATGACAAATAATGTGATCAAAGATTACGATTGCTCAAAATTAGAGATGGAAGCCGGCCTACCACGAGGAGGGTGTCACAACCCACGCTGTATTCGGTCTCAAGAGCGGAAATACCTTTAGCAATGAGACCTGAAAAACTGAAGATCCTGTTCGCAGATGAAATCAGTCAACTGATAATTACTCTGATAGAAACAAGAGAAGACACAAGATTAACAGCATTGAAAGTACAGTCGACCCTCGGCTATTCGCGGTTCGTCATCCGCGCTTTCAACTATCCGCGGAAAATTTGAGGGGGCCTTAAAACCTACGTACATAGTCGTAAAACGTAAATGTTTCTTGGCTGAAACGGTACGATTCCAGCCAATCAGCGTTCAGATCTCACTCGCTCGACTACAGTATGTACAGTGTCTGTACCGATTTCCTGCGCTCCATTCAGTACGTTTGTGTCCCACGTGTGTGAGCGATGATTTGTGTATTTGTGGTAATTTTTGCGTGTTTTATTTCTCGTTTTTCAATCGTTTTACGCACTGAACAATTATTGATTTTTGCACCTTAATATTAATCTACAATCATCAATCATTCTTCAATCAAAACAAAACTATCTCCAGGTGAGTAAACATTATACAATAAAATAATTTAATGTGTTCTGATACTTTATTTCGTACTGTATGTGTATGAACATGACAAAACATACTCGTAACCTCTTGAATTAATATGGTGAGCATATTACGATGTTTGGGAAGGATTCGGGGGGAAAGGGGGGGAGCGTCAACTATCCGCGGTTTTTCAATATTCGCGGAAGTTCGTGGTCCCTATCCCCTGCGAATATGCGGCGTCGACTGTACGCAAGTTTAATAGATGTCAAATCAATTGGAAAATAAAAATGATCATATAGAAAGTTACTCTAATTCAAATCTAAAGATACAAAGTAACTGACATCGTACTTGATTGATAAAGATGACTGAAGGCAAAGTTTTGGGCATAAAAAATAACAACAAGAGGTTACATGTTATTTAACCGGAAGAATTAACAAAAAACTCCAACCTAAAAATTATTATATTTACTTCGAGAAATATCAATGGAGGAGAGCAGAGACATGTAAATAGGATTAGGAAGGGCAGCATTAACAACCATCCAATATCAATGCATTTGATGCCCCCCCCCCAAAATGAAGGAAATACAGAGTACAGAATAAGCCTAAGACTAATTACCCACACAAGAATAAGAGAGAGAAGAAAGATGAGAGCCTTAAATATAGAGGATAAATTATAGCCATTAAATAAGGTGTTCAGGAAAAGGTTAGTAGACATTCTGGGAGAAAGTTAACAACTTCCCTAATATATTCTCAGAGCTGATCTATATCATAAATGGAAATCGCTCGAATCTTCAATTCCAAAGCCCAAGACACCAGCTGATGAAATAATAAGGAAGCATATATAAGTAAAGAACTCAGAAAGAATGAGGAAGAAGACCCTCAAACATGGAACATAACAAAATATAAAGAAATGGATAACAATCTAATACGATAACAAACAAAAGAATGAAATAGCCAATATGGCTGCGATATAATAAAAGTATAAAATATCAAATAAAGCGGAAAAGCCTAACATTGATTTCCACCTAAATATAAGATTATGACTTATGATAGACGAAAAATAAACAATACATAAAAAAAATATCCTAAAAAATTTTATTGGGCAGGGGGCGGCATCATGCTGAATAATATAATTATCATCCACAAATTGCTACTGAAATATTGGAAAAGGAGATGTGGATGCACGTTTTGGTAATTTTGAGTTCATTTCTGTGTTCTTGGGAAAATTATTAGTGCTTAAGTTACCTTAGATGAGAAGCAGCACCAGACATAGAAATATCTAGATGCTTAAGCGTGAGGACGATAAAAGACGCCTGAATGCGCTCCTTTTCACTTCTCCTAACGGGAGATCTTCCAGAAGCTCCAAACGAGCAGAAAGGCGCTTCATGAGAAAAAACCGTTTAGCTCCAGTCTTCAACAGTCATTTTTTAATATTTTACCCAAAAGTAGAGCATATCAGTAATGTTATCCTTGGAGAGATTAGGTGGCTTTGCATCCCTTGTTTAAAATTCTCCGCCTCACTGTGCGCGCTGAGCGATTCACACCTGTGTCTTTCCAATCATAACAAGCTTTCTGCTGGTGGCAACTTGACCATTGAGCTGGGACCTTACCCGGAGATGATCTTGGCGTTTATTTGAAGTTCTTGAGACTACAGAAGACATGTTCACAAGAGTGTAATTAGTCTTTTTAAAGTCATTATTGATCGAGAAAATGGTGTTCCTTGAAATAATACCCTTAGCAACCGTTTCGTTGCCTTTCAGGCCACTTTGGTACAGAGCAACAATGGTTGTCCGCTTTTTTTCTAAGAAGAAACATTTATAGGATTCCAAAAGATTCGAACATTTATTTTTACCCACTAAATATTACGAAATAGTTTAGAATTATATAATAATCATTCATTAAACCCATATTTGTCATCATTTTGATGAAATACAAATGTCCAAGGACAAAGACTCACCTCCTACATGAACAGGACCAGTGGATGATTTTGGATTCAAGGAAGGAACTGACTACTTTTAGTGGCGAACGACTCTACATCTCAGTATATCGGTCGGTGCCCGTTTTACTTTATTTTTGTTTAGGTAATAATACTGTAACTATTCGGCCGATTCTAACGAAATTTGAAACCCTTAAGTTGTTTTAAATTCTCTTTCGAATGATATAATTAATAATGTACTCTCAAGTTAGCCCTGGAGTTATTTTGTTTTGGCAATAACACCATAACTATTAAGCTGATTCTAACGAAATTTGAAACCCTTATGTTGTTTTTAATTTTCTTTCGAATGATATTATTGCAAAGGCATCTCAATGTTGGCCCGGGAATTATTTTGTTTCGGCAATAACATCATAACTATTCGGCTGATTTTACCGAAATTATTTCAAACCTTCATGATGTTTTGCATTTTCTTTCGAATGATATGAATGCCAAAGTCCTCCTCAAGTTAGCCCGGCAAGTATTTTCTTTTGGCAAAAACATCCTAGTTATTCGAAGGTTTCTAACTAAATTTAACATCCTTATGTTGTTTTGCATTCTCTTTACATGATAGAAATGCCAAGGTCTTCCCAAGATTATTCCGGGAATTATTTTCAAAGTTTTGAAGGTCGCAAGGTCATAAATCAGAATAAGTGAAAGGACTCGACTTTTTTGGTCAGCAGATCTTGTTAAATGCTATGAATGACTCTTCGACACCCATATTATCTTTCATAAAAGGAGTAAGCACAAAATACTAATTCAAGCATTGCATCATAGTATCTTGTTCTGGTGCCCTTTTCTTTAGTCAAATTGGCATTATTTTCATAACTTTCAAATTAGAGGTCAACTTGGGATTATGATTTTAGCATTCTTCTTATGCAAAAGTTATTGATAGATTCTCTTATTTTGGACTTGTCATTCATGATGTAATTATAAGAAACTTTCAGTTGGTGTTATCCTCTCTCTGTTCTTTTATATTAGCAAGATTACGACTGTGGCTATTACACCATTGAACGAGGCAAATTCTCGTCTAACATGTTAAACAAATCATTTTCTCAATATATAAATAATATTATGAGAATTTAATGTTTCTTATAATTTACGAAATATCTTTATCATATTAAAAATATTATTTTTTCAGTATTACTTTAGTGAAAAATAAACATACGGCTTTCCCTTAATATTGCATGTTATAATTACAAGCGGTTTTATTTAGCCTTGAAAATAAATGCGTACACTTCAAAATATTTTTATTTCGTTTATATATATATATATATATATAAATATATATATATATATATATATATATATATATATATATATATAAATATATATATATAGTCATATGAGTTGCTGCTGACCTGTCTAATCTTCAATTTCACAGTGAAGGTAAGGACACATATGAGGCTGAGGTACATGTGATTTATTTATGGAACAACGTTGCGGGCGTATCACCCAATTCAGGTTCTAAAACATAAATTAATCTAATACAGTTATAAAATATTAAAAATATTAAAAATAATTAGGTTATGACTATGAAAAATCAAAAATTAGAAAATAACTCAGGAATTTAAAAGTCAAGAGAATCAAATTATCAATCTAATATAACACTATTGAAACGAAAAAACCCCACAAAAAAACAAAAGTAAATAATTACAGTATAATATTGCTTACCGATAATTCAGGAATTTCAAAGGCAAGAGAATCAAATTTTTAATCTAATCTAATCACTATTGGCACAACAAAAAAGAAGCAAAAACACAAAAGTAAAAAATTACAGTATAATATTGCTTAGCGATGAAGTTCAGGAGAAATCACAAAGTGAAGAAATTACAAAGGATGTGGCTTAAAGAAGGATAGGAATTTGATTGGTTGGTTGTTAAATAAGAGAAGGTTGGTTGGTTGTTGAATGAGGTAATTAAAATTAAGAAATAAGAAGAGGAACAGCGGTATTATCTATGTTGAGTGTAGGAGATTTTGTACGTATTAGTAGGGATTCCAAAATTCTTAGACTATATTCATTGTTATTATGACCAATTATTTTGAAGTTATCTATGGAACATTTTGTTTTGTATTGTATACTATGATTTCTAATTACACAAGCTTCCTTCTTAGACAATATTTTTCCAGTGCGATGGCTTATTCCCATGTGAGAACAAAACCTTTCTTTCAATGAGCGAACCGTACAACCAATATAGGTTCATTTCACACAACAAGGACAAGTAAAAGCATAAACAACACGGTTGCTCATTTCTAGTTTGTCTTTTGGCGAGAAGAAACTTTCTATGGAAAGTGGGTTAACAAAAGTGATTTTGAAGTTGGTATTTTTGGCGTAATTTGTTGCATTTTCTAGTGAATAATTTATTGTAAGGTCCCATTCTAGTACTACGAAATTTTTTTTCATTTTTTGGAACATTATATGAGAAAAAGGATGAAGAGTAAATTTTGGTAAGAAAATTATTGATTAGTTTGTCAACCAAAAGTGGGGAGTAACAATTATTTTTAAAATAAGACTTTGGAGTCTGAAATTCATTGTGCATTAGGGAATAATTGGAGGAGACATGGAAACCTCTATATATCAAAAATTAATTGCACTGAGTTTGTGTGACAAGTCACAATGGCTGAAAAAATTGATTCCTAGGCCACTAAAGGTAGGCTTTCTGTATATATAGGTAGTTAGTTTGTCGGTTTTTCTATAATGACGCCTAGAAAAGGAAGTTGATAGTTACTCTCTTATGCAATGGTATATTCCATAGGAAGTTAATTCTTGTCAAAAGACAAACTTCCTCTAGAAATGAGCAGCCATGTTGTTTATGCTTTTACTTGTCCTTGTTGTGTGAAATGAACCTATATTGGTTGTACGGTTCGCTCATTGAAAGAAAGGTTTTGTTTTCACATGGGAATAAACCATCGCACTGGAAAAATATTGTCTAAGAAGGAAGCTTGTGTAATTAGAAATCATAGTATACAATACAAAACAAAATGTTCCATAGATAACTTCAAAATAATTGGTCATAATAACAATGAATATAGTCTAAGAATTTTGGAATCCCTACTAATACGTACAAAATCTCCTACACTCAACATAGATAATACCGCTGTTCCTCATTTTATTTCTTAATTTTAATTGCCTCATTCAACAACCAACCAACCTTCTCTTATTTAACAACCAACCAATCAAATTCCTATCCTTCTTTAAGCCACATCCTTTGTAATTTCTTCACTTTGTGATTTCTCCTGAACTTCATCGGTAGGCAATATTATACTGTAATTTTTTGCTTCTGTGTTTTTGCTTCTTTTTTGTGGGGGCAATAGTGATTACATTAAATTAATAATTTGATTCTCTTGCCTTTTAAATTCCTGAATTATCGGTAAGCAATATTATACTGTAATTATTTACTTTTGTTTTTTGTGTTTTTTTTCCGTTTCAATATATTAGATTAATAATTTGATTCTCTTGACTTTTAAATTCCTGAGTTATTTTCTAATTTTTGATTTATACATAGTCATAACCTAAATATTTTTAATATTTTATAACTGTATTAGATTAATTTATGTTTTAGAACCTGAAGATGGGTGATACGCCCGCAACGTTGTTCTATAAATAAATCACACGTACCTCAGCCTCCTATGTGTCCTTACTTTCACTGTGAAATTATATATATATATATATATATATATATATATATATATATATATATTTATATATATATATATATATATATATATATATATATATATATATATATATATATATATGTATATACGAGTAGCTCTAATTCAATCTTCGTTCGAAATAAAACTTACAACTATCTCATTTATACCATCGGCGGTCAATAAGTTTTGCAATTCGGATATAAGGAAACGATAACATGAGGAAAAGTGTTTTATTATTTTTCATGAAAACTACCCACTCCTTTAATGCCCTTCCGTCACTTGTCTCTGAGGCTTGAAATTCCCGACAACCAGAAATCTTCCGAATGCTGTTCGATCCACTCCTTGACGGTGAGCTGGACGTCTTCATCGTCTCCAAACCAGCGTCCACGCAGTGCAACCTTGAGCTGGCGGAATAAAAAGTAGTCGCTAGGGGCTAGATCTGGACTGTAGGGGGGATGTTTAAGCTCCTCGAATCCACACTCGCGTGGGGCAGCTTGTTCAACTTTGGCCTTGTGGACTTTGACGACGTTGAAGTCAATCATCGGGCGTGAGCTTTCTAGTGAGCTAACGGGCAGAGACTTTGGTCATGGCCAAATTGTCGTAGTCGATGTTGATAACACTTCCATGTTATATTCTAAGTTCTAGCTCAATTTTTTCGACCTTTACCAGTCGATTTTCGAGGATGATCCTCTCCACATGGGCCACATTGTCCTTGTTGGTCACGTCTGACGGGCGTCCTGGACAGGGGTCATCTTCAAGGGACTCACGACCATGGCGGAACTCCCTATTCCAGCGAGCAATGGTTGCATAGGAAGGGGCGGTGTCGGTGTACACTGCAACCATATATTCATGGATCTCTTTTGCATTCTTGCCTTCATTGGTCGAAAATTTGATCACTGCGCTATGCTCATCCTTCTACATTGTTGAAAAATTTGTGACTGACGATCTGCGATCAGCTACTGCTTCTTAAATAGACGAGGCAGGAGCGTGCGGCTGCAGGTCCTGCTGACTTGTCCTAACTTGTTAATACGCCCACAAACAGCCATCCCCCTTCCTCTGTTTAGCCCTACTCATTCGCAAAACTTATTGACCGCCCCTCGTACATATGCATGTGCATAAATACCTATATATATATATATATATATATATATATATATATATATATATATATATATATATATATATATATATGTATATATATATATATATATATATATATATATATATATATATATATATATATATATATATATATATATATTTTTTTTGTGTGTCTGAAAAATCCAGACAAATTTGTCTGATTAATGTATAGAAAATTTGATAACCGACACTGTTTCAAGAACTCAAACCGGGTATCGTCCTCAGTAGGTAGTTACACTAGATCTGCTGAGTAAAAAAACACACCGAATTTAATAGATCTCCTTTATATTTAGTCTATTTTACTGTCACAGATTTTAAAAGGCATTAAACATTTCAACTAGAGACACCCTGTATAGCCACGGTATAAAACAACAACGACATCAAAAAAGCAAATCCAAGTACACTACACTTGCTCATGTTAAATTCCATTTACTTTTCTCTGTCTATTGGAATCATATGGTTAATTCACGTTGTATTACCTTAGCATTAGCTTCAGACCTATTAATCATACCTACCTTGCTATCATCGGCAAACTTGTTCGGGTCGCTACATATACTTAAGTCAAGATCATTAATATAAATCAAGAAGAACAACGGCCCCAACTCTGACCCCTTAGTAACCCCACTAGTAACATTCTTTGACACCATCTCTTTTAAAATTAAAATCTACTCTAATTTCTCATTATCTTCAGATACAATTAGACTATCCTGGAGTTTAAATACTGAAAGAAAATACTTATTTAACATATTGACTATTGCATCCCTATTACTCAGTAACTCTCAAGCTGTAGTTTTAAGTCGGCTAATTTTAACTCTAGTTTTAGTTCTGTATAATTAAAAGAAACCTTTAAGATCCAACTTTGCCAAATCTTTCCGTTTTTGATTTTGTTTTACTCTGCTTCACTCATGGTGAGGCAGGAGTCTCCATACAGTTTTATATTTGCTCTCATGAGCTCTTTGTCTATCGACGCTTCTTGTATCGATGCATTATAGGTCCATTTTAGTTGACCTGTTTTTATTCCCCCGACAATCTGTCCTATTTTGGGGGTCTTCTGGTACCTGGTTTAGATTTGATATGTAGAAATGCAAACTTGATTCTTTTGCATCGTACTTGGTAGTGTGATGGGAGCGTTACCCTTGCTCATGCTTCTCGAGCTCTTATTATCGTTTGAGTATTGGGCGCGTTCATCTTCTTCCGAGAAGGCTGCATAGCTTGAGAGGTTGCCCTCAGCTTGCTTTCTCCTCCTGGCAGCTTTTTCTTCTTCAACTCTCGGTTTCTTTAGGGGTGATTGCGAGGTTTCCTGGGAAGCGATCTTTATTTTGTCTGCTGGAAATGGCGTCGCTGGAGCTTCTTCCTCAGCCTGGTATTGCAGTTGCAGGACATCTCCTGATGGAGGGCTGTGTGGAAACCACATCTCCTCTAGAACATTCTTCTTGAGCATGGTGTTAAGCTCAGTAGCAAAGCAGCCAGGGTTGGTAAGTTTCCTACCGTGAGCGTACAGAATGCACGTGAGGATCTTTGTTGAGTTTTTATTGCCGACTTTCAAGTATGTTTTATGTGCAGCACTATCGATGGTTCTTGTAGGGGCGGCTTTTTCTGCTTGAGCGTAGGAGGTATTTGCTCTCCCGATTCCCTCTGCTTTTTCTCCTTTGCCTTTCTTTTTAGAATTTCTTTTTTCCTAGGAGAGGACATCGCCATTACCCCGTGCTTTTGCCCACAGTTCGGCCAACTTTCTTCGGTTGCCGGGCATTCCCGCCAGCCATGCCGTTTTCCACTACACCTAGATCAAGTCAATTCTTTCTCCTTACATTCTTTTGTTGTGTGATGTTCAAGTTTGAAGCACCTAAAACATATTCATACTTCGATAAACTCGTCCCTCTCAATTTGTTCTCTCCTTATTTTTGCATTAAAGAGCCGGAATCCAGCCCTTTTTCGCCTTAACTGCCATAATTGTGTCTCCAAAGATCATTTTGAACACGTGATGGTATTATGTGTTATCTCTTCTTTTCTTGAACTTGACTATCTCTGTTATCTTAGCCCATTGTTGATTTTTCTCTATTTCATCTTTTATTTGTTCTTTTGTATGCTGACCGATCCACGGATCAAGCCTTCGCCATATCACACTTCTGTGAGCCTGGATCTAGGGTGGGGTACTTGGCTGGAGAGTGATTTCTCTTATTATCTTTATTCTTTCGTTCTTTATGAGGGTGTCGATATTCTCCTCCTCCTCGCATATAGCGACATATCCTGTCTGCGAGTCGATTAGGCGTAGGATCGCCACATTTAGACTTCCGAATCAGGTTTCATACACCCTCCCCTTATTTGGTTTTTCTAGGCCCCCTATGGTTCTCAGCAGAACCCTTACGGCACTGCAGTCCACCATTTTGGCCTGTGTTTCAGCTCCGTGAAGAGGGGGCTGCACTTATTTTCTAGCTTATGTTATTTGTTTTGTTTTTTTATTGGGACTTACAAATCTGTATGTTTGTCAGAATTTTAGGTTTTTTCTTATAATATTTAATTTGTTTGCTTTAAAGAGAACAGGCCACCCCTCCCCTCTTTTAACCGTGGCCTCGATGGAAAAAGAGTTTGCTTTTTGGGATGATATCGTTGGATGAGATGAATCCGTAGGATCCTCTCAGAGGTGTGATTGTATGGCGGACTTATTGAAAACGCGACCGCATCCCAATATACGATGGTCCTGGAAGGGACTGCCGCTGGCATGAGCAGCGGAGGTTGCAGTCCGTCCCTTGTCCAGAATTGTTTCTGACATTTTTATCGGATGTAGGCTACTCTTAAACAAGCTTCATTCAATGCCCACAATTATGCCATAGCAACTGCACCCCATATTTGGAACGAAACATGAATGTCAATCCTCCTTCACATCTGGGGAAGGAACGGGACGGGGACTTAAGCAGTCATCTACTTAAGTGGAGCATCTAAAAAAAAAAATAAATATTTGTTATAAATGATGATGATGAGTACGATCGAATTTCTCTCTTTTTTAATGACTGACTTCTAAAAATTAGAAAACAGAAGCTTCGAAGCCGTTTGACAAAAGAAGTCCTAAACCGTTACCTCCTTTGCCTGCTAAAGTAAGGCAAGTCTGACAGAGTACTTTGTCCAAGAATTCCAAGCTAGCGACAAATGGTCAGTAGTAGAGAAAAGGTGTGGAAGGAGAGATAGAGAAGGATTGTCAGAAATGAAATGAAACGAGAAGTGGGAGACAAAGAAAAGCTCTTCTGACCATCCTCCCGCCTCCCTTAGCACTCATGGAGCTGCTAAAGGAGGGAGAGGTAGAAACCCGGTACTCCTTTGTAGACCCCTTAGACGCACTGTCTAGAGCCAAAGTAGGCTCCAAGCACTGTGATTACGGTAGATAGGAGTCAAAAGGAGAGGTAAAAGAAAGATTTAGGATAGGACAGCCAAGAAACTAGTAGGAGACATATGCGGACTTAGTTAGTCATGGTATCTACAGCTTAAGGTGGAATCCGAACCACGATGTGTCGTTTGTTTCTAACTATAAGTTTGCAGTTTATCATGACCATTGTCCCACGTATCTACTGAAATTTCTTTGCGCGAATGTGATAATAAAGCAGAATAGAAGCTGAGGGCTGAAGGAATTAAGAGGTTTGCAAAGAGATGCTAGTTGACTGGAGGTCAGGCTTATCTCTGTCCATTATAGGTTTTTATAGCTAGCGTGATTAAGTTAGAAAATTTGTTGTTGCGTGAGTTTCCCGCATTATGTGTTATTTTATTTATTTATTTATTTTTATTATTAATTTTCCTTTGTATATGTATCTATATTTAATATGTCTAAGTAGTGTTGATATTTAGGATGCGTTCAAATCGTTATTAGTTATTATTTTTACTAAAAACTGGTCACGGTTTCTATCTCTTCATCTATTCTTTCTTATTCATATCCTAGTTATAACTGACTATATGCTATTTTCTGTTGATGCTTCGGTTAATTAATTACTCGTAGTCGTCGTCGAGTATTATTCTCTTTCTCTTAGTGTAGATTTCTTCTTCGTCCTCTTCTTCTCCTTTTACTATCCTTGGGTAACTTGGGAATGATTTGTGTGATCTCCTTCCTTCTCTTTGGGCAATTTGGTCGGGTAATTCAACTAATAATTCATTTTGTGTCTTTTCTATGACTTGCTTTGCTCTTTTTGCAATTATTCTGTTAAGTGGCTTTATCTTTTCCTACCTGTGCAGGTGTCGTAGTCTTCTTTTTTCTCCTATTCTAGTCTTTGTTTTTTAGTATATAGCTTTGTTTTGTACTTTTTTGAGTCTTAATAGCTTACTTCTCGAGATCGTATACATCTCGATGGTTAGATAACTAATTGCGGACTGTACTATGGCTTGATAAACTTTCGTTTTTATTTTCATGCTCAGGTTAACTATCGTGTACAGTTTGCCAGGCCGCTCTTCCCTCGATTTCCTCTTTCATTTATGTGCTTTTTATAACATGATTTCGTAAGGATTATTCCAAGCACCTTACATTCTTTGTCTGTAGCGCTGTCTTTCTACATATACATCTGAGATGCTCCTCCTGTACATGAGTACCATTTAAAATTAACCCTGTTGGTTTTACTTTTCTCATTTTTCTTCGTATCTATTAATGCTTGTTATCTCTTCTCCAGTCATTCTAGCTTGCATTGGACCGTACCTGTAGGGAAAAACTATGATCTGGGTGACGTCGCGGGAAATTGCATGTTCAAGCAGCCCTTATTTCTAGGTGTTGGTATATCTGCTGTGTAGATTTAATAGAGAGACGGACTCAAATACTTGCCTTGGGGCAAACCCACCGTGAGCTCGAATATTTCTCCCTGATGTCGTCGTATTTCCACATAAGCACGTCTGTCCATTACATAATCACATAAAATCCTTTCAATCTTGTTGTTCATTCCTAATCTGAGTATCTTGAGTTGCATACTCCTCTGCTATACTTTGTTGAATGCCTTGGACACTTCTCCCTGCTTCTGTTTTTCCTAAAGCCAAATCGGCAACTGTTTCTCCAACCATTATTAATTATTTTTTACAATAGCTTCCTGATGAAATCTAGCAGCGAGACGGGGCGGTAGTTACCCACTTGATCTCGGGGTTTTCTTGCCTTGGGTATGAATATCATCTTCGCCACTAGGGCGTCTTCAGTTTTAACCGTTAACTTTTCCTTCTTTGCCACGACCAGACATGATGAACACGTCAAAACTAGTACCCTACTCAGTACTTACTCGAAATCAAATTATGAAATAAGATGAAAAGAGAGATAGAAGACAAAGAACAGCTACTCCGACCCTCTTCCCGCCCCCCTTGGCGCTCAAGGAGGGAGGTGGGAAATACTACTTTCTAACTTTATTACGCTAGCTATACCCCCTAAAATGGACAGAGATTTGCTTGACCTCCAGGCAATTAGCATCTCTTTGCAAACCTCTTACTCGTTTCAGCATTCTGCATCTATTCGTTTTTTACTATCATATACGCACACGGGTCACACAGTAATACGTGGGATAGAGGTCCCAATAAACTGTTATTGTTATAATTAGAGACAAGCGAAACATCGTGGTTCGGATTCTACCTTAAGGTCGAGGTCCCATGACAAACTAAGTCTACTTTTGTCTCCTACTATTTTCTTCGCTGTCCTCTCCTAAAAACCTTCTTCTTCCTCTCACTCTCACTCCTAAGTGCCCTACTCACAGTGCTTGGAGCTTACTTTGGCTCTGGAGAGTGTGACTATGGGGATCTATAAAGGAGTACCGGGCCTTCCCCCCCTCCCTCCTTGAGCGCCAAGGGGGGCGGGAGGAGGGTCGGAGTAGCTGTTCTTTGTTTCCTATCTCTCTTTTCATCTTATTTCATAATTTGATTTCGAGTAAGTACTGAGTAGGGTACTAGTTTTGGCGTGTTCATCATGTCTGGTCGTGGCAAAGAAGGAAAAGTTAACGGTTAAAACTGAAGACGCCCTAGTCAGACATTCTTTTTCGGGAGTAAAAGGGAACGATTATTTGGAAGAGGAATAAAGACGAGTGCCGCCACGAAAAGGACGCCATAGGGCCAACGCCATGGACGTCAAACGAATCTCCCTCCGCACCATCAGTGTGGCAACAAAACCAAGCCGGCCAACTGTCGTGGAGACTATCTTTAGTGCGCCTAATGTAGCCCTCCTAAGACTAATTAAGATTCCCAACGGCTGAGCAGCAATATGTTGAACTCCCGAGGACTTCGAGAAGATCGTGTCCCATGAAGCTAAAGAGCCCCTTCGGATTATTGGATTTGAAGCTTCCATCTCCCACGAAACTATGGTTCGTCGAACAATCATCCTCAGAAATCTCGATCCTTTCTTCACAGCAAGAGCTGTAAAGACATCAAGGCCGAGCTTTTTAAGCACCAGAACTGGGCGAAAATTGCCAACGTGAAAAAGTTCGGCCAAAACATAGTTAAAATTTTCTTCGCAAGCACTGAGATGGCGCAAAGGGCTATGAAGGAGGAACTCCTGGGGTTCTATCTCTGGGTAGCCCCTGAACAGATAAAAGCGGAGGAGTACATCAAATAGAAACCTGCTTCAGATGCCTAGCCGTAGAAAAATACCCCACAAGAGAATGAATAGCGACCGAGGTCACATGCTCTGTCTGTCCCAAACCAGGACACGGATGGAAGGAGTGTGCCTCAGAAAAACCACGCTGTGTAAAATACGTAGGGGAACACAGGGTTTTGGCCATGAGGTTTCCCGTCCCCATAGAGGCAATCCAGACAAAAGGAGAAAAGTAGAAAAAAGAAGGCAAATAATTACGCGAAAGCAGCAGCAGTGACAAGAACCACGGTCTCCGAAACAACGCACCAGAGCTGGTGATGCAAAGTGAGTGTAAAGAAATCATGACCATGGTCATCTACGCACACTTGGCAAACCTAGCTAACCCTAACACTTTTTCGGAAAAACTAAACCAACTACTACGGAAAAACGGTTTCAAGAAAAAAACTGTGGATTCTGCCTAATCCCCAATCACAAGAAGGGCTAAAAATACAATTTGTAGACGACCCACAACAAAATGACACGACCAACGAAAATGAAAAAGAATTAGACGACAAACAACAAGAGCAGAAACCCGCAGAAGAAGAAGAAACAGCAAAAGAAAAAGAAAAAATCCCGAAAGGAAGAAGAGATAGAACAACAAGGGTATAAACTTCACGGGGAAGAAGACGAAGACGATGACATCTTGCACTATCCCGGAATACCCCTCACGGAGCAAAGATGCATCCTATTAAGAGGATTCTTCTTTAACGCTGTAGACGTGGATCTCAAGGTCTTCGGTTCTTCAGTGTGTAAACCCCCCCAAAATGACCTGGAAAGTCTACTTCGCGGGGACTACAAATGGATCTACGGAGGACCGTGATCGCCAAAAGAGATAGGAGGAATGTTGACGGAACGTGCTATCTACGTTCCGGACTCATGCGTGTACACTATCAAAATGTCCACCCATAAGAAAATTAAAAGTGGACAGAAAACTTCAGGGATTGAATAATAGAAAATTATGCGAAAGTGAATAATAGCAAGTAGTTAATAATATTAAAGTTCAGTGATTAATCGAATTAATGATAAACATGTAATAAACAGTGGTTAATAATCTATATCTAGTAGTTAATAATAATAAAATTCAGTGATTAAGCGAATTAATAATAAAAACATTTAATAAACATTGGTTTATAATGAATATAATATTTAGAGGTTAATAATAATAATAAAGTTTTAATAGCAAATAGATAATAATAATAATGTTCAGTGATTAAGCGAATTAATAATACATTTTTTTTTAATAAACCATGGTTAATGAACAATATTTAGTGGTTAATGCTAATAAAGTACAGTGATTGAGCGAATCAATAATAAAAACATTTAATAAACAGTGGTTAATAATAAATATTTAGTAGTTAATAATAATAATAGTTCAGTGATTAAGAGAATTAATGATAAAAACATTTAATAAACAGTGGTTAATAATGAATAATTAGTACTAACCACAAGGATTTCGTGAAATTTCTACATAAGACGATAATATATTAAAATAAACGCAGTTTTTAAATATAATTCTCTGTCATGGAAAAATTTCCGGATTGTATAATTTCAATAATTTGACCGCCAGTTTGTCCTAGAAAATTTAAATCAATTTATTATAAAAGATTAAAATAACTTTGTATAAATATAAAAAATATGACTTCCAGTTGTACCTGGAGGACCCATTTCTTTTCATACTGTTACTTATAGATTTCTCTTCTCCACTCAACCTTTCTTCCCCACGATTAAATATTTTGTCACACTAATTTTCATTATTTTTGTCTCTTAAAAATATATATCATCATTTCATTTCTGTTCATTCCCTGAAGATGACCTAACATGGTTGAAAAAAGTCTTGGAATAAAAAAAGTCATTCGCGGATGTATTTTCTCCCCTCGAAGACCCCGTTAAAAAACTTGTAAGAATTATTAAGAAAATACAATTTAAAATTAATAACGCTGCCACAGCTGTGGACTTAAATGGCACATGCATATATATATATATATATATATATATATATATATATATATATATATATATATATATATATATATACATATATATATATATATATATATATATATATATATATATATATATATGTATATATATATATATATATATATATATATATATATATATATATATATATATATATATATATATATATATATATATATAATATATATTTAATGGGTGTTCCATTAAGACGGAATGAAGTTAGCAGTAAATAAAAGTGTTATTGGTGAAAATGTATTGATTTCACTATTGGATATGGTATTTGAGTCATGGCAATTATGGGTGAAAAATAATATCCCCTAAATGTCCGCCAAGGCTTCGGCGGCACACCTCCACTCGATGGTCAAAATTATTGATGACGTCTCTGCATAGTTGCTCATCGATCTCACCAATATGCCTTATTATCTCATCCTTCAAATGTTGTTGGGTTGTTGGCCTAGACCTTAATTTTGAGATGACCCCAAAGGAAGAAATCTAAAGGCTTCAAGTCACACGACCGTGGTGGCCAATTGACCTCGCTGTTTCGAGAGATGATGTGACCTGGGAACTTCTCATTCAATAAAGCCATTGTTGCATTGGCTGTGTGGCATGCGGCGCCGTCTTGTTGAAACTACAAATCTTTGACATCCATAGAATTCAATTAAGGCTATAAAAAGTTGGTTATCATGGCGCGGTATCACTTGCCTGTCACCGTAACAGAATTCCCGGCATCATTTTCGAAGAAATACGACCGAATGATTCCGCTAGCAAATAATGCACACCAAACAGTGACCTTTTGTGGATGCAGTGGCTTTTCAACAATCTTCCTGGGATTTTCATCAGCCCAAATGCGACAATTCTGCTCATTTGCGAATCCACCAAGATGAAAATGCGCTTCATCACTAAAGATGATCTTTTGCGAAAAATCATCATCGGCTTGTGTTTGCTCGTGCACCCAATTGACGAATGTTCGGCGCTTCAAATGGTCAGCAGTCTTCAGTTCTTTTTTCAATTAAATTTTCTAAGCGTGTAGAGACGAATCTTTTGTCAAAATTCGATGTAACGTTGTTGTAGAGAGGTTTAATTCCTGCGCGCGATGACGAATAGAGGTGTCTGGATCTTCGGCCACATTCTCGCGCACTGCAGGAATGCTTTCAGCTGAACGGCGTAAACGAGCAGGCACTGGTGTTTTCATATCTGCCACCGACACCGTTTGTTTGCATTTACGAACAAGTTTCCCAATTGCACTCTCGAATGGTCGATTTTGTTGACAAAAAATTCGCGAAGTGGCCGAAATGCGTTTCTGTTTGAACGTCCATTTTCGTAATAGGCTTTGATAACTTTAACACGTTGTTCGATTATTAATCTTTCCATGGTTGAAATTGCCAAAGACTGATGTTGTTGAATCTGAAAGAAAAAGAGAAAATTCATTAGACGCTTAAACTTAAGTCACATTTAAAATCGGTCCAAGTTAATTGAACACACTTTATATATATATATATATATATATATATATATATATATATATATATATATATATATATATATATATATATATATTTATTTATAGATATATATATATATATATATATATATATATATATATATATATATATATATCCGATTGGGAATTAATCTATTCAGTCTTAGACGCTGTCATATAAAATCCATTACGAATTCAAAGGCACGTTTATTTATCATTAAAGCAATATTGACAAAAAAACAGATTTCTAGGCGAAAAAGATAATTGGTAAATTAAAAGTAGAATTTTAAGAAAAACATTTAAATTCAAACTGATATAAATTTGATTTAATTATGAGATTTTCTACCTATTACATTGTACTCTAAATACAAAAAACACTTCGTCATTTTATATTTCAATAAAACTATATAGAATTTCCGATTATGTATTTGTACTTGCAAGCATTTGTCGGGGAAATGGTGCATTCTTTTTTTTATCTTCCTTCAAAACAGTGAAATAAAAGAATCTGCAAGCTGATGTGTTTGTTCTTCCGACTCAAACGTCAGCCGTTAATGAACTAAGTTCGCTTTGAGTCTTTCGAACAGATGTGTTTACAAGACCAAGTTTTCCCCTTCGTTGCCTTAATGGGATGGAAATCAAATTACGTTGAACCACTTTCAGGCCTACTTCCCTTTCGCGTCCCTTCCAAAGCATTGGTATGAAGTAACCGCAGGAAGCGGATAACCTTTCCGCTTCCCATAGGAAAAAATAAAGGAAGAAGATTATAAACGTGGGGTTAGATAGTTTTATAAATAACTTCGGGTGCTTTATGGCCTGGAATTAAACTCGTTATCTACTTTTTCTCTGTATGAGTAAATACTCACTGAGGGGAAATCTAAGCTCGTAAACCCAAAAGTCATTTATGTTTATTTTAATGTTTATTTTCTGGAAGTTTCCTATGCTGCAAGAGGGTAATATTGTTGACTAACGGAGTCATTAGTCAATAGGTCAGGGCTTTTTGAGTACATTCAGTTTAAAACCTGAACGAACATACATATGTTTACAATTTATACTTAGACGCATGTTGTTTGTGATTATGTAGCTGTATTCTTACGCACCTACATAATTTCTTAAGAAGTATACTAGAATTCTATCTAAATCATCGATGCTCTGCACTGTATCAGATTGTACTTCTTTTTTAGTTAAAAAATAATCGCCCTTGAAGCCACTACAGTATATCCTAGAAACATGATAACAGTAGCCAATGTAGACTCTTAGTGCTGCAACCATACAATGTTAGTTCCCATCACTAGATCTTATTTACACATTGAGGATACTAATAAATCTCTTTTGTCACATATGCCGCTTATTATTTTAGCCGTTTTTTAAAATAAAAATCAAATTCTTATTCCCTGCTGTATATAATCATTTACGTCTGTCATTCCTGATCATTTGAAGATAAAAATGTTACTCCACTCAAGTGTGTCCATATGTTGACAAACTCAGCGAGTGTAACAGTAAAACTCTCGAATTTATTTACGTCCGTATAATATTAAGCTTTTGCCGCTCTGACACACATACAGTTACTCTAGAAAGCTTTTTACCCTAAATTATTGCCACAACTTTTTGCCTTGTTTATGAACTGTTTATTTCAATATAACGAATTTTGGAGGAATGCATTAATAGACACCCAAACGTTTTGTAAGTGTTGGATATAAAATGAAGAATTCTAGCAATTTTAAGATAATTGACGATCCAATTGTAATCATACTATATACAATTTGATCAATACTAACACCCTAAGTACGATTAAACTGACCACCATCAACTTTATTTTCTAAGTTATTGAACTGATTTATGAAAATTCTGATGTGCTGAATCCAAGAAACACATTAGTTATTCTTAATCAGGTCAACCTTTTGATTTATCGCCAAATGATATTTCACGTTGTTTATATGTACGTGTATTTTCTATTTACAGTATATGATGTCAAAAAAATTTTATTTCTTTAAATAAACGAATTCTTCAGAGTTAACTAGCGCCAGTTTTTAACTAAATTGTATCTTTCTCTGGCAGTTCAATGTATTCTGCTACATCTGAGGCAAATAGGCCGTTGTTTCTAACAGGAATCTAGTCACAAGTTTCATAAAGCGTGCTGACCTTGCTCATTTGGTTATGAAACCTTTTGACCAGGATAAATCTTAGGTGCCACACATTGTATGCCAGACGTGCTCTGAGTGACTGCCTCGCTGGACCAAGAACAAGAAAAGTGGTCCAAAGTTCTGAATTCCAATGGTCTGGAGGGAGCCGACATAGCATGGCATTAACTGCTAAGTCTGCGATATTGATTTGATTTTGATCATCAGAAAGACCCGGAGTAGGAAGAGAAGTTAAAAACTCGCATCTTTACTGGCCATCAACTCCGTTAGCTCATTTTGGATCCACTGTTTGGAAACAATAGAGGAAGTGGAACTGTAAATGGGTAAGAGTTTTATTCATCTCATGAATAACTTTCTTTGCAAAATGAAGACCAGAAACTACACAAAACTTGTCACCAATATACTGCTTTCAGAAAACTCATATGCAACATGACAATCAAAATGCATTACTTATTCTCACAAAAGAATCGGTTTTCTGATTAGCTGGGATCAATTAGCGACGAGCAGGGAAAGAGATTCCATCAGGACATGAAAGAAATGGAGACCAGGTATCAGGGACGATTCGATGCCGTCATGATAAATGATTACTGTTGAACTCTGAAGAGAGACATACCTAAGGTGAGTTTTAATAAATGGAACCTCATGCCCTGAATTCTTTAAAATGATGACCTAATCAGTTTGTGTAATATTTTATTAATAAGTTGTGTTTTAATATAAGTTTTTATCTTAAAAACCTATGTCGGAACGGAAATATTAAAAAAATCAACCGAAAATATCATAAAAATGTATTCGATATAATTATGAAATCTAATTTTTTAAATAGACAGCATAAAAACATTATAGACCGAATGTTATTTTCGGATACAGAGTTACAAAACTGTCCAAAATCATTTAAAAAATAAACTTAGTCGACTTACAAAGATATTTATATAACCAGGGTTCATTTTAGTTTATGACGAGGTTCAAACAAACATCTACCTGAATTTTGTTTCACTGCTATACTTTTCCAATTAATCATAAATATTTTGGAGTTGTAATTCAGTTCATGCCATAAACAATTGATTAGATTAAGACCTGGTTACTGTAAGGGTCATTCCGAAACGCTGAGATAATTTAGATTTCTTCATCCCGTAAGAGATCAAATTTTCTGTGTTTAGGGATTCATTGTGTTCTTGGAAGAATTATCTTATAACATGGCTCAAAATATAAAATTTTTATCCCTATGAACGTTGGCTACCTCAAATGGCTTTCAAATGGAAGTTCTTAAAAGAAGTGGTCTTTCTGTAACCAAGTCCATTAATTTATGTTATATGAAACATATTTACCAGAGTGTTTAAAATAGCATCGACACCTTCCTTTAATTCGTTCATATTCCTTTTACTCATCTAGGGTTTACTTTTAACAGATCTTGATATAGCGAATATCAGATGTTGGAATATCTTACTTACGAGGAATTGACGCAATCCCCACCTTCAGATTACGAAGCAATCTTCTCTGTTTAAAGAAGAAGAAAATGAAGCCTTTTGAAGAGACTACCACTCTCAGACAAGACCTTGATCGGGCACTCTACAAAAGACGTTCTTCCTTGTTCTATCCGCCCTCTTAGAGCGAGTTGCTTTAGGGAAGCTAAGTCTCCATAGATACTGACTCTAGCAGGAGCCATATCTGAACTGGGCGGCTTACTCGGCGCAGACTGAAGCTTAGCCTCGGATGGTTCAGACCCGTGTGAGTGGCTGACTAGAGTGGGTGGGAGCAGAAACTGTTAGGGCTAGGGATAGGTAGGTAGGTCTGGCAAACGACTCGCTAGCTAAATAAGCCGGATCAATAACCGGATATAGCAGCACTCTTTAACTTACTTTACTCTCACTTTCTTTATTTTTCTTTTTCGCCTTAACCACCGATGAGGAAAATAAGAAGATCGGCTCCTAAAAAAATGGACTCCACTAAATGGGTCCCATTGCGCGTCCAGAAGGGCACGCAAAAGCCCAACAGGATAAGCGCTTTTCAAATAATAGAGGGTGCTCTCGAAATAGTGCTCGTGAGACAACTGGACTACTCTAATTCATTCGAGCAATATTTCAGTGGGAGGGTGACGTGGATAAGTTACTCTTAGAAAAGGCGACTGAGAGGTTGAACACGATCGGATTGGAATGGAAGCCAAAGCACTCCTCTCCTCCAGGTTGAGGCTCAGAGGACAGTCTGTTGTCGACAAATAGACTCATGGATCAGAAATAAAGTCTGAAATCGAGAGAGCCTAATCCTGGGCAAAGGTAAAGAAGGTAATTAAATTTATCCATTGGGCAAATAATATAAAATACTCTCATGTTTTCAAAGTTATTTTTCGCGAGACCAATAGGACGAGAAATGCAAAAGAGGTAGGATTAGTTGCTATCAACCTCAAGATAACCCCAGACCAAATCAAAAGCGACGATTTCGTCAGTGTGAAAACTTGTTTTAACTGTTTCGCTCTGGAGAAGCATATAGCCCTATAAAAGATATAAAATGGTGTTCAGAGTGCAGCGGAAAAGATCACACGTGGCGCGAGTGTAGCTCTCAAACGAACAGGTGCCTAAATCGCAATAAAAACCATTGGGCAATGACAATGGCATGCTCACTTAAATGGGAATTGCTTGCTAGGAGGAGGACAGAAAAAGTCAGGATCGAAGAGGAAAAGCAAAATCTCCCTTTTGCCAAAGTTGCAAAGGCAACCACCAAAAAGATAAAACTGGTGAAAAATGATATAGAAATAAAACAAGGTACGTCATTTAATATCATGTCATATATCTTGCATGCTCATATTCTCAACGTAGCTAATCTGTGCTTATATGCCAGAAAATTGAACCCTATGCTCAAAAATAATGGACTAGACAAGATGTGTTCCCTGAGAACCAGCCTTAGCGGACATCCTGAGTGTCCAGTATAAACCCGAGAATGATAATGCTCAAGCACAGCAGAGGACAGATACTCAAGAAGAAACCCGTGATCCCGTCCTAGCGACAGTTAGAGACCCAAGGCGTATAAAAATATATAACAAACAAACGAAGAAGTAATGTAAGTAGAGACAGCCCCAAGAGACATCGACAGTGCTAAAGCTATCCCTGCAACACGAGATCAAGAAGAAGAGCAAATTGATTCTGCTTCTGAATAAAGAGAAGGAGAAACCAAAGAACTCAATGTTTGATTCTTCACGTCCGAAAAACGACCTTTCCCGGAGAGTAATGCAGAGTTGATTCAAGGAATCAAGAAAGGAAATTATAAGTTCGAGTTCGATGGCCTGTCTTTGGAGCGAGAAATTTTAAAGATTATTACCGACAGCAACATAGAAATACCAAGGGACCTATGTTTTACAGTAGGAAGGAAGAATTCAAAAAGAAGAGAAGTTGAAGAATGAAGTCGCCCATCGAGCAGGAAGCAGACAAGGCTGAAAGAAGAGGAAGTCACGAGAAAAAATCCAAATATTTTGTCCTATACAAGGAAGCTAAAAATAATAAGCCATAACATCGCTGGATGATAAAAAGTTTGCTTTGAGCAATACATATCTAAAGGAAGATCCGAAAGTAGTTTTCCTTTACGAAATAAATATAGATCCCGAGATTGACGAGATCAAATTATTCAATTATGCGGTACTAACAAAAACTACAAACAACAAAATTCTTGATGATGTCGCAATTGCGGTGCGCAATGACATATGTTTCTAGAAAATCAGAGACCTAAAAGAGGCATACCTGGAAATAAGCGTTCGGACTTCAACTAGAAACTTTATAGTAGCGACCGGGTACCAACCCCCAAGGAGAGATCATTTCCCCTTCCATAACTTTTCGGACACAGAGATCAAGCGAGATTCATGGGTGATTTGAACGCCCGGAGCAGAGCCTCGGGCTACACCGGAACTTTCAACATAGCAGGAAAAGTCTAGACACTATATTGAAGAAAAGGATAGCAGATGGAATAGGTTTCGAGATTCCGACCTACTTTGGCCGAACCAGAGCCACGAAGCCAGATTTTGTCCTAGCTAGCACATATCTACAATTCAAGTGCCAAATAGAAAAAGGGCCTACATCAAATATCGATCATAAAATGATGATCATAACTCTTTCCCTCGACCCTATTCTTGTAAAATTCCCTCCGAGAAACTCATTCAGGGACGCTAACTGGGCTGGCTATTATTAAGATCTAGCAAGCCACCAACAAAGAGATTTGAGGGAGGCAATCCTGGAAGAAATTGATCAGGAGCTCGAAAGATTGATGGAAGTGATGGAGAAGGCCGATAAAAAGCACATCCCCATTACAGAGTATAGAACCTTACCAACATCCTATCAGAACAGCGCATATAGAATACCTGAAGAAATAATACGTCACTAGGAGAGACTCCATCGAACGCAATGGGCCCCAAAGAGGTGACAGGGCAAGGCTGCAACAGATAAGAACAGCCCTGATAGCGGCAATTGGCCTTGGAAAGAAATGCAAGATGGGACAGTTTTATAGAGGCTTTGGACATCGATCTAACTCCCACAAGTTTTCGGCAGAAAATCAATATTGCCAGAGGGAAGAGAAAAACCAAGGCCAGAATTGTATTCCAACAAGAAGTAGGCGAGGCGAAGGAGCCCTAAGAGATAGAGACGGCATTTAGAGAGCATTGAAAGAAAACCTTTCACATCTCTCCCAAAGAAAATGAGAGCTTTGACAGAGACTATGAATTAATGGTAATGGATGAATTGGAAATTGGTCGCCAGGAAATCATCCCAAACTCACCGACGCTCCTACCAGAATAAAACATTGTACTGATTGCCCTTCAAGAGCTGAAAAAGGATGTTTCAAACCACCAAATAGAGGGCACATGGGCAATCGAGAAAAACAAGGCAGCACGTCATACGAGTAACAGACTGCCTTTTGAACAAAATAAGAGGTATTCAACGCCACGTTAAGCGCAAGATATTTCACAGACGCTATGAAGATGGAAAAGATAATTTTCCAGCCAAAACCAGGAAAACCACATAACAACATAGAGACCTTTAGACCGATTATTCTACTCCAGACTTTGGCAAAATTGCTAGAAAGAATGATCAATGACAGGTTAGTTAAACATCTAGAGGAAAGAACTCAAATTCCTAACCACCAACACGGGTTTAGGAGGAATAGGAGTACTGAAACGGCCCTTGCGATACTATTCAAAACCACCGCCAAAGTCAAATGCAAAAAGGATTATACAGATGTTGTCCTTAAGGACGTCCAAAAGGTTTTTGATTAAGTCTGGAAGATCGGCCTTAAGTTCAAAATCCAGAGATTGGGGTTATCATCAGCCCTAGTTAAATGCTTGTGCGATTATGTCACGGAGTCCCCCAGGGGGGCTGTCTATGTCCAAAATTTTATAGTATTTTCCAAATCGATTCCCTAAGGCCAGTCAATGACTCTGCAAAATATATACAATTTGCCGATGACATTATAATTATCGCAAACATTGTATATAGGCATCCTCCGACAATAGCAAAGATTTCAGCGACCGAGATCACTAACATAAGAGTTTTAACGGAAATAGAAGATCCTTAAAAATGCAGAAAAATTCTCAATCATGCCAATAGGAAGAAGAAAAACCTCCAGAGTAAAGATAGAGGAAGAAAGATATAGATACAAAAACGAAGGAAAGATACTCGTGCTGAAGATCAGCAGTTACGGATTTGGGAAACACGTCAACGAAAGAATAGACATAGCGAAGGCGCACTCAATTAAACTATTTCAACTTAGAAATCTTAGCGTCGAGAATAAGAAGAAGATATATAATGCTATATGTAAAGTTGCATTATTATACCCGACTATACCGCTGAACAGTCAACTCAAAGTCAACTATGAAAATCCAGAGAATTCAGAACAAAGCGGTCTACATCATCACTAACACCATAAGGCAAGAAAAAAGAAGGTTGAGAAACTTACACCGAGAAATTGGCCCATAGGCCACAAACGTGTCCCTACACCATAGAGCCTGCAAAGTGTGGGACAAAGTTGAGACCATTTTGGGTGAGGAGGGAAAAAGCACTAGAAATCCCGAAAGAACACCGAAGAAATAACAGAGAAATATTTAGGAGCGGGAAGATGGGAGAGAAGAATCACCCCCAGTATTTACAGCTTAGATGAGATTGCAGAAAAACTGCAGAAATTAATAATCAAAAACATCTGCAACAAGCAGGAAAAAAATATAGAAAGCGAACAGAAGAAGAGCAATAGGGGCGTGAGAGCCTCCTAATAAAGAAGAAACGACGATGGAGAAGACTTCAACAAAATGAACCCAAGAAATGGCTGGTGACCAAGCGACTACCACTCCGTCTTACTCATCATTCCCCTTCACCACTTTATCGTTACGTAACCTATCGACTCTCCTATTACTAAACACTTTTATTTCTAACTTCTTCAAGACGGAAGACGACGTAAGTTTATTCTTTTCTGTTAAGAACTTAAAGAAGGCTATGGCCTAGTTTGACAGGTTTAAGGATTCTCCGAAACGTATGGTATGCTATTTTCTGAGGGCTACTCTAAAGAGGGAGAAATGCATTTGTCCCTAATCTATAAACTTTCTTACTCCTGAATGACAATAGATTTAGGGACATTCAATTCTTGAGAAATTTCGTTATTACTTTCAATTTGATGTCGGAATAAAACTCTTGTTATGATGATCGCTTGTATAATAAGAAAGTTGAGTTTGCAATGCCGAAGAAATGGTTGGTACTTTGCTTCAGAATATTCCTGCGAATTCAAATTTTAAATAGAAAGTCACAAATATTCTTCGAGGGACTTCGAACTATTTGATAATTTATAACATGTAGATTAAAAATATGGTTATGAAAATGTTAAACTACTCCTGAATACGTTTAAGTAAGTTATGACTTTTCCTAAAGTGTTATTACTTCTTTATCTATCTATCGAGCTTGTCATATCGTTGGTGTGACTATAAATCTATTTCTCTCAAGTTCACCAAATTTATTTCCCATTTTCTAAATGGGTCAGTGAGAATGGCGAAATATTTCATATGCCTAGGAAAACTATTTATAGCAAATTTAAGTAATATTATATTTTTTAAAAGAAATAGACAAAGACAGGCGATAACTAATGAAGTTCCCTGTTCATCTTTCCCCTATAGCAGAGGTTATCTTGGTATATTTAGAGTTGTCATGGTTTTTACCCTGTTCCTAGTTCCTAGAGCGCTGTGGGAGCTTTTGTAAGTGCCTAACATTTTTTACTGGGAATAATTTTTATATTCACTGAAATTTGTTTGCTCGGATCAATTTATTTCTTTATTTCCGAAGAACGTTCAAATTTTTTTCTTGGGATGGTATAATTTGTTTTTCATATTGCTGCTGCCTTAAACTTCTTAGTTTGTATAAATATTAAGTTGGCTATTAAGATTTTAAAATTTGCCATTTTTAGTATTCTTTATAATTTTATGTCTACACAGTTTTTCTTTATTGGTCCAGCACCACTTCTTCACTCATATATAATGCAATTGTTGGTTAGCTTACATACCTTTAGAGAGGTTAGGCATTAAAATTCTCCAATAGATCAACTTTTTTCTTCTGAGAAAATCCAGAATGATACTTTTATTTATACTTACCGCGTGGAGAGGGAACAAATGCATGTTTAAGAAGCTCCTTGACATTTAATGAAGAAAGTGTGGAAGTTAGAAGAATTAAAAATGCGTCCAAGGTAAATAGTCAATTTTCAAATTGAATAAACAGTTTGAGACCCCTAGTGATACAGAGTAGCACAAATCTCTTGACTCTGAGAGCAGTCGAAGGTCCCCCTTGTAGAAAAGGATGGAAGTGGTTGAACATGGAAGAAGATACGAACGAATTGTCTTAATCGAATCGGTCCAGAGGGATGAAGCTCAATTTTCTGCGTATGTGTCTTTTATTTTAATCTATTTGATTGTGTGGGTCACAAATCACCTCCAAAAAGTGTAATGTCCAAAACTTATATATACTAAATCAGTGTATCTCATCTGCACTTTTTTTTGTTAACTAGGGATTTTCCAGGGTTGTAATAAACCTACGCTTCCCAGAATGCACTGCTTTACTGTTGTTTTACTATTTTCTTTGCTGTGACTCGCCTCATTGATTTCATTGTTTGCCTTATCGTTTCTGACACAGGGTTATTAAATAGCTAATATTACTTTATATAGTGCTATATACCCTTAATTAAAAGACTCATCCAATTTCACGTGCTATGAGTGGCCTCATTCCTAAATTTTCTCACCTGCCTCCAAACCCTGACTACCTGTTTTCTTTTGCTCACCTAGAATGATTCCCAAATCTGAGACCTCGGAAAAGCTCCCTTCAGTGTGGTTTTAAAAGTCTAGATTATATCGGAATTCAATATAGCAATAAACAGATTTTTCTTTCCTATTAAATTACCAGCAAATTGTATTAACCATGTATTTTGAAATTACCCTCCAGGATGATTTCGTCACAAAGATCAAATCACATAGATCACAAAGAGAATTACGAGCACACATTAACTCAATCTTCAAAATACATCGCTCTTTCCCTACAACTTCTATCAATTCCCCAATACCCAATCCATCGGAACTTTATTCGTATTTTTAACTGCCACAATTTGACGTAGCGGAGAATAATTTTATTTGCGTCCATTATCTCATCTCCAAAATGTTCCATTTTAGTTTGGCAAAATATTTGATAGCAGAGAAAAATACAACACTGCCTGATATTGCTTTCTTTAGTAGCTAATATTTCATCCACTATTCTAAAGAGACGAGACGTGGGGCTGGGTTTAGTTAAACTACTGCTAATATATGTATATTCCTTCTACGCTCAATAAAATAAAATCAACAAACGCTTTCCAAACTCTGCATGGAACTCGTATCTTAAAATAACGGTTATATATATATATATATATATGTCATTATGTATCCTTCAATATCATTCCTCTGGTGTATTTTTAAGAAGATTGGTGAATTTCTGAACATGGCCTTTGCTAGCAGACTTGTAACCTCATCTATTCTGTATGATTTTAGCAATCCCCAAGACGCCTCTATGTAACTGTGTTTTATTTATATATTTAAACTTTTCGCTCTCTTTCTTTCTCATTCTCATTTCCTTTCTCTTTATCTCTCCTTGCCAGCCCTTCCCTCCTCCCCGTCTCTCTCTTCCCATAGTATCCTTTTGATCCCCCCTTCACCTCCCAGCCTTTCTCTCTCCCTCTCTCCACCTCTACCTCTATTTCTCTTTTATTTACCATAGGCACATGGAAATACGCTTTGCGGAGGAGTCAACTTTTCCTACCAATTCATAGTCATACCATAACTGAACTGTCCACAGCTATTGTTACCACTTTCTCATTCAGTATATTTGCAATCAAACTCCCTAGCCTAACCCTGCCACCAATTCTTCATCATTGTAGCCTTAATTGTTTTTCTATGTCGACCTTTAGTCACTGAATTTAACTAAGCTGACATCAACGTTACCCGTTACCCTTTCCCTGGGATCCTTTCCTCCTGCCTCAACTTACATGCCCCACTTCTTCTATTCCTTGAACGTCGGCATCATCAGTCTAGTTCTCAATCACTCTTTTGAAAGGCATAAACAAACGAGCCTTCGAGAGAAGAATTCGGGCTCCGCCTCTCCATGAATCAGAAAGTCTAACACATTGATGACTAATTTGGGTGTAACTCACTCGTGACACTACTCTCTAAACGTTGGCCATTGCGTCTCGCACTTTTCGTATATTTGCAGCAATCAAAAACAAAATACAGAATAATAGGAAATTTCTTGCTAATCTCACTGTTCCTCTTAAACAAAAAGTCCCTCGACCAAATGTCCCTTGATAGATTCTCTGTTTTCTCTCACTAGATATCACATATACAATCTGACCATCCTTGGTAATTTCCTCCTCGCCACAGAATAGCTTTCCCTTTCTTTTCCGCCGAAAGTTATTTTTCTTGCCCCAGTGTGCCTTGGCAATTCATTCTCATCCTTTTCTCTTTAAAAATGACTTATTTTTGCCTTGACCTATTCCATCCAACTCTTTACCCAAAATTCTGGTCAGTTCTTCTCCTCTAACTTAATTGGTATTTTTAATAATATATCTTGTCTAAAATAGTACGAGCTGGCAATAAAAACGCTGATGTTCATCATATCCTAATGAAACCAAACCTAAACACAAGCAATCCAACAAGACACCACCCATTCTCTCTCTACTATATTTCACAAAAATATGTCAAAAGTTAATGTAAGCCCGAATTCTAGATCTCCTTCCCAGCACAAACGTTGACGAGAATTTTGAGTCTGGTTTCAAGCAGGACACAGCGGGGACTCATCGCTCTTGTATGTAATTGCCAACAATGGAGGTGCAAACGACGCTGGTAAGCCTTTCATTAAGTTATTTCTTGAACTGCCTCGGGAATTTAACCCTGTTAACCGCACTTGGTGACAACCACTTGCGTTCATTACTGGGTGTCTCTATAACTGACTATGACTAGTTCTAGTCGTATCTCTCATCGCCTACCCTATCTATTTATGGTGGGATTGATATACCTCGGCTGGAGCAGGTGCCTTTTTATTTTTATGCTTTGTCTGCTTTGTTTCGCATTAAGCACACTTTGCTCTAAGTAGTTTTATGAGTCTTGCTGAGCTATCTTTTGATTTCATTGCTAAAGATATGTAAATCTATCTCTTTGTTACAATTGACTATTTAACTAATAAACTCTCTCACATTTTAGGTTTTGCCAATCACAAGAGCAGCAGCAATTGTATGCGCTTACAATAAGAACTAATTAGTTACTGATTTATTGTATCTCGCATACCTAGGGTACACTTTTCGTCAAGCGTACGAGGCAGTTACTTCTTATTAGCACGATAGCTCAGAGCATTGCAAATGTATTTTAACACAGCATATAACGTAACCACAACAATTTCTATATTGATTAATCTCACCTGTTGTTATGGATGAGAAGCGTTTAGTAGGCGTGCGCGAAACAGTGTCTATGTATCAATATATATATATATATATATTAAGCTCTCCCAGAAAAATGAAATGTTCAAAAGTATCGATAAATCATTATCTGTGATTGTTCCCCATCAAATGGGGAACGATCACAAGATGATGATAGGCAGAAATAGTAGGGCAAATGACTTTACAAAGAATTAGTAGGGTAAGAATTTCTGCATCTGATGTTGTATATTAACAAAAGCAACAAACTTCTACGAACCACAGAATGTAGGACAAATATAGGGTGATGGGCAGCTCCCTGCAATAGTTAATATTATATTTAACCAAAAACACACCCATGTGCCTTTTGAATGTATGATTACTCAGAGAGATATATTCATAAGCCATTCTTATTCCTATGTTATGTAAATGACTTTTGCATATGCTTTGAACTGGAGGCTTTAGAATTCAATTTTCAAGTGTCACATTGTTAATAATGACCGATCATGATGAAATCAATATCAAAGAAACAGCGAATAGTGTTCTATCTTCAGTTTAAACATGATATAATGCCAATAAACTATATGTCATTATTGCAAAGTCATCCTATACGATTTTAACAAACAAGAAAAAGCCACCAAGCCTGAAGTTCCATGTGCATTGCAAATTATATAAACGAGTCGAAAAGATAAAATCCATTGGTGTACACATTGACCATTATTCAACTCTCAGCATCACAGTAGTAATCACATGCCGAACAAAGTAGACTATCTTAATTCATCCATATCGTATACTCTGTCACTGGCGGTCCCAAGACAGACTGAGAATGCAGGAGAGTTGGATGAGGGCTGCAGATACTTCATTCACAAGCCTAATCAGGTGTAAATTATCATTATTGGTCCCATCGCATAAAACTAAATTTATATTCCCTTTTCACGCCGAGTTAGGCAGCACATACTTTTAATTCGCACACGTTAGATTGCCGCCCGCCACTCCCACCTCTCCTACTGAATAGAAATCTAGGGTATTTGCGCTATCTTAACCCTTTTATTGTACTATAAATGGAAATTATTAGAATACCCTTAAATGAAGATTTTTAAACAGGCCTCTATTTAAGAGGTATGAAATCGGATTAATATTTGACTTATTATATAGAAGACTTGCAAATACTCGTAGAAAGTATTTGATTATTTGGATCAACCCCTAATCGCCTCGATTAATTGATCCCATGGAGCGAAAAGAGATTGTCTAGGAATCTCAAGATGAAATTATATTCTAACAATGACGAGACGCTCTGTTAGTTATTTAGTAATCAACGCCTGAATTGGACTACCATCTAACCAGCGTAAATTGAAGGGAATTAATTACTTCCAAAATGAGCTTAGGAATAATCTACTTAATCCAGCTGAGATTTACCTACCCGCGTCTGCCTTCCCTCCTCCCCCCCAATAAAACCTCCTTGTGGTCTTTGACTGTTTTCCTTAACATAACATAATTTCACGGAAGACAAAAGCAACAAGGGCCTATCAAAGGTCATCCGCATCCGTCAAAACCCACCCACAAGATGGGTAGGTTTAAATCAACCAAACTTTCCTCATTCCAATATATTTCTTCATCTTACCTTACTTAATTTTATTATATTCGTAAGATAAAATCCTTATTTTTATATAATGATTTCTAAAATTAATTAACAAACGGCCTCAAGGGTTGATGCAACAGTTTGAACATGACTTAATATTATGTATGATGACTCGAAAAGAGGAAGTTGTTCCGAGTCTTGCCAAAAAGAGCGATATCTTGTCGCTTCCATAATTTGATTCATGAGAGGAAGAGCGACATTTCGTTGCTTTCATACTTTGATTCTTGACACGAAGATCATCAGTCGTCGCTTCCATAATTTTGATTTTTTACCCAAATTGCGACATCTTGTATTTTCCATACTTTGAGTCGTGACATCCATTTGGTTACATTTAGAAATTCCTTACAGGTGCGGTCTATTAATAACGTTTACAATAATAATCAATGTCCGTCATACGAATGCATGTAATCGCATAGTGCAGTGCCATATTTAAAACTGATGTTAAAATAATTGCTCACTTCAAAAGAATAAAGCTATTATTATTAAAACGAAATAATTAAATGGACTCAAAGTGAATTTCAGGAATCCTAAATTAAACGGTCCTACCATGAAATAAATAGTAAAGCATCCCTCAACAAGCGACTACCATTCTACGGATCTTTGCCCTTTTTCATTTTTATCAATTACGATCCATTACTGTTTCTAACCCCCTTAATCAAATTTGATTGTTTGCTCTTATTGGGCGGTAGGATGGAGATTCTGCAGATAAAGTTTACTCGATATTTTTTTAATAATTCTTTCTTTTATATTTAAATTTAACTTATACCCGTTTCAAATATATTGAGAACAGCACACTGCAAACTCCACCAAAAATACTCACCTTCTGTCTAGTTTTATGCTAAACAAGCACAAGTCATCCATTATATTGTCCACGTTGAAGTCCCATTTTAGAGATCGGATGCTCTGTCCTGTATTATCTGCTCTGGGCAGAAGACCCCGAATACTTCCCGTAAAGTCCAACTATTTTTACACTTCTCATATATAATCTAATCAATTGACTTGACTACTCGGTCAGGCCTCTCTCTTGAACACTTACATACTCGACTCACCTTTTCTGAAGTCTTTCAACCTTTTTCACAACCCGTCAATCACTTTCAGACCTTCTCTTAACAAGTTGTTTTTTTATTCATTCGTCGTACATGGACACACCACCTCAGAACCTTTTAAATTATAACCTAATCCACACCATAAAGAGTTCCTACCAAATTGGTCCTCACTCTATCCACCTTTCGCACACAGAGGATCCATACGAAGTGAAGCCATTTGCACTGTTCTCACTCTAGAGGTTTTCCTTCTCCTTCCATAGCAGAGTGTCTCTACCATACACCACAGTTGGCACCAGCATACATCCATGCAGCTTTCTAATGCATTTAAAATTCGAAAACTTCTGTAATCAAAGACATATAAATCGCCCCAGAGAGCTTCTTACTATTTAAAACATTGTAGTCCTACCTACAACCACCAATACTGGAGACTAAATTTGGTGGCTATACGGCTATGGCTGATACCAAACTCTATGCCAGTAAAACCCAATTATCCTCTTTTGATTAAAACCTCACATCCGTATTGTAAGGAATTTTGGAAGACATAAATTTTAAACTCGGTAATACTTCAGATTCAGGGCGCACGTAGCTTCAGATGTGACCAATCACGGCGTTATATTTTTTTGTTGTTTTGGGTATTTGTAACTTTTAGTCTGTATTATTTACTAAATATCTGCGCCTCTGCTCGTTTATAGTTTTTTGTAAGTTAAGGAAGGTTTCTTGATGTCTTTATTGTTTAATGTTTTGTTTTCGTATATTTTGTTTTGCTACGAACGATAACAGCTTCTTACTAGCAACGTCGTAACTTATAAATAGGACCCGTTTTGCAAATGTTTTTGTTTCGTTATGGCGTTTTCGTGCTCTACTTGTGCTTCTTCGTTATTCGAATTCGGCTTTATTTTGTATAACCGCGAAAAACTTTTAGATTATTTAGAGGCGCATAAACTAATCAAGAAACCTATAAAAGTAAGTATTGTATGTTATTAAGTTAGGTTTGTCTGCCAGTAAAATGATGTTGGGGTAAAAAAACAGTAAATGCAAGGGGACTACTCGTGGGGGTGATATCACTGCGGGGGGCCACCCTGCTAGGATCCTGATTTTTAATCAATTGGGGGGTCTGGGGGGCGCAACCCCGCAGTATATACTCGTATACAAAAAAATATAACGCCGTAATTGTTCACATCTGACGTTACTGTCTGACGTCATAAGACAAATATTGTAGCCCAAAATTGTAGCCTATAAACAGCGCCACCTTCCATGGGCCCCGAAACTGAAATGTTACCGAAAACTCTTATAGTCTTGTAGGGTTACAAGGAACGTAATTTTATTTTTTGCTTTATTACAAAATATAATTGATTAACTATATTAAATAAATATAGAATTATAGTGACATAAAAATGGAGTTAACTTTAGTACGATTTTCATTTTTCTTAATTCACTGGATAAAGTCGCTTCATTTTAAGCCTAGCGAAAGTATAACTAGGCTTTTGACCATATATGTATCATAGCTTGCGAAAGCCTGGGGTTAATTTATAATCTTTAAATTCGTTAAAATTAAACGAAACTCAAAGCGCAAAACTTGCCTAGCAAGGAAGAATGGGAAGTCCTTCGATGATGAATAAAGGAGTGTACTGGAAGAGTGGGACCGGGAAATCTAGTGAGGATGTAATTAGGAGCGGATCCGTTATCATGTGTACCAACGGCAGAGGATATAAATTTCAGAGGCAGGCTAGTCTTATCGGAGTTTGAAGGAGACGAGGGAATAACTCTTACTTCTTAACTTTTCTCTCTCTTTTGACATGCTGGTTTTTTATTTCCCAAATTGGATAGTTTGACATGTTTCTTATTTAGATATGTTTCGTTTAAAAGCAAGTTTACTTTCTGTGGGCACAGAAGTGACACTATTGCCGTCCTTCTCTGGTAAGATGCAGGGGAAAGACGGCTTGATTCTCTCAGTCAGGACAGCGAAAGGAGGAAGCACATACCTAAATTCGATTTAGTCGCACAAGAATGCCCCTGTACGTAGATGCTAGTCATTTAAGAAACACACGTAGCAGTGTACTTCCCTACCACTAACGCGTCCATAGATTTATTGCACATTTACCATATCCTCATGTTACAATTATTTTCTTTCTTCTAGATTCAAACTTTTTACCCTTATTCTTATTCTTCCTTTTTTCTAAATTCTTTTCGTTTTCTCAACCATGCATTGAAAATTTGGCCTTAGAGAAGACAATCAAGTATTCACATAATCTCATACTCATACTAACTTTTAGGAGTTTCCACATAGCTCAATCTTTCTTTTCTTTTAAACCCTTGTGTATTTATATATATTACATCATAGTGTAGAAAGAATGTGTTTTCTATACAGGAGTTTCATTAAACAAAGAAACCTAGCGATTTCTCTCCATATTCATTCTCGCATTTATTTATTCTTTCTCTCATTCTGTAACTGATTCGAGCATTTGTACATCGGACAACGGTCAACAGATAACCAATTTTGAATTCTATCCACCATTTCTCCCATGACATTCCACAATCTCCTTTTCTCAGTTTCATTAAAGTTTCAGCACACTACAACCACGCACAGTTGCACAATTGCAAATCTCATCTCCACTCTAATAATTCTTAAGCTCACATAGGTAGACCCAATCACTGCCTCATGTAACTCATTACTCGCACCCTCGCTAGTTCTACTATCATGAACTGCACTTTATTCACTTTATTCCACGCAAACTTTTCAATCCATTTAATGTATGTCTTAGATAGAGCAAATATCTAAAATTTCATTCAATTTAGAGCTAATTACTAACATTTCAAACATTCTCTCAACTCATATACAACTCGAAATCACTAAACCCGCACATTGCCTCGAATTAAACGACCTTACTAGACGTGGTTCGCGAGTACCCCGCTCATTAATGTCCTTGCGTACCTTCCTAGCACGTTAAGGCGTACCATCCTTCCAGCGTTGCTATATTCTGCTCAGTCGTTTCTTATAAGGAGCGCCGGACGACGGTATAGTTAGTTTTATATTTTCTTTGTTAAAACCATAAATCTTAAGGTCTATTTTTTTCAGTAATTAACGCATCCAATATTTATCCCCAAAACGAGTAATATAAATATAGTAAAGAAAATTCAGCAGCGTTTTAAGTCGAGATACATTTATTCTCTTTAAGAAAAAAATCTTCAAAGGAGAAGGTCGAAAACCGGTAAATAAAAAGTGAGTGTAAATAAGGCGATTTCCCGGTGCAAAGGGAAAGCATCTTTTCTCCTAGATACATAAAGAAGAGTTTTGAGTTCATGGGTTTATGAATTTCAAGTCTTTGAAAGAAATATGATTTTAAAATGGAAGGGTTACTGAATGCAGAGGCCAAGACCATGTAAGAGGTTAGTTTGTTAGAGTAATGATAAAAAATAACGAAAAAATTTAGGAACAAGTTTAATTTATTTCTACGAGATAAATTTAGAGTAAATGAGAATAATTAACTGGCAATTTAATGGATAAATTTAAAATATATACAATTATAAGATAAAGGTAACTTTAATTCTGATGCTAATTAAAGCAACTATGAGAGATCTTGAGAGAAAAATACGACAAATTATTTTTGGATTGACTATTTCAATTTTAATAGATCTTTTACAGATTCACATTTAGTAAGAATATATTGTTTTAAATTTAAGTATAAGAAATAGTACATACAATAACAAAAAATAACAGAGATAAACATTTTATATGAAGTAATTGTAAAAATTATATTAAAAAAAATTAGACCAAACATTAATTTCAAATAAGAAGGGTTCAAGAGCTATGCAGAAATGAACTGTTCTTCTGAATAACTTTCAACATCCTGTCGTCTATGGATGAAGTCCAGATTTTATGCAGGCTGCAGAAATATTCTTTAAGCATCTGGAATGGCTTCTCAAAGGTTATTTTTGTTGCTAAATTAAATTCTATTTGCGTAAACGTTTCACTTTATTATGCTTGATAAGTTTTCTATTGTATTTAGGTCTGAATTATTTTGGTCCATTGTAGGAATTTAATTATCCCACTATACAAGTTGACACAGCGCTAAAGCCAAATTATAAGCTGTTGTGCTGCTTAAGGAGGAAGGAAGCACGTAATCCTTCAGGTTTATATTAACTTATGAATTGGTTAAATACATATGTGCCTTAGTATTAACTGTTATTTACACCACTGCTTAAATCTAATTATATATACTTTACATAGAATTAATTCTACCCGAAGCACAAGACGTATGGGAACAATCTCCGGCAATGGAAATTAATTATACAATTTAAAGCGTTTAGAATAAGAAAGGCGAACTAATCAAGATCACAAGAACAAAATAAATAGACTTAATAAAATGGGATAGAGTAGGGATCAAATCGGAAAAAAACATATACCACCGAATGACACAAGGATACAAAAGAGAGTGGAAGGCCTTCCGAAATATTTCCCTTCTCGTTCCATCGTATAAGGGAAATTGAAACACTGACCGGTGCTTCGTCTTAGCGAATCCTTAGGTAATTGAAATGTCTTATAAATTTGCGACAGCCATGTCTATGGTTGGGTCTCTAACAATTCAATCCGACTCTAAACACTTTTTCTAGAAAATAAAAGCATGGCTAAGACCATTATTCTCATATAGCTCCTCACTTGCTATCTCTTGAGCCAAGGTAAGAAGCTTTTCTTAATAAATTCAAACGTGTTTTAAGACATATGTGATCATCCACTTTAGAAGGTCTTACTACCTTGTCTCCAACAAATGAAGCGTTTTCATTAATTTTCCTCCTTGTTTTCACTTAGTAAACTCTTTCACCTAGGCTCCATTAACAATCAAGCTTTTCGCCAAACATACCGTTCCATCCAAGACAATGGGTCTTTACACAACGGGGAGGTGAACATACTCGTAGCGACATGAGGGGCTGCAATATTGTCTGTGATATGTATAGGTAGGAATGCGCAAAGGAAGTTAAGATTTTTATGTAAGAATAATGAATTTAAAGAGAATCTATATCAAGGTCATTAAGTGCCGTTCGGGCAGGAGATAAGTTGCAAGAGAGAAACGACCTAAGCAGAGAAAAACAGGGGCGGCAAAATACTTTACCAGTTGGAGAGATCAAAGAGTTCAAGTGTACGATCAAGCGGAAATGGAATATCAGTAGTAAGTGCAGGACGTGACGAAGAAATAAATTTCGCACTGAAAGCTGCTGTAGTTAAAAGGTTAACGGAGATAGATTAAATTATGGAGATAATAGAGAGAGGATTTACAGACCTTATGAACTTTATATTTTAGAGTTACCTTGACTATCAAAGGTGGTGCCGAGATTTTAACCTATCTCATAGGAAGGATCATGGTAAACCAAGAGCCACACTAGAATGTGTGCCTACTAGTAATAAGGCTGGTTTGTAATGATTAAGTTTTAAAAAGTTGTCCAAGAGCCATTCAGTGATGATGTTTTAATCGGAGAGTACCTTTCTAAGAGTGTCATAAAACGAGGCTTGTAAAAGGGAAAATAGATTTTAGTTTCTTCACTATAGAAATGAATGGTATAATATAATGAAGCGTAAGATACAAAGCAAAAATGATAAATAGGAAACATAGATAATCAAGGACTGACCCTTGTAGGACACCGAAACACACCTTTTATGCTGGAATTATATATTTTAAATTGATTGAGTTGATTCCGAGTAGTAAGGCGCAAAGAGAACAGTGAAGGGGAATTTTGGAGAAAAATGGAGTTTAAAGTGGCAGGACAGAAGAAAAGTTCGGATATCTGGTCAGGTAATCCAGAATCTAACCTGGAACTAACCATTCAAGGAGTTTTGAGATGACTAGGAGTTGAGAGATTAGGATAAACATCAGCGTATTTGAAGTTCTTTGGTTCTAATCCAGATAAGAAGCAGCCCTTGCTGTATGCTAAAGCGACCAGTGTCTTGGATTTCAATTTGCACCCTACGATGGCATTGCCATCTGACGGTATAATTGGGTGATAAAATACAGAGATAAACTATACCATACTCGTATATTTTAAGTAAAAGAATGTCTATGACTAAACCAGAATTCGAAATAATTCTCCATACCACTGATTAAGTATCTATTTCGTCCTAATAAGTAATAATTGAGTAAAAATTTTGAATAGTAACTTTGAGTTTAGACTCTCAAAATAATGATTTTTTAGTTCGATATAAAACCCAATGGGGGAAAAATATGAAAAACTCTCAGTTTTGAGCAAGAATGAAAAAGAAAATAAAGATAAAAGTTTAGGATGATAAATAAGTTTGAATCAGGGAAATTTTAAAAGGATAGTCACCGAATTCTTAGCAAATTCAAAAGAAAACTCATAGTTCAAGCTTTTGAATCAGCTTTTGCTTTTATTTTATTCCTCTTTTTATATTGTAATGTCCCTGCATGCCTTGATAAAAGACCTAAATAACCTTTTCTTTATAATTTAATTTCATTTATTCGATCTGTTCTCTACATAAAAGTAGATTACTCGTTCACTAATATTAGATGCTCCATGCTAATTTTTTTATGCTGGAGTACCAGTATGAGCTTCTTGAGATGCTAATATATTTTTTTATAATCTTACAGTCGCTTTATCTATCAAACAGGTGACATACTCTTAGTTTAAAATGATTGGAATCTTGTATGATATTTCATTTTGTGTTTTCTTCCTTTTCACTTTGTTATTCTAGGTATTGCATACATGAGTAAGTAATTGCTAAAACAAATAAAAACAAAAAATAATTCTCTATTAAAATTATTTTAAAAAGTGTGAATTAAATTAGGTATATAATTTGAACTTCTAAATTTTATAAAAGTTAAGAGTATTCATCGATATTATTAATTGACTACATACGTAAATAAATAAATAAATAAATATATATATTATATATATTATATATATATATATATATATATATATATATATATATATATATATATATATATATATATATATATATCACTCGAGCTCATCACAGATTTCGCATAAAGCACATTCATTGTTAAAGTTGAGTATTGTTTGCATATTAAATATTGTTGAAAATTCCTTTATTTTAACCTGAGTTTCAAGAAAGCAAACTTGAGCAATCCGGCCGAATTGTGGAAGAGGACTATTGATTGGCGAATAACAAATAAACCCAGAATTCCCCTTTATATATCATGTGCTAAAAACTCGCACGAATATCTCGCTAAAATGGGTTGACCGTGGTTATTTCAAACCACTCTGAAGTAGTCACCACCCTGTAATGAATATAATCTCGCTATAGATATACTATATAAAACACATTTTTTAATAGACGCAGCTTAAAAAGATAATATTACTCACCTAATGCGTACGATCATGCCTCCTTTAAGACTGCTCATGACAAACCGAGTCAAAACTAACGATTGGAGCTGCAAGCCCTAAAAGGTTTGCAGATCTCTACGGACAATAAGATTGAACATTTAGATGTGTAAAATTGCATATATAAAGAATCATTTGATGATGATAAAAAGAGCTATGTTCCATCAGTTACCTACTATACATTTAATGTGTATAGGTATCTTTACACAACAATTTTAACGCCCATATATTGGCTTGCTTTGTTGTCATCAGCAAAGTGCTTAGATTTGAAGTAGTTTCAATAATTTCTAAAGCTTTATTTTCTTCAATACTTCCCTATGGATTCTCTACTAAATGACCTCGTGTTGGCGAAACAGGGAAAGTTCAAGCACAGATTCAATCTTTAATCCTACTAGCGCTTTAATTATTTCCTTTATTGCCTACTCGGGGTACCTTTCACAACCTTTTATTCCTTTCGATTCACCTGTTTCATAACGGTTCTATTCTGCATAGCATTTTGCATTGGCCTTTATGGTAAGAAAAATAGACCATGCATTTGCAGGCTTCTCCCACCCACACATGTGTGCTGACCTTGTTGCCCGCACCTTTTTGTTATTTGAGCGCCCCAAACCTCCCTATGACCCAGGGAATGAAGTTTCCTTCCATTCACGCTAGGTCCTTTTCCGCTTACGAGATTGTCCCCAAAACACAATTCTCCTTGATCTTGATGCGTAAACACCCCTTGTCAAGACTGTCAACTCGTTCCGTTTTCTCCCCCTTTAAATTACGTTCCAGTGGTTTTCTATGGTAAGGTCTCAATTCCGAAGCTACTTATGGTAATTACACAATTTCTCATTCCCGGGAGAATGGAACTTGTCCTTTAAATTTTCCCCGTTCTCATCTCTTCCCCGTTTGATTTAACTTTCTAAACTGTGAACTAACTTGGGTTCTCTGAGCTGACATCGCTTAGAGAATCTCCCCTGAAAAGACCACCTGTATCTTTTCAAAAACCTTACCATTATTTATCGGTTTCCTTTTTCCCTAGTCTTCGGTCACTGCACATTTAGTTAAGAACCCTAATATGTTGGTTTCTTGCCTTTTAAGCTAGGTGTTAGGACTAAATTTACTCATTTTTTCAGTAATCATACTTTTGCTGTTTTATATTCAAATATCTTTTAGCACGGGTGCACTGATATTTTTTATCAACAATCAATGTCTTATTATCAAGTATACGATGATCTCTTATTTATATTTGAGTGAAGCAGGTGACTAAGACTGCTTCATAGACTAGTCATAGTCTTTGTTCAAACAATATTGTTTTTATTAAAAAAGAGAGAGAAACCCATCTAGTCACTAAAGAGTGTTTTGTAATAAAATGGTGAAATTTGTAGAAAGAAAACGCGTGGAATTATATAAATAAAGTATGAGTTAGGGTGGTAGGGAATCGAAGCGCACGACTCCCTGGAATTTGCAGGTGACAAATTTAAGTATTTTCTAGGCAACAATGACATAATTGAAGGAAGAGTTCTTACATTGGAGTATTTCTATTCAGAATACGAATTTTGGCCAAAAATAGTATATACTTTCCAAGCTTTAATTTCGTTTCATTGGCCAAGAGTTTCTTCTCATGCTAGTTCACTAGCTTTTTTAGATGGCTCGTGGCGTAACGTAAACAATTCTGCTTGTGTTTTTCTGTCAACAGTGGAGTGAATCTCTGAATTCTTGCGTAGAATAATTGCGTAATACGAAATATACGTGGTATCAAAGCATGCGAAACCTACTTACCAACAGCTGGTGATCAGTCGAATGTTTTTTTCCACCGTTCTCCTCACGCCCCGTAGGACAGCTAGGGGAGAGGGGGACATATTTCATCTTCCCCAGTCAGCGATTAAAGTTTACATGTATTTTTTACTTCCATGCCAAGCTTAGATTAATTAGTATTCTATATGACATCTAAAGAAAATGTGACACTAGTAACATTGGCTTCTTGATGATAAGAACATCCATGGTGAGAAAAATGGTAATCCACGTCCTTTGTATTAGTAATGTTTTCAGTTGAGTCACTCCAGGTATTTTCATCTACATAAAAAACCGCCTTATGTTGACTGCAGTTTTAAGTTAGTATAAGTTAGGACAATACTTCTTAAGTACATGCTAAATATCACAATGGAGTAAAACCCCAAATATTATTGACTGTCAAAGTAATTTTACCTCGTTTTTTACTATGCTGTAATTATTCATTCTTCGCTATCTGCTTGCAGGATCTTGTGTCATAAGTCTTGTCATAACCAGAATATAACTTTTCTCTCACTCTTTTCCGCTTCGTAGACTCGGATATCCTCATCTTTCTTTCCACTATATAACTGTCTGATATTGTCTATTTCCCAGATTAGTTCTTGAACTCATATATCAAACGCTATTTCAAATCACAACACAAATGCTCCTATTTATCCTTTAGAGTTACTTGATCTTCCTTTTCTTTTCACTAGATCCGGATATATCTCATGTTGATAATGGTTAATGAAATAGGTAACGCCTGTCTGTTGGTCGAAAGCTGTAAACCACTGATCAAAAGCTGGAAAATATCTTATCAGATGGTTTTCCAGAGTCTGATTGAGTCACTCTATGGAAAATAATAATAATACTTATGATAATTATTAATAATCATATTATTCATCATTATTAACAATTATTATTTATTTATTATTATGATTTATTCATTTATGCTCTTTCATATTACTCATAATTTGTTGCTCTATCTTGTGTATAAAACATTATAGCGATAAACATGATTCAAGGAACCCTTGAACTTGTGTTTTAGGATATTTTCAAGACAGAAGTTTCCAGGCTGCATCCAATAATGCTTCTTCATATCCTGAGTAAAAATAGCTCTGATGTTCATCTTTTTTTCGGTTTACAACACATGAGAAAATGTACAGAAATTTATGATAACTGGATAACGTTAATTTGTGAAGCAGTCTAATATAAGATACATGCCAAGAGTTTTCTAGGAAATAAATTTATTGTTACTCTTAGGATTTAAACGATCAACCTCCAAAATTAAGCAAATCTGTTAATAGTTTACTTATTTACTCCTGAAATAAGTAATGGCATGGTAGCCAATTCAACACTGGATATCCCATTTTCTCCTCCCCACATTTCTTGTGGATCAAATACCGGCTTTCAGTTGAGAAATTGACCCCAATCGGTTCTCGTTTGATTCAGGACTAATCGCTATAAACGGAAACATAGCGCTACATTCAACCGTCTTCCCTGAGATCTTGCAAGCGAGATGGTACCGATGACCTTGAGAGTATTGCACCAAACTATGTAACTAGCACTACCTAAGAATATCCTTTTGGCCTTCTGGGTCTATGTACCTAACACACTTGTCATTTAAACTGCAACGTAAGCAATTGGAGCATAAGCGTCTGGCCATTGTTAGGGTAACAGCATACGTTCCGCACAATTTGATTTGTCATAATTTTATTTATTTATTTCTCAAATCTCTTTTCCCATACTATCTGTTTACATGATATTCTTGGATTTCCTCTTTTCTTTATAAACAAATATATCTACCTTTGCCGATATATCTGCTAAAAATTTTCATTATATTTAAGAAAGTTTAGCCGGTCATCGATCTCTTGTTCATTGCGCATCGCTTCGGAGCGAGTTTCTTCAGAATGCAATCCTCTTCTTCACCAGATCTGGAGAGAACCTAAATTTCGCTGCTGTGTGGTAACATAGGTGGACGTTAAGATGTGAAGAGCGTTCAATTTTCAGTAGTTAAAACGTATGTGATCTTTCCTCACTTTTCTTTTTCACATGGCAGAAGTAGTTTATTCTCATCCAAAAATCCTATAATGCTTGCCGATATTCTATATTTTCTGAAAAAGGTTTTTTGAACAAATTAGTTCAAATGAAAAAATCGAAAATCATAAAGACATAATCAAATAGTTACCCTATGTATCTTATTTTGTGAGCTAAAAATGATAGAATAAAAGATAAAGTTATTTCACATAACTATATATGAAATATAAAGTCATAATTTTAGATGAATCGTAGTTGTATGTACATTTCAAATTTTAGTTAACAATCTGGAATCCTTCTGGTAAATTTGGGGCTTTCCTACGTTCAGAATCAAGTAGGAGTTTTAGCGACAAATATTCCCTTTGGGAAAGTTAAGTATTAGAAGTAACAAACAAAACAAGTTTAGTTTGTTATAAAGCCTTTAGAAGACCAGTATTAATGGTATAAATGATGCTGTCAATTTATTCCTACCCCCACGTCATCCTGTCCGCATTAGATCTTCACGCGTATATGTTGTATTATAATGCTCATGAACATGACTTACTAATTCCTATTAGTATTTTGAGTTTAATAAATACATGCAAGGAAAAGTAGTTTGTTGCGGGGAGAGAAAGGCTGGAGAATTCTAGTTTTTGCACTCTAAGCTATTCCGTTTAGAGCCATAACACCTAGAATCATGGAACGTTCGGACATTCGATTCTTTCCAGGCAAAGGCAATTTCTTCTTTTCCAGACCTTGAAGCTGTGAAGAGATAAATCTACAATATTTAAATCGGAAAGAAAATATAGATGGTTTAAATAAATTAAAATATGATCTGCTTTAGCAGCAAACAATCGAGGCCCATATACAAGCATTGATAATACTAGACTAAGATTGAGAAGATGAACGAATTACAAAATTAGAAAAGCTGTTTGTAAATAATTAGAAACCTATTCGACATAATTGTTCAAGCTCCACTACCGATGAGGAATTAGAGTAAATCCATTTTATGACTGTCTTATGAAAATCATAAAATAGTAATTTACATTATGAGAAATTGTTTAGAGAACTAATTTATAGGATTGTAAACTAATCAATTCTCAAAAAGTCTATCAGCTAAACAGCCAAATTTGTTTACAATAGTAAGTAAATCCCTTTGTTTAGGTCTTTTTTTTATTTTACGTTATGATAGCATTCACATTCATATATGTAGCCAAACAATGAAATAATTTTAATCTACAAACTTTCATTGAATAAATAATTGCAGTGCAAAATATTTCTGAAAATCATAATTTTCCTAAATTTTGAGCCTTCTCGCATTGGAAAGTTGTTTGTCTTGTTGTCTCTTCCAATCTGCCAAATCGGAAATCTCTACTGTGGTATTGTTTGTGTGTGGTGCTTGAAGCAGGAGCTTTGGCGTACAATGAAGTGTGAGTCTCCCCTCTAGAGTATTTATTTATTCATATTGTTTGCACGCTTTGGATCCTGAAAGAGACAAGACTCCCCTTCATTACCCTTGCCTTACCTTTTGCTGTCGTCCCTCCATTATTATTTTTTTAATTTCATATTTCTGTCGTTTTCTATCCCTTTGTTGTTTTTTTTTGCCACAGTCAGTAGGCAAAGAGGTCTTGTTAAAGTCGAAGTCCCGTTTATGCCTAAAAAATCTGAGTTTCGATCATGAAACTGTTACATCTGGCTCTTAGGATTCATACATTTTAAGGTGTTATTATTTCTTCGATAAATCAAAATATACCCAACGTTAACATCTTATCAAAGGAATATTTGCAAGGATTCCTTCGGCGAAGTATATAGGAAGTACAAAACCTGAATAAAATTTGGGACATCTTTTTAGTCGCAGGCGAATCTACATCTCACTATGTCGGTCAGTCGGTCGGTACCCGTTGTGTTTTTTTTTGGGGGGGGGGGGGTAATGACATTGTAACTACTCCATCGATTCTGAGTAATTTTGAAACCTTTATGTTATTTGGCAATAACTTTATAACTATTCGGCTGATTCTAACGAAATTGGAAAGCCTAAAGTTGTTTTAAATTCTCTTTCGAATCATATAATTGTTAACGTTCTCCTAAGGTTAGCCCTGGAACTTTTAAATAGGCAGTGAAGAAAGCGCAAATCTCCTGGTGCTGACTTTGTCCAGTGCGGTAAGCTAGTTCTTTTTTAACAGGGTGGAAGCGTTCTATTAAAATCCATGCAAATATTATTCAACTTATACACTTCTTCAAGCTTAGCAGGTTAATGGTGCATTAGTTATTTAATATGTCATTAATATTTGTTTAAATTTTAAAATTAAGAAATTTTCTTGCATTAATATTAATATAATTAAATCTAATTCAATTATAATTATTAGGTGCTACAAATTTCGGCTGTAAATCATCTAACATATTAATTGTATTAAATAAATAGCTATTTTTCTAAGAACCAGGCGTATTATTGAATAACTTTTTAAAATCGATCCTAAAAAACAATGCTCTCTCACAACAAAAAAATACAATGAATATTCACTGCTCAAAAACAGCAAAACGCACAAATTTAAAAACAAATATACAAGAACAGAAGATTGCATTCTTTTTTCCCTCAGAACCTTACCTTGGAAGATTGACGGTCTTTCCTGTTAAAACCTTTTTTTCGTTTAAAGCCCTAAAAATACCATCTCTTCTCTGGTATTTTCCTTTGAAGCGGACTAAATGGAATTTCCTTATGCGGAGCATCACATTGGAAACCAAAATGGATTCGTATCTCATTTGGCATTCACACCAAATAGGATCCCCACTGCGCTCCCAGCTACCCTCGTTTTAGGTATTTGTTTTTTACGTTCGCCTTTCGGTTCTAACAGAACAGTGGCAAAAATAGGCAAAGTTTTTATTGATGCATTTCACGTCATCGTCATTCGGAGAACTCAGCCCAAAACAAGACTACGCTCTTAAGCAGAACGCGAGTTGGAATCCAAAGTCCATCATATTTTATGGCTTGCGGGGAGCTAAGATTCTGCCACTGGGAAGTAGCCCAATAAGATTTTACGGCGGATTGTTTCTTTTATTCCCTACTTGTTTTTCTAAGTCTTTTATTTTATGATTATCTGGTATTTATATTACTCAAAAAAATACCTACTATTTTTTCTTGTTTAAACTTTCATGGGAAACTGTAGCAAAGGGGAAAGATAGCATTAAATCGTTTATAGAGTGAAATTGAGATCCTGCGTTATTGAGCTGTAGGGAATGGATTTGATATTTGCGTGTAATGATAAAAAATAATATTAACAGTCCTAATTTTCACCTTGAAAATAATAAAATACAACCATTTTCAGTTTTGGATGCAATAGCGGTGCAATACAAAGTTAGAATCAAATTAATAGGTAGATAGAAGATGTTTAACTCTTAAATTAAATACGTGTTTTCGAATGAACTTTAACACAAAAAAATCTAAATGTAAATTAACATTAGTTTATCCTATAATGAGTAATCTGAAATCTCACTAACTCATAACTTATAAACGTTGGGATCCTTTGATTGCAAAGGAATTTCTTCATTTAAAAAATAGTTCTTATTACTTCTACTCCTCTGTATAAGAATTACCCCTAAATGAATGTATGCTGGTGACTTACTAATGCAATAAGAAAAGAAAGGATTCTTCCTTCTGGGACATCTTCTTTGATAAGGCGAAATGATGAATAAAACCAAGAAAGATAGGTAAGGCGTCGTAAGATTTTGAATCATAGACAATGTAATTGCCCTAAAAAACCAAAAGAAGTGACTAGATATAAAAGAATATGGTAGAGTTGGATTTGATTGTTCCAAGTTTCTTATCACCTTTTTCCAATGACTTAAAAAGCCTTGAATTACGAATTCTCTATTTTAATAGTAAATAATAACCATATTAAGCAATGATGTATACCTATTTCTATGTAACCTTGCCCATTTTTTTACTTAAAGATTAAAAAACTACAAATTAAATACTAGAAAATATAATATAAAATAACAGCTTAAACAAATAAATTTATGCAGCAAATAAGTATCATTAGAATAATTTCAAACAACATAACTTTCTTCTTATTACATGTACAGAATTATCATTATCTATTTAATTCCTCAAAATAATTAGTAAGGATATTGTCGTTTTGGAACAGATATTTATTAAAATTCGAGCGAAATTTACTGTTGGGAATACATAATTCAAGATGCTATTTAATTAACAAGTACTCTCATCGAGTTGAATAGTGAAATTCAAGTGGAGATTAAATATAATGAGTTGCTGTAACGGTGTCTCATTTCCTGGGAAATTACACCACTTTGTGAATATATTCCATATTAATCTTTACCTGAGTTTGCATAAATAAATGGGTTATAATTTCTTCTTAAATATTCAAGGAATATTGCATTTTCTCAGCTATATCTTTGATGAACTATGAAATAAGAATATGCAGCGAGAAAATCTCGGGGCCCTCCCGGGTGATTTGATTTAATGAGGGTTAGCTTAAAGATTGGTGAATAAATGTTTAGAAATAAGTTGTTCTTATGGTGTAATATGACATTGAATTTTACGCAATTAAACGCGTTATTTTCAAAAGAAACTACATATTTTACTTGATTATATTCTGACCGATGGAGGAAATGGGACAGGGAAAGAACTAAATCCCAGGCAGGAAGGCGTCATCCACATGAGCTATGTATGCCTGGACGAACAATATCGGCCTCCTTTGCGAGGAGCAGCTCAACCTTTTCTTATTTCACGAATGTGTAGCTATGTAAAAAAGAAGGCAAAATGGCGCTTAGAGTATAAAAAAGCAATTCCTACTCCATTCGTCTGAGCCAGAACCGTGTCGCCAAATTTTCGAACTTTTACGCCGCTCCCCAAACATCGTTTTCAGGATTTCTCTCAAAGGAACTCTAAAGTTTAAGGGTAAAAAGTTTATTAACACAAAATTAAGATGTAATCTCCTCAACGGGGAGTGAACGGGTGAAAACATCCGAAATTACAAACTAAATTCTTAGCCTAATCAGGTAACATAAAGATTATTCTGACAGTAACTGTTTTGGAATTGGAAGAAATATATATATTTTCAGATAATTCTGGATGGTTATTCATACAAATGGATATTATTTGATTTTTATTTGTAAAAAGGAAGAGTCAAACCGTTTACTCTTTTAATTAGGATCAGGCTAGGAAAATATTACCAATGCTTTTCACGCCTAGAAATCTTGAAACCTTGCGTTTGCCCGATTTCAGTCGGCATTGAGCCTAACTTTCTCCTATCTAAAGTCGCGTGTATCTATCGCCTAATTAGTGTAGTATCACGACTTATTTTACCGCACACAAAAGAAGCAAAGTCATGGCCCTAATAAGTTACAAGGGATTGTAGATATGTCAAGTCACTAAGCAGAGGTTCCTCTCTTTCTTTAAATTACTAAGGGCGCTCTTATTTATACTGAACTAAAATATATTTTAAGTAGCAATACAAATAATAGTGGTATATTTAACAGTACTCGATATGCATTTATTGCAGAATCTGGGCGAATCAGAAAAGACGCGTGCCCTCCAGGTATATAATTCCTCAAGGACGAAAGTAGATCTTTAGACATAGTTTACTTAGACTTCGCTAAAGCTTTCCACACCCTCCTTCATAGACGAGTACTAAATAAACTTTTTGCTCATGAAATTAGAGAAAACGGCCTATAATGGATATAGTCGTGGCTTACTTAGTAATCTTAAGCAGATATTTGTTTTAAACGGTAAATATTCTGAGTGAAAAAGTATAACTAGTGGCGTGCCCTAAGGGTCTGTGTTTGTACCATTGTTCTTCCTTATTTATATAAACAATTTGGACCAGACGTACTTGGGAAATTATCCAAATTTACGGACAACAAAAAAATTGCTGTTAAAACTTTGAATGTAAACGATAGCAAATTAATTCAGTGTGATCGACATAAAATCTTTAAATGGTCTAATGAAGGGCAAATCAATTTAGACGAATGTAGACTTTTGCGCGATGTTCGAAATAACTCAAGCTTAAATATGAAATGGGTGGTAAAAATCTTATTTTCGTGGATGAAGTAAAAGATTTAGAGGTCGGGTTTCAAATGATTTTAAGTTTAATAAACAGTGTGACAAAACATGTAAAAAGGCGAACCGAATACTTGGATTTATTTTAAGAAGTTTTCAGTATTAACACCAAGATATAATCATACCTCTATATAAATAGGTCGAATATCAAACAATTAAGTATATTAAAACTATCAATTCTTGAAATCAGGCGATTGTTAACTGAGGGTTTCGAAGTATTTCAAATTTTAAATAAATTTGAAAGCGTAAATTATGCAGAAAAGTAATTAAAGAGGACCATGGTATCACACGTAATAACGGTTTTAAACTGTTAGGATGGAGGTTTCAAACGAACATAGTTAAAAAGATTTCACCTTAAAAATCATCGATAAATGGAACATAATCTCCCCAGAGGTAGTAATTGCTAGTAGGGAGAATTGTTTTATTAGCAAAATTGACCAGTTATTTTAGGAATAATGATATTGTATAAATAAGGAACCATGATGTTGATTAAATATCACATGAGTAAAGGTAACGACAATATCAAAAAGAGGACTACTAGCATATTAGTATAGAATGGGACTGGCCTTTGAGTGGAGTAAGTATTCCTTGTTATATCCCTTTAATCATGTAACTATACTATGTATCTAAGTCTACAGGGTAGTCGACAGATGGGCTCTAAGATTTTAAAAAAACTATGTAAAAGGCTAGGATATGTTTATTGAGGAATTATACTATAAGGACTTAGGTGGGTAGTCTCGAAGTTGGATCAAATTACTCCTTTAGGCGAGGGTGTTGCGCGAGTCTCTTACAGTTATTTAGACTTTCTATTGAATAATGTGCACCATACTGGGCAAATCTTTTGTATATGCAAGCTTTGAATTGAGTGATAATTAAAGATGTGACTATTGCTTCAGGTAATGCATTCTGCTGGAAGTATTTCTGTTAATAAAGTGATGTTTTCTGATATCTAAACACCAATGGTGTATAATGAGTGTCGTAGAATACTTTTTTGATCGCCACTTTTGTCGTGGAATACCTTTTATCGTGATACACTCCTTTTTTTGAAGTATGCTTTTGTCTAAGAGTGCTAATTTTGTTGTTTTTAAGGAAGAGCCGCTTCAACAGGTAAGAATATAAAGAAACGCACATGAATTATCCACAAATAAAAATATATCTTAAATTTAACAATTTACTACACAAAAAAAACATTAACCACAGATTTATTACGAATTTAAAATACACAAAAAATGCCTACAATTAACTTGACCCTCTAATATTGGCTAACTCGATGCTCACTTCAATACAATAGAAATAGGCTAATTGTTCCTACTGGAGTTTAAATACCTTGGTTGTTCTGGCGGTGGGTTTGAGTTTGACCTTGAACTCAATAAGCCCAGATACCACAGGATCTGGTGGGTCCTTTGAGGCGTGCTTCGACCAGATTGTTGGAGGTGGACTGGATGACTTGGCAGTCACAAGGTACTTTGGCGAGTGAAGCAGATGTGGGTCCACCCGGTATTCAGGGGGGGGGGGTCTTCTTCAAGGGCGAGAACTATTACGGTGCTTTAGGAGGTACCAGGATAGGCTGAGTCTCTCTGGCGAGAGTAGGGTTGAACTTGGTTCTTAAACCAAGTCAACTTATAGTTCGGTGTGACCACCGAGTAACTGGCTCGAGGAGGAGCTTTTTCTTTTTCGTTTCGGAAGCCCTCAAGGTCAAGGACTATCAAGGTGCTTTGTGCTACACCAGGATAGTGGGGGGGGAGTTTCTCTGACGAGAATCAGTTAAACTTGGTTCCTAAACTAAGTTAACTTAGAGTTTGCTGTGACCACCGGGTAACGGGCTCGAGGGGGAGCTTTTTCGTCTTCGTTACGTAATTCCTTAAGGGCGAGGAATACCCCTGGGCTTTAGGATGCACCCAGATAGGAGAAGTCTCTCGGACGATACTAAGTTGAACTTGAACAAGTTAACTTAAAGTTCGGTTTGATAACCGGGAACTAGCTTGATGATGATCTTCTTCTTAGTTCCAGTCTTGGTAGCTCGGCCTCCATTGCCGAGGACTTCGTAGCCTGGCGACTAACGTATTCTACCCTTCCAGTCTTGGTAGACTGGCCTTTCTTGCCGGGGACTACGTAGCATGGCGACTAACGTATTCTACCCTTCGCAAGTGCTTGGTATTTATACCCTGTCACCCCACTTGGGGTAGGGGTAGAAGATGGGGAGATTGTGGACGGGCTGCAGGAGGGTTCTTACTTCAACGTTTTTTCCTCATCAAGTCTTACCTCTGCTCCAGTTGGCCTTCGAGTTTGAGAGAAACTAGTCTCCAATTTCGTACTTGAGGTGAAATTGAATATACCTCGTAGGGAAGATCTTGCAGTATAAAACCGTTCGGCTTTTCATAGAGACGAGTGACGAGGGGCTGTGGTTACGAGCTTGACTCACGGTGCCTGGCCCGTATGTTTTTACTGTTAACGTCCCGTGTCTTAACTGGGAGATAACCGGAGATGGGCGATTCCCCTACAATTAGGCCTAATGAGTTGCATGCTCGGGCCAGTCTCCCAACCTTACTCCTAAGCTTCAATTCAGGAACATATTACTATCGTAATAGCCCTTTATTACTAAAAATCCTTCGATTATGTCACCCCTGAATATTTCGTATGCAAGGGGTGGGAGTTCCAACGTCCTCAGCGTTCTTTATATGGTAGAATCTTAAGTAGGGGACCATCCGTGTTGCCCTTCTTTGTACTTGTTCCAGACTCTCACTATGCCATACACCTTTGGAGTGCCATACACATATCCCATTTTCAAGGTGGCATCTTACTAGAGTCTTACACATTATGTTCAAAGTTGTTATTTTCATAAACTTGAAAGATCTTTTTATTGCTCCTATGATTTTGTATGCAGTCCATGATTAAACTAGGATCTATGGTTAATGTAAAAGCCGATGTCTTTCTCTATATCACTTGGATCCACTCCAAGAGGCCCAACCAAAAGTAAGTCTGAGGAGACCCATGAAAGTTACCCGATTCACTGGGTCACACATATACCACGAATTTCTTTATCAATCATACATGTTATCTAGAGCTGAGTACGTTAACATCATAATTCATCATACTGCGATTAAATTTTCAAAGAATTGTAAACTAATTTTTGAACATTCTATTTTCAATGAAGAGTATAGTTTGGGGTTGACAATTCATATATATATATATATATATATATATATATATATATATATGTCAAGTAACAAATAGGTATTTGGATGAAAGGAAAATTTCGGAAAAGAGTTTGTCATTAAAGTTGTAATAGATAAAGGTTTAGAGTTCAAAACCTAATGTGGAGTCTACAAATACCGACCTTGAACAAATCGGGAGTACACGCCGCTATCCCAAGCCTGTCTCCGTGGAGCAACCCAAGAAAATCTTATTGGAACGACTAAGAATTCACAGTGCTGCTGGTGGGAAGGGGAGAAGATCCTTCCGGAAATGGGTATTTTGCCGCATTCCTTCACGTATGAGCGAATTTTGCATAAACGCAAACGCCTTTTGAAGTCTGCCCTGCATTAAGATTACTGGGCTGTTTCGCTTGAGTAAATAAGTTTCCAAGAACCTCGAAATTTTCCGCTGATTTACGTAAATTAAGGCCAATTTATTCAAAAGGACAGCATAATTAAGAAGCAAATTGGATAAGCCATCCGTTTGGAAATTTAGATAGCCTAAGTTTGTACTCATAGAATAGCACTAATTAATCTAGGATTGTTCTACAAATATCCGAAATGTGCGAGGATACATATTTAAGCTTTATTTCTTGGCCTGAGTGTTTAGAAGGAATTTACTTTCCATTTTTACAGCCATAGACGAACGGATTTGTTCCCTAAGCAAGATAAGAAATTGTCCATTTCTATTTATACCTACCGCAATCTGCGATATTGTCAAATTTCTACTCATGACATAGTAATTTTTATTAAAGATAATCTTAAGAAATATGATTATAATTGATTTGTAAAACCAATAAAAATGTTATAGAGCAAATTACATGGTAAACATTCAAGTTATTTGATATAAATTGCTTTGAATCAATAGTTTCTGTAATTAAGATTGGCCATTGGAGCTCCGGTTGCCGAAAGGTGACTTGCATAAGGAAAATGAACCGATAAAGGACATAGGTGATAAAGGAGAAAAATACCACAATGAGACATATTAAGTCACATAAATCATGTTATGTCGCAGTTTTTGTAGATTAGTCTTTCCTCTTGAAAATTTCAGATTTAGAATAAATTAGATTTTATGAGATAAAGTAACGACAAGCTCTCGGGACTAAATTCATGAGTAATCATTTTACTAGTAGTCGTTGGAAACTCTCATCTCTTTTTAATACGTAAACTAAAAAAACAACAAAAACAACCTGAATAACCAAATGAACCGTATTATTCTTCTTCTTATTATTATTATCATTCTTCTTATTATTATGTATTAAAATTATTTATTTTATTAGTATTATTTATTATTATTTATATTAATTATATTTATTAGTATAAGTTTTTATTATTAGTTAATAATATTATTTATTATTATTCTTTATTATTATCATTATGGCTATCCCCTCAACCTTGTCTACCCACACTTTGTAACAGGAGTGTTCCCACCAGGAACACTCCTCCTGGTGAATTGTTGCGGCAGTCATGGTGACTTAGTGGACTGCATCAACTCCTCAGATCAACTACCACCATGGTATGCTAATAATTGCTGATTACCCACTCTTCTCCTTAGTTGACCCGCCTATTTATACCTCTCTTTATTAAATCTCCTTCTGCACCTTTGCAAACCTTGTCTCCATAGAGGTTCTGGTTACCATGCGCACTTTCGTCCTACTATGAGGTTAGTCAATTTGCATTGTATACCATAAGGTCCGCTCCAGCTGCGAGAGCCGAATGTTAGCTGGTTACTCCAAGTATTAGGTACGAGGGTGTTGGGCCGTTTTCTCTGCTCACTTTCCTCGAGTAAAGATATAATGTGGCTATGTCGGCACCATCCGTAATAGTTAAAGTTCCAAGAAAACTTTCGCTAAAAGGCTGGCCCGGTTGGCAAAGCTCATCAACGCTGGATCTGGACCGTGTATGCGTAGATGATCACATTCTGGAGTTTTCTGATCTTATGGAAACTTAATTCTTAACTTCACTAAACATCGGTGTGGGTCATAGTATCTAATTTCCATGTGCCTATTCTTCTTTTTCTTCAAATATGGCGACAATGGAAGGAAGTAGTAGAACTGCGCAAGGAGATCCGCCTCCTAAGCACAGCTTGCCCATTTCATATTTTTGGGAAACGAGGTAACACGAGATACCTCTTAGACCGATGGAGGAGCTCTCCTATCACCATCTGCGTCTTGTTAAAGAAAAAAAAGATTGCCCCATCTCCTAAAAGCAGAAAAAGATGGCTCCAATTTCTGAAAGCCGAAAATGCTTGGTACCTCTTCAAACATTGAAAACTGATCCTGCAACGTTTATTTAGCGAAAAATGATCGATCTATTTAAAAGTAGTGACAAATGATCGTCCACCCCTTAAAAGTAAAATAGGATCGAACGACTTGTGAAAGCGATAAATGTTTGTTCCATCTTAAGAAAGGAAAAAATAAAGATCGCTCCATTATCTAGAAGTGAAAAATGATAGTTCTTTATGTCTAAAGCTAATAATGTTCGGTCTATGATCTGAAAACGAAATAAGATCGCCCTACCTTGAGAAAACTAAAAAACTGATCGTTCCATTTTCATAAAATGATCGTTTTTCCTTCTGAAAGGGGAAAATGATCGCTTTATTTTCTTAAAGACACAAATAATTGCTTCCATTTCTGAAAATGAAAATTAATTGATCCATGATCTGAAAGCGGGATATGATCTCTCCAACATGTTAAAGCAAAAAATAATCAAACCCTCTTATGAAAGCGAAAGATTTTTGCTCCCACTTCGAAAGCAAAAAGTGTTCACTCCATTTTATGGAAGCGTAAAATGATCACTCCATCCTTTTAAAGTGAAAGATGATCAGTCTTCCCTCTGAAAGCGAAAAATGTTCGCTCCACTTTCTCAATGTACTAAATGAAACTGTTACATTCTTAAAGCAGAATATGATCGTTTTTAAAGTCAGAAATGTTCGTTACCACATTTGAAAGCGGAAAATGTTCGCTCCATCTTAAGAAAAGCGTAAAATGATCGCTCCATCTTTGGGAAGAGGAAAATAATCGCTGCGCCTTTTGAATGGGAAAAAAATGTTTGCTCTTTTTTCTATAAGCGAAAATGTTTGCTTCCGCTTCTCAAAGCGAAAAATGTTGCTTCATCTTATGAAATCGAGAAATCTTCGTTGCATCTTTTGAAAGCTAAAAATGCCTGCTTCAAAAAGATATGATTCATCTTATGAAATCAATATACTTTCACTGCCTTATTTTAAAGAGAAAAATTATCGCTCTTTTTTCATAAAACGAAAAGTTAAAACACTAAGGTCAAAGACTCCAAGATTTGATTCACATGCTCTCAACTTTTCCCTTATGATTAAAAATGCCATCGTCGATCGTACGTGTTTCTTTATTCTCACAATACAAACATAAAACCTTAAATAATCATAACTCGTAGTAATACACTTATGGATAAATAGTTTGCCAATTTCTAGTTATTTTTCTTCACTCTTTTAGTTATTTTTAACTCCAAATGATCCTTAGACCTCTTCGAAGCGACCATCTTCTCATAAACTAACTTACCCCTCCAACATAAACCAATAAACAAAAGGGAATAATTATTCGCTTTAAGAGATTTAATTAAAAAATCTTTTTTCGATAAATGGAGAGAGTTTCTAATTTTCATTTATCCTCATTATTTCTCTCCTTTTTCAAAATTATCTCCTCCTTGTGTTGTTTTTCTTAAATTCCCCCCAAATTTGGTGAGATAATTATTTTGATAAAACAACAATTCGAAAAACTATAAAAAGACGAACATGTCCTAAATAAGTTTTTATTTTCGGATTTAGTTTTTTAATCGTTCGTTTAAAAAGCAGAGAGAAACAAATTTAATTACTTCAATGTGCCTTAGTTTAAATTTGTCTTCAATTAAAGTTTAAATTAGGAAGGTAAAAAAGAGAATTCAAATTCCTTGAAAAATGATTTTCTCGAGGAATCTTAATGCAATTAAATTGAAAGTGCAGGATTAATTAGAGCTGCATATACATGCGACGGGCGGTCAATAAGTTTTTCAATTCGGATATAAGAAAACGAGTTATGAAGAAAAGTGTTTTAATATTTTTCAATATAATTACCTTCGACCTTAATGCACTTGCGCCACTTGTCCCTGAGGCTTCGAATTCCCGACAACCAGAAATCTCCCGACTGCTGTTCATTCCACTCCTGGACAGCGAGCTGCACATCTTCATTGTCCCCGAACCGGCGTCCACGCAGTGCAGCCTTAAGCTGACGGAATAAAAAGTAGTCACTAGGGGCCAGATCTGGACCGTAGGGCAGATGGTTGAGCTCCTCGAATCCGCACTCGCGCAGGGCAGATTCTGAAACTCTGGCCTTGTGGACTATGACGATGTTGAAGTCGATCATGGGGCGTGAGGTTTTGTGAGGTTTCTAGGGACCCAACGATCAGAGACCCTGGTCATGGCCAAATTGTCGTGGATGATGTTGATAACACTTCCATGTGATATTCCAAGTTCTTGCTCGATTTTTTCAACCTTCACCCGTCGATTTTTTAGGATCATCCTCTGCACCCGGACCAAATTATCCTCGTTGTTCACGTCTGACGGGTGTTCTGGACGGGGATCATCTTCAAGGAACTTACAACCATGGCGGAACTCCCTATTTCAGCGAGAAATGGTTGCATAGGAAGAAGCGGTGTCGGTGTACACTGCAACCATGCCTTCATGGGTCTCTTTTGCATTCTTGCCTGCCTTGGTCAAAAATTTGAACACTGCGCGGTGCTCAACCTTTTCCATTGTTGAAAAATTTGTGACTGACGATCTGCGATCAGCTACTGCTTCTTAAATAGACGATGCAGGAGCGTGCGGCTTCAGTTCCTGACTTAGCATAACTTGTCCTAACACCCCCACAAACAGCCATCCCCCTTTCTCTGTTTTTCCATACCGATACGCAAAACTTATTGACTGCCCCTCTTATAATGTGTCGTTACATTTATAAAATGTTATTACACACTTAACCACAATATGTAGCTATGGTTATATGTATATATACTCGTATTTGTTTGCATTTGTCATCTTTCTAACCTAAAATTCCCTGAAAGGAATAGAAGGTAGTCAGTATGAAAGAAATTTATCACATGGAAGTAAAAAGTAAACCATAACTTGAGCTTGATTTTAAAAACAACCAGAATAAAATTAATAAAACTAACAAGTGCTACAATATCATTAACAAAAAATAATTAAAATAACGAATAAAAATAAAAGGCACTCGTTGATCTCTGGGAGAAGCTTGCCTTGCTCAGAAACACACGTATCAAATAACGTGAAAATTCAAGTTCCTTTTCCAAAAGTCAACTACCCCACAACCAAGAGAGCAAGAGTTTGAGGGCAGCACAAAGAACAAGCCATAGCAACCGCGCTCTTCACCTTGTAAGGTACTTAGCTTGAAAGCCACCCAGAGTTCTTATTGAACCAAAACCTTCGTATATGATTTGTGGCCTCAAGCTTTCTTTGCCGATTGGGAGAAGATAGACTGCATCTAGTACAGGAGTAGGCAACCCTTTTCAGCCAGGTGGCTGGATTTGAAAAATTTTTAAGCCACATGGCCGTAAATCTTTCAATATTTGAACAAACTATTTGGTCAACTTTGTTATTTATTTTATGACTAGATCAGAAATTTTCCTATAAAATATTTACAATTAATCTTACCTTTAATGACTCATTTAATGTTGCATATCATTTACAAGTAGTTTGCTATTTATTTCTAGCATGGTAGTCCTCAACTTGAGGTGATCTTCGAAATGTAAATGAGGGAGCTGAGTTTTCAACTTTGTTTTCATTAGCGTCACGTAGGTGAAAGAGGATTGACAGGAATAAGTATTTGCAAAGCAAGAAAACATATTTTGAGCATTATGATGGAGACGAGTGTAATCCATTTCTTTTTTACAAATATTAGTGGACCTTTTTTAAATTAATTTGACATTTTACAATGTTATCCACTGAAAATTCTATCAACTCTACCTGCAAAATGACCAGCACTGTAGAAATATCTCCTAAGTGAGATTGAAAAGCTAGCTTTAAAGATGCCTCTTGTATTTATGGAATTGAACTGATGCAAATGGTTCTTCTTTTACACTTAATACTTTTGTCAAGTGAGGCAAATGCTCTCCAGCTTCAGCCAACTCAAACCCAGTAAGGATCTTTTTTTAAAATACTCACTTTTTTGGAAATGCCTGGATATGTCATAAATAGGTTTGGTTTTACCTAGAGGAGTAATATTTAATTCATTGTGTTTGTCATTACCTCACATAAAAATGCAGCGCTCGGAATAAACTCATCATTTATCAATTCACAATGTATATTATGATCACTATAAAAATTGACTATTTGGTGTTTCAAATTAAAAATTCTGTCCAAGACTCTTGCCCGACATAATCAACGGACTTGAGAATGATATGGCAAGTCTAATTTGGGTTAAATCGTCGTTCTGGAGCAGAGCACGAAACTGACGATGACGAATGAAATGGCTTGTGATAAAGTTAACAATGCCTATGCTTTTCCTAAAGGGGTTCTTTTAGAGTGGTAGATTTTGCTGATGACAATGAAAATTAATTAAAGAATTTGGATTGTGTAGTTAATTTTTTTAACAGCCCAATAAACCTTTCACGGGAAGCTTTTATGGGAGGAAAACCATCTGTGCATACACTTATTAGGTTATAACGATTAAGCTTTACTTCTCAGCATTTATCTTTAAAAGCATCAATTTGGCGAGTTTTATCTCTAAAATTACATAAAAAGTAATTCTGTAGTACAATAAAAATCCTCCCTTATTGTACGAATAAAAATTAATACTTGCGCTGAATTAGTAATGTTAATTGATTCATCCAACGCCATGGAAAAAAATACACTTCCTTTTTAATTATTGTATTGTTATTCGATTTCGTTACAAGCTAATACATGTTGAAGGTTTCTTATTGTTTTATCAAAACTAACCTACTTCAGAATTATCTAAGGAAGACAAGTCACTAGTTACCTACACAACATTAGAGATTTCAAAGCATACAGGCAATCCGGACTGCCAGAGACGCGGGAAAATGCTAATTAAATAGCGCCTAATTAAGATAGATTTATAATTTTTAAAAAATAATTTTCATTTATTAAAGATTTTAGTAGATTAAAATATAAATCAAAACTTTTCCAAACAAAATACTAATTAATAGAAAACTAAATAATATTTAAAAAGTGTACCAAAAAATACAAAAAAATGTTATTATCGTAGTTTGCGGCCTTGTATCAAGCAAATAAGAGGTGAAACAGAGCCTAGAAGATATTCACTGGTAAAGGTATCATTTCTCTGTACTTTCTGAAAGTTTCAAAACAATTTGTAAAAAAATAAAGGAGAAGATATGATTTTACTACATTATCTTCGTTAAGAGAAACGAATCGTAATTCGTGCAAATATCTGAATATTGTTTTCGCCAAGCGAATACGGAAAAAATGTTATTCTAAATTTATTTTTTAGCCGGCACGGGTGTAGTACGTACTTGAGTCTAGTTATTCTTGCTAAACGAATGAAATTTACCATTATAAAATAGAAAAAATTCTATAAAAATTTATTTCATATTAAAAGGCTTCAAATGGTCGCATTTGGACATTGTAATAGGCCGCAGGTTGCCCAATCCTGATCTAGTCTGGCATATCCAGTGACGAGGAGAAGGATTGCCTTTCCTGGAAATTAGCTTCAGGCAGAAAATGAAAACAGATGTGGCATGAATCTTTTCTGCGAAACACAGCAAATGTATTAATTCTCTATCCCCCACTCCCCAGAGACATGCCCAAGATTGCCACGAATTTCATTGGTCGTATAGAAAAGCCCGTGTGCATGTGAGCACATGTCGTGTGAGGAAAGACGAGAGACTTCGATACACGCAATAAGAACTACGTGATACTTTTTGGTCAAGATATTCATATGCTTATAGAATGAATAATGTTAAGGCCTGGGAATAGCTTGAAGGTTGGCAGGGAATCATTTAAACTCGACTTAACAATGTGTCGCCTTATATTGTTATTTGACATAAAAAAGCTTGGCCTGATTCCAGTATATCTGATATTGTAAATTTATGATTTAATTAAGATATTATTTGAGATGTTTGCGGTTCTCTATCATATTTTTTTCGTATATTAATTTGTGTAAGTTTCTTCTGGTTTAGTCAATGTAGGATTGGCTGAAATTTTTGCAAGGTATTATGTAGTTACATTTAGATTCTTATGAGGAGGATTCTTTTATAACTTCATTTTATAATGTGCCAGAGAAAAGGTTTTATAGTGTGCCAATGGGTTGGGTTTTTTCTGTTGTCAAGTAGGATTCAAAGTATTAATGTCTGTGATGGAAGTACTCTTAAGCTTTTCGAATTATTGTCCTGTGTAATTTGAGTAGCCAACTCTTTGTTCTTTTTGTAATTTGTGTACATGCTTATGTTGCCAACTGGTTTAATTCGTGAATTTAGTTTGGTAATTACCGTTAGGTTGTCTGATTAAAATATTTGATTAGTTTCCAAAATTTTCCAAGATGCTGGGGTTTGGGGAAGGTAGGATAGTATTTTGGAACGATTGGTGGTAGAGAGATTAATGGGGATGTGCGTATTGAAGTGAGGGTTATTGAGTAGGATATGGCTGTTTCTCACTCTGTGTGTGTGTGTAGTCTTGGAGATGATGGAGGGTGGGGGGCATTTCTAGTATGTCTGTGTTTTTGATTTATGGATGCATTTATTGTATGTATGAAATATGCAGAGCTTTTTCAGGGGGTGAATTGAACTAAACCCACATTCTGTTAACTCGAGGTGATATGTTCTTAGCATATTAAGTTGGACATTGGCATTTGGATATGCATCCAGGGTTTCTCTCATTGTTTCGTGATAGAAAGAGAATTTGAGGTCATGGCCTTGAGGTTTAGAAAAGAGAGACATTGATAAAATTCATTGCGTGGATATATAGATAAATGAATTTATTAAACCTTAATTGAATTTACAGAGGCAAATATTCAGAAATATCCCTTCTCCATTTACAGGAATTTAATGTACAACATACGAGGGGTGGTCAATAAGTTTTGCAATTCGGATATAAGGAAACGAGATATGATGAAAAGTGTTTTATTATTTTTTAATATAACTACCCTCGACTTCAATGCACTTGCGCCCCCTGTCCCTAAGGCTTCAAATACCCGATAACCAGAAATCTCCCGACTGCTGTTCATTCCAATCCTGGACGGCGAGCTGGACATCTTCATCGTCCCCAAACCGGCGTCCACGCAGTGCAGCCTTAAGCTGGCCGACTAAAAGGTAGTCGCTAAGGGCCAGATCTGGACAGATGGTTGAACTCCTCGAATCCGCACTCGCGCAGGGCAACTTGTGCAACTCTGGCCTTATGGATAGTGGCATTGTCGTGGAGGAGCAGGACACCACGTGTAAACTTGCCTCGACGTAATATTGGCCTGTGATAGTCCTTTCACGAGGCGCATAGTCCACCATCAACACTACCTCAGAATCCCAGAAGATGGTGGCCATGATCTTCCCGGCTGAGAGTTGGGTCCGGTACTTGATGGGGGGCGGAGAGCCTCTGTGCTTCCATGCCATCCTTTCGAGCTTGGTCTCGGAATCCCAATGATGGACCCACGTTTCATCACCTGTCCCTATGCGTTACTCGAATCGTATCAAGTCTTGATTAAAGGAGAACAGCATCTCATCCGAACTTTGAGGACGTTGAAGTCGATCATGGGAGTGAGGTTTCTAGGGACCCAACGGGCAAGGACCTTGGTCATGGCCAAATTGTCGGGGATGATGTTGATAACAACGTCGCAAGGTTACTTCCGAAGACACTTTGTGCTTCGTCGTCATGATCCCGTACCGGATGGAAAGACAATTCGTCGGTGAGTTCCTAAATTTAGACAAATATTATAACAACGAAGCGCCACCCTCTTCGAAAGGAACGTTGCTTCGTTACGATGGATTCATGTTCTTAATTTACCATGCTCTCAACTACACGCAATGGTTGGTTGCTAACTGAAACACAAAATAAATGACACTTAATTTACTTTATACAAATAAAAAGTTCTTCTTATTTCTTGATGTCTTTATTTTTTATTAACCTTTGAAATCGAGGCCAATTTTCTGCCGTATCCTGAACTTCAGAAGCATGAACATATAGTCAAATATGCTTAGTTCGAGCCCTCAAAAAGAACTTCATATAGTAAAAATTAAGAACTATTTAAAATTACGAAATGAGTGATGATGAAACACCCCTAAAATATAAATTATAGAAAAATATTTATATTTTAATTTCCCAAATTCAACTTCTTTTGCATACAATAAGTTTCATAACCCTAAAATTCCTTTTTGCGTGTACGTTATTGTTAACTATCCCAATAAAAAAGGAACAAACCATAATGACATAAGAATATGTTAAAGATATTTATTTGTACGGATTTAAAGGATTTATTGGGATTATAATAAAAGAATCAACTCAGCAACAGAAATATAAACCATCACTAGAACCTTTTAATAAGCCCAAGTCAGTAATTCTTCTTAACGAACTAAATTAATGCGAAATTAAAATGCCATATCATCTTACCATGAACCACAAAAACGGTACAGGTATTGAAAACTAAAGTTAGGAGCTTTAAAATGAACTGAATTATATCCACATACATATCAATTAGTAATCCGGTTAATTAAAGAAGTTGAGATTAAAATCACCAAAAAATATCGTATAAGAACTTATATACATAGATACTCATCAATATTCCAGAATGGATCTCAAGATTGAATAGAAATTTTTTATTTGTTTATTTATTTAAACTTGTTAATGTTTGCCATTGCTTCGCTTTAATTAAAAATTGGTGCATTCCTATTTCACTCTGTCGCAATTCATTTAAAGTTTTTGTTTTCTAATTTTTATTTTCCGGATTTTCTGGGATGCTGAAACAGAAAGAATTAACTAGGGAAAATTGAGGTGAATTCAGGCAGCGAACACGAGAGAGAAAATCAATGAATTGTCACCAGGTGAAACTCGTACAGTTGCAGTTTTTTGGTCTCTTGAATTTTCTTATTACTTGAATCGCTATGAAGATGTTCAGTTTTATTTTGCATACATGTTTCTACTACATCGAGGAAACAAAATATAAATACATGATTCTTAATAACTTTGTTTTAAATATCTGATTTGGCGAGGCTATTTAAATACATATTTGAAATCCTGGCATCAGTATGGTGTATGTTACAGTCAAACTGTCTTCATATATCATATCATATTTGTTGATTTTTATTAGATTCTAAGTTGACACGATCTGATTATGATAGAATAATGGAGAAAAGAAGATTGATACAAGAGTGTGTCGGCTATCGAGAAATCTCCCGGATTGGCAGCGTATTCCATTCCGCTGTTTAAGAAGATCTGAGATTGTGGGAACATCCATGGACGTTCTCGTTCTGAAGGATATCAGATGGCTGCATCACATGAACCTTAGTGGTCAAAAGAATATCATAATTGAGCTGGAAAAAGGAATGGAGAGATTGCGGTGAGATTAATGCAAATGTCAGAAGAGGAATCCACTGGAAAAGCTCCAGCGGGTCATGAAGGAGGCCGTGAGATGTCGTTATCATGTCACCAACGGGCACCTACAGCTATTCATCACACTCATCAGGTGTTGTACCATCGTACAGAGAATACCTCGAAGAATCAATGCTCTCATCACTGCCAAGGGAATTGCGACATGCAAGTGAGATAATTCTATCAGTTTTGTTTTGTTGTATTTTGGACAAAGCTTCGTTTGCTTGTCTGTTATATGTTGCTGGTTACATGATTTGGCAAATATTTTACACTGCTGATGCGTTTCGAATGTTGGGGGTATATATACCGTAGTGTTGTTTAGTCTCCTTTATTTCACTGTTATATTCATATTTACATGCAAAGAAAATCGTTTGAATCTGTTTTTATCAAATTTACTAAATCTTCTGAAATATCCGAAAACTTTTGGCCACACTAGGATGAATGAATCTTCAAACAAGTCAGACTTATTCGACGCGATATATAACTATTATAAATTTAGTTCAATATGAAGAGCCATCATAAACGCATTGATGCTATCAGGTAATGTAAATTCCTGCTTCATTATTGTGCCAACCGAAAATTCAACCTCACAAAAGAGGTTTCTTACCTAGTAAGAGGCTCCTATCTTCGTAGAGCAGGACTGACCTTGTTGTTAGGGGAAGCAACTTCCAATTATACCCTAACGTTTTCTCATTTGGTTCCTATGCTTTGCACTTTTTAAATACATATTGGATTTTTTCCACAGCCTGACCAATATCAAAGTTCTAGTTATACCTTTAGCATTGTGATTTCTGAACATTGCCAAATTTTTGGTTCGTTTATTTCAATCGTACTCCTAAGAAAATGAGCGTATTTCAGTCTAATATATATATAACGAGGGGTGGACAATAGGTTTTGCGAATCGGTAGGGCAAAACAGAGACAGGGGGATGGCTGTTTGTGGGGGCGGAAGGACAAGTTATGACGAGTCAGGACCTGCAGACGCACGCTCCTACCTCGTCTATTTAAGAATCAGTAGCTGATCTCAGATTGTCAGTCACAAATTTTTCAACAATGGAGAAGGTTGAGCACCGCGCAGTGATCAAATTTTTGACCAAGAAAGGCAAGAATGCTAAAGAGATCCATGAAGGCATGATTGCAGTGTACACCGACACTGCCCCATATTATGCAACAATTGCTCACTGGAACAGGGAGTTCCATCATGATCGTGAGTCCCTTGAAGATGACCCCCGTCCAGGACGCCGGTCACACGTGACCAACGAGGACAATTTAGCCCAAGTGGAGAGGATGATCCTCGAAAATCGACGAATGAAGGTCGAAGAATTCGAGCAAGAACTTGGAATATCACATGGAAGTGTTATCAACATCATCCACGACAATTTGGACGTGACCAAGGTTTCTGCCCGTTCGGTCACTAGAAACCTCACGCCCATGATCGACTTCAACGTCGTCAAAGTCCACAAGGCCAGAGTTGCACAAACTGTCCTGCAAGAGTATGGATTCGAGGAGCTCAACCATCCCCCCATCAGTCCAGATCTGGCCCCTAGCGACTACTTTTTATTCCGCCAGCTCAAGGCTGCACTGCGTGGACGCTGGTTTGGGGACGATGAAGATGTCCAGCTCGCCGTCCAGGAGTGGGTTGAACAGCTCTCGGGCGATTTCTGGTGTTTAGGAATTCAAAGCCTCAGGGACAAGGGGAGCAAGTGCATTGAAGTCGAGGGTAGTTATATTGAAAAATAATAAAACACTTTTCCTCATATCTCGTTTCCTTATATCCGAATTGCAAAACTTATTGACTCCCCCTCGTGTATATATATATATATATCAAGCGTCGTTATTCGAAGCCAACTCTCCCTATTTTTGCCAGAAATGTCCACAGATGTTTATTAATTATTTTTTTCTTTATATCTCAAAATTAATAATTTAATTTTTGTCTTAATACACGACAAAATACAATTCCTCTCTTTCCATTCATTCTAAGTGACGAAAATTCATACAACTTCTTTCAAATTCACTTCTATAGCTCAATGCTATCGTATATTTAAGAGGCGAAACAAAGCACAAGCAAATAGTTCTTACTGCCATGAAATTTAGGGTTCAGAACCTCAATTCGTATGTATCAATTTGTGTTCAGAAATGGGAAAAATGAATTCTCTTTGATTTAATCCTAGTCATGGAAGACAAACTTTTCGGAAATTATTTTATTTTAATATAATATTAGCATTTTTTAATGAAATGTGTCTATTATTACCGATATTATCGAAATAAATGATACATTTTCTAAAATTAAACTGGGGAATCGGTATTTTATTCTGTTACGTTGGTCATATAAAAGACACATAGCCATCTTTGCTTTGTGCCTCTACCTGATCAGAGAGTAAACACTAAGATAATATATTACAAGTCCGCTTTAAGGTCATGTGACAAATAATAATTTATCGTGTGTAAGTTGTTCATTATTGGCAGGGGTGTTTTTTTAAATTTAAATGTCTATATTCTCAGCCATCTCCCCTAAATAGAGGTTTTGTTAACCTAACGTTGAATACATTCTACATTACTTTATACATGCAGGAAGATAAGAAATTGACAGAAAATGGGCTACTTTTCTTAGAAAATACAGTAAGATAACTATTCCTCAGTATTCTTAGAAGATACCATTCTCCAAGATCCTTTTAAACCTAACGTATGCCACCTCGCTCATCCACCTGTCGATTAAGGAGTATGTGATATCGCCTAAGCCAAGGACTTTACCCGTGGGGGAAGCGAGGGAGGAACGCACCTTACAAAGTGTAAACAGGTCATTAAATGGTTTTCTGCCTCTTGCGGCGAAGTTCATTCGGTGGCCTTCAGCGATACCACCAGGTTCTTTAAATTCTAACAAGGCAGCATCCCGGTTAGCTAATACATAAAAGGTAATTGTAGAGTGCTACGCCATGGACACGAGGTTTGATATTACGGTCGCTTTTTTCTGGTAGACGTGATACGAGTCTTGTGAGAACTTGCCCCGGATATTTTGAACCACTTCCACAGCTCTGAAAGAAAGGTCTTTCATTAGGTGAAGACAAATATTCTTGTCAAGAAGAGCTGGCGGCTTAGATTCATCGTTTAGTCACCTGAGTTTGGGAGGATGCCGTTTGAAACTCCGAGTAAAAAAAAGAGTCTCAGCAACCGTGAAACAATTATGTGGAAGACAAGCACATTGAGCAGAACTAGCGCTTGAATATATGCTAAAATGAGAGAATACCTTCTCCTCTGCTCTAGCAGCACTGTCACTGCCTGCAAGGAGGCATTTTAGGGTAGAGAGAGAACGAAGAAATGATGCCGGTTTTAAAATGCGGTTCCAACCGCCAGGCCCTAATCTTGTGACGGTGGGGTTACAAAACTTTATTTCCCAATAAAGTGAGCAAGGGATGAAGACACTCACTAGAATGGCCGTATCCTTTATGGAAACAGAACTTCAGTCGTAGCTAGCTATAGAAAGCGCGAAAGGTGATGCTGTCACTAAGAGCTTGCTAGAATAGGCTTGACTCAGAGTAGGAGCCTTTACGTTCTCTTACCTCAAAACTATCCCTGGTGAATTTAGCTTGGTCTCAGGTATCACGCAAGTTTCGGTGCTGCCCAACTTCCCAAGGTGCTCTGTCAAGCCTTGCATAGAGTCTAGGGAGACAAAACTTTCTTTATGCTACTTTGCTTTCAGTGATATAATTTATAAACCCCGTAGATGGCCTAAATACCACCTGTCTCAAATTTATTGGAGACTTTAACTATTTGGGGTTTCTTTTTCACATACCGCCAGTCGCATTTCCCTCTTACGAAAGGACGAAAGAGGAAGATTTCGCAAGGCCTCTTTTTATATTCTTTATCTTTGCTTCAGCCGGTCATCCACGAGTCAGCGTTTCTATTTCCCTAAATTCGGTCACTTGTCTCCTTTGATTACTTCTACTTATCCCGTTTTGGGTGCCTTACATAGCTCATATCTCCCACTGATGATACTGTGTTAGTAATATCAGTAAACTTAGATTGTTGGATAAATATAATTCTAGTGTTACTTGCTATTTAAACGGTGTTCACAAAGTTAATCGAAGTTTGTAAATATAAGACGAACAGGAGGTAAATTAAGGTTTGTAAATATATACATAATTTTACGATTCTTTCGAACTAACTCTACAATTTTTCCTCAAAGAGTTGCGTCTGCAGGATATATAGGTATTTTTTCACGTTAGGGGGCTTGCGTGGTGCCATCTAAAGGGAAGTTCCGAGAAACCTGCCCTCCCCCCCCGAAGTCATTAAAAGTGCATCATAAAGTGAGCTAGTGCCTAAAAAGGACCCTTCACCCATAGATTTCCTTAGCTAGTATAGAGAGATCCACTTCTGCTTTCTTAGCGAGCCGTTTACCCTTGCGCAATGGTATGTCATTTCTTTGGTTCCTGAAAAAGCAAAGGAGTGCCACCAAACTCCCAGACAGAGAGTCTCCGACGAGCAACTCAGAAGAAAGGGAATAAGTGTCAGGTTCCTCTACTTAGAGACAATAGCAGCTGTGAAAATCCTCCTCTCAGCTAGAAGTTGTATTGAGTGACCACTGACAAAGTTTAGAGGGGGGACGTCTCCATTTTAGAAGTTGATCTTCCTCAGGGTGGTTCAGGTAATAACAAAATGGAAACCCTTTTACCAGTTGACAGTTCTGAGGAAGGAGCCATTCCACCGGATAGAGCCGGTAGGGCAACGTCTCGATTTCTTTGGCAAATTTTTATTAAACACATCGAAAAGAGATTATCCAGCTGTCGGCAACTACTCAATGGTCAGTAGTCTAGACCCAGCAGCGAGATATGACACGTGCTAAAGTGTTAATTCTCTTACTAGTTCGTACCATGAAAACTAGGATCTGAATAACCTATCATGTGACAGAATCAATGATGTAACCTTAAACTTTTAGTTAGCCTGACCGCCCCCCAAAAGATTAAAGCCCTCTGATATGGGTTTAGAAAAGTGATCAGCATATTAGGCTTCTGGAATTAGTTTATTGAGGCAAAACCCCACACTCCAGTATTCGCGATCCAATGGCTAGGACTTCTCAATTATATTGTATCTTATTGCCTGCGGGCGTTAAAGAAAGTTATATAGAGAAGTTTCAAATTCTCTCCTGACAAAATTTGAAGTAGGTTTCAGGTCCTTTAAATTTGATAAAAAAAGAAATAGGCCCTAGGGAAACACATTACCTTCACAGCCCATGCCTAACAGTTAAACTCAACTCGGTAAGCCTGACCTTTGTTAGGGATACAGCCCGAGAAGACGTGCCGTTTCTCGTGGTAACATGACCAGCAGGCATTGGCGGGTAAGGACACTGAGTACTGATAAACGGCTTCGTAAAGAAAGATCGTAAAAAAATCTACTATTCATCAAGTAAGATACCAAGGCGTTGCTAAATGTCTACAGAACGAATATTAATTAGACTTAATTTTCACTATTCATGACTTTGTGTGGCTCGAACTACTACAGAAAAGTGGAATCTAACACGAGTCCTGCATCATGTCACCAATAAAACACCAGGAACTTGACTGTGTCATATAAGCTAAATGTTTCTCAAATTCAAGTAATCGAACTTTAAAGAACATTATTACCAGACATTTAATTCATGCAGATTCTTTAACATGAACCATTGCTCCCATAGACACATCCCAACCTATAATCGTTCAAACATAATATTTCGTCCCACTCATATTTTTTCTCATTAATAGTGAGCCTATATCCCAAACAGAGCCCCATGCTCAAATTTGAATTTATGGGACTAAAGTTAAATAATTATAGGTTGTTTTTCAAATTATGCAAAATAATTGACGATTTTAAGCTATTTATTTAATTAACTATTTTTTCCCAATTTTCCCTTGTACCATTTTCTTCAAAAATTCTAAATTTTATTACTCTAAAATTAAGAGAAATTTAGAGAATATTTAGATGGAGATTTGAGAAAAAAAGAGGGTTCATATGCATTCAGGGCAGAGAGAGAAGAGCAGAGGGGAAAGAAAAGCAGACTTGAGAAGTGCAAGTACAAATATAAATAAACAAGGTCTGCTGACCAAAAGGTCACGTGCTTTCACTTATTTTAATTTATGACATTAAGACCTTCAAAGCTGTCAATACTTTAAAGACTAACCTTAGTAGGACTTTGTAAGTTATCTCATTCCAAAGAGAATGTAAAATAACATAAGTGTTTCAAATTTCGTTAGAATCAGCTTAATAGTTATAATGTTATTACAAAAACAAAAAAAGCAAAACGGAGACCGACCGACCAACAGAGTAAGATGTAAAATCGCCCACGACTAGACTCGCACGCGACTAATAATCTTATGATGACATAGACCACATATGTGCAATTAGGGATGATCTTGCTATAAACATTAATAAGAAGAAAAACAACAACTAACGACATGGGGAAGGAAGAGGAAAAGCCAGGAGGACTCATGAGACCCCACGTACCACGCCTGGAAAGGACTCGGGGATTTTCGTGTCACCTCACCATTAGTGGTTCTTTGAAATAGGAAACATCACGGCCCTAATCAGATTAATAGGGTTTCCAAGCCCTTTTGAGCCTCCATGGCCCCGTGGAGAATGCGCCGGATTTCGAGCCTTGCTGCTCACTCGAGTTCGATTTCCAACCTTAGCGCATGACAAAGTTGGAAGATGGAAGTTTCCAGCAAACATGGCTGAGCGCCGACTCTGCCTCAAATGCGCTGACAGTTCCATCTCACACATAGCAGATTACAGACCGCTTACTCTTCTTCCTACTTCCTTCGCATACACTACTTATCAGCCTTCGGTCCACGGAACTCATTGAGGGGATAAAAACCAAATTTGCATCCATCACCTGTCACAGGTAGCTCCTCCCTTGGCTCACTGGTGGCTAAGTACTATGATACCGTTCTACTGCCCTTCCCCCCAATCCAGCGCACATAAACGAGGAATGGTCCCTCCTGCTTATATCCTTTATTTCTTTTTTGCACATGAAATAGTATTATTCTCAATTTTACACAAACTACTTATATACACCCGTATAATACGACTAAACAGTAAAGTTTTGCGAAAGTTGGTAGGTGTGAGACTTCTGAGTAATTTCAAGAGCCGTTGAAATTCGTCTATGGATTTAAAGATAAATAATTGGAATTTGAAAATTATTTCTAAACTAACTTTAGAGTTTAGATGTACCAAGTTCTTTCCAGCGTAACAAGAAATCCCTTTAAAATGGAATGAAACTTCAGTTAAATCGTAGTCCCGCATGAAATGTTTAATTTAAAAATGGCCAATGATAGAATCAAAAACATATGCTTCTTCAGTTGTCCTCCAGATGTAGACCCGGCCAGAACCTAAAATAATATAGAGGAGGACTCATCCGAATATATCGTATTCTCACATTGATCCATTGTCTAATTCTTATGGCTTTCACTCTACTTTTTACAACCCTCCATGTTGACCGTATGTACATTTATAATTCTACGGTCTTTATCGCTGTGGTTTTCTTGCATTTTAAAGTACTTTTCCGATTATCATAAGCAGTTATGAACTTAGAAACAGTTCCCCGTTAAACTTTAAGGGGCGTGAGGAGTAGGCAACTTGGATTTGTTGAACACATAGCAAGAGGAGATGACTTTGAGAAACACAACCTATTGGGAAGTATAGAGGGGAGGAGAGTGTGAGGAAGACAGCGATCAAAGCTTATGGCCACAATTCTTCAACACCTCGGTGATGGACGAAGAACTATGGACCTGATCAGACTGGCGGATGATAGTGGGGATGGAGATCTAGGGTCGCCAACGTAATTTTACTGCCACTCCTGTAAACGGTAAAGTAAGTACATAGGAAAGATTTTTTTATTATTATAAGGTGTCATTGAAAATTGAAATAAAATGTCATGAGGCTTATAGCATAAAATAAGATATTATTATCTTTAACATACTCAAGAAGGTTTTTCATTTATTGGAAATTTTATGCCACATAAATGTTATTTTAAAGTTATTTATAAATAAATATTCATCATCATCATCATCATCATCATCATCATCATCACTAACTCTATAATTTAAGAAGGGAATTTCTTTGAATATTTGAATAATAATTTCATCTTAGTTTGGTCATGACATTTTTATTATCGAAGTTATTTCGAATAATTCTTTTATAATATCAAAAAACAAAATGTTGAAGTTCAGAAATAAATATAAGTATCGAAATTTTGTGAATTTTTTAAAACCCAAAGAATTACAAATGGTGAAGTTCAGAAAATTAATTTTTATATATCTTCTCTATAACTCTTTATTTAAGCAACGTGATATTTTGAAAGGGAGGAAATTTAGTTTAGAGTTCCTTTTTAAAAGTATTATAATTGGCGAAGTTCAGAAAATTTACAAAATTTAACCATGGCTGCTTTTTTTAGATTTTAAATTTTAATCTTAGTAGCGAAGCCATTGCCTAGTTTATTAATGTAATAAGTAATATAAGTTCTGCATTCTAACACTAGTTTCTATGTTTTATGTGATTTTTACTTATAAATAGTTTCTATCAACTTTTCACTTGTATATAAAATTCGTTCGATTTTGACTGTCCCATCAAGACATTTTGACACTGCGGAAGGCGCAATCGTCATCATAGTTCATGGGCTCATGCAAAATGCTTTATTCCCCAAATTTGATTGACTTGACTTGACTTTACCGGTGGTCCAGGAGCGAAAGGTCTCGGCACAATTCTTGCAAACGAGGTGTTGATCCATTGGCTTATCTTTAAACATGGAACATTGAAACTATGCTCTTTTTGCTTTTTACTCACCACACACGAGGCAGTTTGCATTCGAGTTATTTTCACAACACAGTCTATGCTTTGAATTCATGATTAAATACGATTTCCCATATACTGGAGTAGGAGACACTAAGTTCCTCACAACACACATACACTCACGCTCCGCATTACTATGTCATCTGCAGACTAGCGGATGATACTGGGCAAGATTCTACACTGAATTCGTATCTTCAGAATCCTGGAGAAGTTGTCGAATATGAATACTGATGTTTCACGTTTGAGCCTTCATTAATTTTTATTCGCGTGCGAGTCTATTCGCGAGCGACTCTACATCTACATCTAGCTATGTCGGTCGGTCGGTCTCCGTTTTGCTTTCTTTTGGCTTTCTAATAAAATTTGAAACTCTTACTTTCTTTTTACATTCTCTTTTGAACGATTTAATTGCTAAGGTCCTCCCAAAGTTAGCCCGGGAATTATTTAGTTTTTGCAATAATGTCATAATTATTCGGCCTATTTTCACGAACTTTAAAACCCTTAGGTTGTTTTACATTCTCTTTTGAATGCTATAATTGCCAAAGTCCTCTCAAGGTTAGCCTGAAATTATATTGTTTTGGCAATAACATCATAACTTTTCGGCAAATAATCTGCTAGACTAGACTACCTATAATATGCTACATTCTGCTAGGCAAGCCTAAAATATGCTATAATATGCTAGGCTATTATAGGCTAGGCTATACTATGCTAATTTAGGCTAAAATATGCTATGATAGGATAGCATATAGCATTTTAGGCTAGACAATAATAAGCTAGACTTGATTAGTATATATAGTATAGTATAGGCTCTACATGTCTAGGATAGTTAATGCTAGGCTAAGTTATACTATGATAGGATAGGCTAAGCTTTACTAGGCTAGTCAGGGAATGAAAGGCTATACTAGGCTAGGATACGCTATGGTATGCTAGGTTGGGCTATGCTATACTACGCTATGCTAAACTAGGCTAGGCTTCGCTATACCAGGTTAGTATAAGCGAGGGTTTGCTAGGGTAAGCTAGGATATGTTATGTATATTATGCAAGCCTAAGGTAAGATCTAATAGTCTAGTTAAGGCTAGGCAATAGTATGATATACTATACTATACTAACTAGGCTAGGGAAGGGGAGGGTAAGGTAGGCTATGATATATTATACTAGGGTATGCTACCCTAGGCTAGAATATGATAACTAGGCTAGGGCAGGATGGAAGATACTAGGCAAAGCTCCAGTGAACTAGGCTAAGCTAGGCTAGAATGAGATAGTATATACTAGACTAGGGAAGCTAAGCTAGACTTAACTATGTTTTAATATAGAATTGTAGGCTGCGCTAAGCTAGGCTAGGTTATACTCTGCTAGACAGGCTAAGCTAAATTATAATATGTCTACCTAGACTATAGTTTGATAAGCTAGGTTAGACTACGATACACTGTGATAGGCTTAGGTATAATATACTAAGCTAGGCTGAGTTATCTTACACTAGGCTTAATTACATTAAGTTATGCTATATATCTAAGTCTATACTAGGCTAGGCTGGGCTAGGGTATAGTATGCTATTCTAGGCCATTCTTTGCGATGATATTATAGGCTGGGCTATGCAAGGGTATGCTATGCTATTCTGGTCTATGCTATGCTAGACTAGGCTAGATTATAGTGTAACATGCTAAGTTAGCATAGGCTAGAGTGGTTAGGCTAGACTATGGTTGGGTGTGCTCTAACAATATAGACAATGCTAAAATATGATAGGATTTACTATGCTATGCTAGGCTATACTAAGCTAGACTAGTTTATACCTAGTTAGGCCAGTGTCGAGGTATGCCTATATAGACTAGCTCAGCGATCTGCTTCGTACACAAGTACGGGCAGACAGCTAAACAAAAGCCGCTTGAGATATATTCTGGGGAGATTAATAAAGAGAGCGATATACGGTTGACTGGGTTTTGCGGTTTAAAGAATATATAAAGACAATAGTCCAAAATATAATTTTAATATATTATATAATAAATGGGGGCAATTTCTATATATATATATATATATATATATATATATATATATATATATATACACAAAAGAGGTGAACGAATTACTTATGGTAGTTAAAGGAATAGAGTAAAAATCACAAGGGAATCTGGGGATGACCATACAAGATTGCTTTACCTTAAATCGCGGACGAATTGGAGGGGAGTGAAAGACAACGGCGTAGGTTTTATCTGCTTCAGAGAGACGTAATCTTAAGTCAAGATGATTCTGCAGATCGGCAGGGAGTCTCAGTCTCGAAAGAACAGGAATCTTAAAAGGGTGGTGAAGATGAGAGGGTCGCACAACTCTCCTTGAACAAGGGGCTGGAGCGCTTTCCTCTGAACAGCGGCGAAAGCTTAACGAACTTCGATCGGCTGGCGAGATCTTTGACGAGGTACTACGACGCTTCGATGGGTTACAGCGCTCTACCGGAAACAGACGGCAGTCTGAACGCAGTGGATGGCGGGCTTTCAATCTCCTCGAGAGATGGTGAGTTTCGGGTTAAATACCCGGGTGGCTAATCCGAAAGATGCCTCAGAGCCTTGCGGACCCTAAGTGATTCTTGGCACCAGTCTAAGCAAACACATTTATCATAGCGAGTCGTTACACACAATGAAACTTGCCTCCTGATATGGGGGTAGGGTTACTGTGGCTGCGCACGATGTTATAACAGGGGAGGTGTGGGTGAATGAGTGGCGTCTGAAAGCAAACACAGCTGTGACGGGTGATTAATCGAGGGACTGATTCATTCTCAACCTTTCGAAATTCTCACGCTAGGCGCACGTGGTATTGAAAAAAGAGTGAGGTATTTCCGAAGGAGCTTCTGCTTTGAGCGGAAGCTCAAAGCGGAGGCAAGTTTCATTGTCTGTAACGACTCGTTATCATAAATGTCTTTGCTTAGACTGGTGCCAAGAATCCCTTAGGGTCTGCAAGGCTCTGCGGCGTCTTTCTGATCAGCCACTCGGGTATTTCACCTGAAGCTTACCATCTCTCGAGGAGATTGAAAGGGCATCCTTTCACAACCAGGTTATACAATGTTTATATTATGCTAAGCTAGATTAGGGTAAGATAGACTATGGTAGAGAGGCTATACTATACTAGACATTGCAAGGCTAGGGTAGCCAATGCTATACGAGGATAGGATTGACTATACTCTATTAAACTATTATAAACTATACAAGGTTAGGCTATCCTATACTATTCTTAGCTAGGCTATACTATGATAAGCTATAGTATACTATACTATGGTAAGCTTTACTATCCTATATATGCTAGGCTGCACTAGGCTATGTTGGGCCAGTTTTTGTTAGGTTAGACTATGGGAGGCCAGGCTTTACTATGCTTTCTAGGCTAGGATAGCCCATACTATAGATTATCTGCTAGGTTAGGCCAGATTAGTCTAGGCTAAGTCATACTATGCTAGGCTAAGCTATACTATGTAAGGCTAGGGTATACTCTGCAAGCTACCCTAGATTATGGAATGGTAAATTCTACTATTATAGAGAATCCTAGGCTAGCTTTGGTTATACTAAGCTAGGCTAGACTAGACTATCCGATGCTAAGCTAGGCTATAATATGGTAGGCTAGGCTATAAAATAATATACGCTCTTATTGTATGCTATACTATACTATGCTATGATATACTATGCTAGGCTATGCTAAGCTAGGAAGGATTTACTATGTTAGGCAATCTTCCCTAGTCTATACTATGATAGGCTTTAGTATGCTAGGTGAGGTAATACTATGGTCTATAGTAGGCTATCCTACGGTAACTTAGGTTTTGCCAGGCTACTATTCGAGACTATACTACGATATGCTATAAAATATTATGCTATTCTAGAAAATACTTGGCTATACTAGGATATACTATGCTAGGAGATACTATAGTACATATATTCTACTATATTATACTATACTATGTTATGCTATTTTATGCTATAATATACTATGCCATGTTGGACTATGCTATAATATGATAAGCACCACTATGCAATAATATGCTATGCTATATTTGGTTATAATGTGCTATGTTATAATATTCTAGCCTATGCATTTAGGGTGTTACCATCTTTTCACCTTTTCAATTCATTAAAGAGATGAGACAAAAAGGGAAAACCCGCAATTTTAATTAAAAAAAATACATATTTTACTATAATTTAGTTCTGCTTCTTAATAAGCTATTAGAAAGATGGAACTTTTTACTCGCGGGCGACTCTACATCTCACTAATGTCGGTCAGTCGGTCCCCATTTTCTGATTTTTTTTTAATAACAATGTAACAATTAAGCTGATTCTTAAGAAATTGTAAGCCCTTATGTTGCTTTACATTCTCTTTCGAATGATACAATTGTAAAAGTCCTCCTAGGGCAAGCCCGGGAATTATATTCTTTTGAGTATAAAATTATAACTATTCTGCAGATTCTAACGAAATTTGAAGCCCTTATGTTGTTTACATTCTCGTTCGAATAATATAATTGCCAAAGTCCTCCCAATGTTATCCAGGGAAATAGTTTTTTCTCTGCAGTAACATCATATCTATTAGGCCGATTTTAACGAAATTTGAGACCCTTATGTTGTTTTCATTCTCTTTTGAATAATATAATTGCCAATGTCCTCCCAAAATTAGTCCGGAAATTATTTAAACTTTTCAAAGTCTTAAGGACATAAATCAGAATAAGTGAGATTGCGACTTTTTGGTCAAAAGACTTTGCTCTTATTTAAATGTTTATTAATACGTTTAGTATATTTTATTTAATGTAATTCTCTGTTGCCTTTTTTTATCAAAAAAAACTAGAGAACACAAAATCAAACTCTAAACTTACCCCGAAAATAGCCGTAAAATTTACAAGAACATAGCTCCGAATATTCTTTGAACTTTACTTTCGATTATAAACCCGTTTCATAAACTAGAACAGAAGATAAATTATAAAATGAAGAAAAACGCGTAAACCTGAAGAACCGATGCGTCCGCAAATTAGAGAAAAATAAGTATAAATGGTGTCATCCCGAGAAAACAACTTAATTATCTCAGAGATAATTGAAAATCTATGGATATGAACTATGCAGACGCTTGTTTTTAATGGCATTGAAATCTTCGCCTACTTGAATTGAACATTGTGACATTGCTCAAAGTTAACTCTTTTCTCATTTTATTTCGATTTCTACCAGAACTCTTCAATATCCATCGGTTCCCGAGCCTGACGCTGCTTGCTGTGTATATTCATGTGTTTTCTATAAAAGCAAGTTGGTCATATCGTTTTTTCAGTATTCAAGAATTGATTCACCATCTTAACTGTATGGCAATGAGCATTGGCCTGAGTTAAAACAGACTCACATTCTGCCAATTTTCAGAGAGTTGGAATCAAAAGTTCTTAAAGCAGATTTTTCTATACATCAGCGCTTACTTTGATGCGTAAACTGATGAGCATACTGAATCCAGCAGTTGGAAAGATGCCACACATCTTTTATTCTAGTGTTTTCTTTATCATCACTTAGCACTGATCTCTTTTGCGATTTTCCTATATCGTGAATATGTAAAAATCAACCATTTAGGAGTTTTAAGGATAGAATGTCTCCCTTGCTCAGTATAAAAGACAAGCGGGAGCAATCTTGTTCTTTCCGGTACCGAGACAGTTAACGTGCAATAAGAACGACCAGACTGGGACATTCAATAAGAATCGACCCAACAGTATGGGAAACAAAGCACTGGTCGCAGTATGGTGGTGAGTCCCGCGAGTGTGCCTAATTTGGAGACTAATGAAAGCGACCTGAAATCCCGAAATCATTGTAAAGGTTTGTGGCACAAAAACAGTATTGGCGTAAATGGGTGCAACTTTAGGTTCCCTTTGGCCGTCTCCCAACTTTATTGCCTTGAAGAACGAAGGACCCATCTGATTCCTGCCAAGTATTTACCAAGGCAAAGGACAAAAGGTTAAGATGTAAATCATTCATTAACCAGGTTGTTACTTAAGGAGATTGAATGTATGACACTGTGAAACATTTCGGGGCAATGTAATTGGTCAAATACCGTAATTTTAAGCATCATTTTGCTGCATAAATATAGAGGCTACGTCGAGTAGACGAAAAATACTGGTTGACCTAGAAAAACCACACCGACGGAAGATTGCAGGATGACACGGACTTCGACGAAGGACCGATATGAGACAGTATTCCACTTCAATATGCTGAGAATATGAAGTTGAATGTGTCTTGCCATAATATCTGACCTCGCTTAAAAGAGTTGCATATTTTATTGAAATTGAATGAGCAGTTTCAGATGGTAGCCTTTGCTATTTAGTTCTCTATTTTTCACCTCTAAATTAAGGTGGCAGCATCTTGTATTCACATAGATAATAAATCACTTTACACACCCGTTTTATATATATATTCCTGTTGATCATAGTTATGTTGTTTATAGCACACAATTTCATACAATTATCCTCACTTATAGACCTCTCTCTTTATTTGGCATTTAAGTTTAACGTTGAACGCAAACCACTGTATGATTAAACTGCAACCAGCAAAACTCAACCTATATCGAGACAGTGTCTTTTAATTAGCGTAGGTCTGAATCTCTGCTATGTACCGATTGTCTTCTCGTAGTTATACAAGAAGAATAACTTGAAGTTGTAATGTATGCCTAGATTGAAGTTCATTCAGATATATATATATATATATATATATATATATATATATATATATATATATATATATATATATATATATATATATATATATATATATATATTATTTAACAATTTAACTGTAACAAAATATCCCCTCCATTCGCATAAAATTGAATAATTATCACTTGAATAAGCATTGGAAGAGAGAAGCATTTGTAAATACAGACGAAATCACTCGAAATATCCTTTTCTTTTTATATCGGTGATTCACAGCCATATAACAAATTAATATAGGTAAAGTAAAGAAATAAAAATAAAATATATCAATCAAGTTTTAAGATGTTTGTGTTCTTCCCTGAAGTATTTTTGTGCGCTGAACGCGCCTCTTTCTCTCATTGAGAGAAGTGTATACCAGCGAACAAATGAGACTCTCCTCATGGATGAAGTTAGCGGAGATACAAAGCCAAGAACATTCCGTTTCTCATTGTGCCTAATTCTTTATGTCAATCAATAGGAAATTTTGACCTTAAATCCCAAGACTATTTGCCATTGTATAAATCGATTGTTCATTTTGAACTGTAGTGGAGAATAGAGAATTACATCAACGAGACGATTATTTGTAAACCTTTAAATTAATTCAGTAGAAGAAAGAATATAAGAATTGGGTTTAAATAAAGTAGAAACGGGTTTATCATTATTTACCATACGATGGCCGATGCTGTCATAAGTCATAAATAGGGTTCGTACATCGATGAGCCAAAATCTTTCTTTAACCTTCTAACAAAATGGAATTCCTTTATGTAGGGTTTGTATCAAGTACGCCCGAAAATGTATTTCAAAGCAAGTTTCTTTTTTTCTTTAGGGAATTAAGATAAATTAAAATAGTAATAGGAGTGTAGCAATGAAATCTGAGAAAAATAGGCACAATATTTGCCATGCAAAGTGTAATATCTAGAAAGATTAAATTTCGGCCAGCTTTCGTTAACTTGCCAGCTGACATGATGGCTATATCCAATGTTATCTTCGATTCGCAGGATATGGTTAAAAACTGCGATTCTTAAGAATCGTATATACCACATTTAGAACTGAAAGCAATACATTTCATGAAGGTAATAATATTGTGTAACACAAGCTAAAACCCATGTTCGACCACTCATATGACGCAAGAATTTATCCTCTGAAATTTGGACCAAAATAATAGAATAATTCTTTGACTGAACCGGAGTAGAAAGGAAGAAGGTTGCTAAGGCAGCTAAAGGATCCAAGGAATGAGATCGTGATTGGTCGTGCCTCTTTCAATATAACTTAACCTTGAAGAGCTGAAAACAAGCCGTAACCAAACTAATAAAAGTTCTACAGTCCCATCAAGGTCGACCAAAAGACCACTCAGATGCTCCTAAGATAGGTATTTCAAGTAATATTTCAACTATATTCTGGTCCTCGAACAAAGCGCTCGAAGTTCTTTGGTTTCACGATAGAACTGATTTTCAGCCTCAGCAACGAAGAATACTTGTCCGTCTCTACTCCATCTGTGGAAGCTCTGTTGGATTTAAATCCCTGGTAGTAATTCCAATACTCGTATTAATGACTTTATTTCCCGGTTGCTACTAGCTGTCAGTTTCCTTAATCCCAATTCTCCTTAGTCAGGAAGTAACTCCCTCTTCACCTGCTTCAGTGGCAAACCAAAATTCCTCCTGTTCACTATCGATCCAGATACTTGCCACTGGTAATCTAAAGTTTACCAAAAATTTATTTACAACTTCAAAAAATAAAGGCTTTTTCTCAAAAGAATAATTTTGTCTGTTTAGAAAACGACGGTACTTTCCTACCAGTGTAAGTCATTCACTTCTATGAGTCCTACCATGATCAGGTTAGAAGGAGACCATGAACCATATATACTGTATAAATAGGGTGAATAGATTGATGTTTCTACAAAAAAAGCAACCCACAAAGCGGCGACCTTGTCGTTAAGAGAAAATTCAGTGCTAAAAATGGTAAAAATGTAAAGGTTCTCCGTCATTTGCAATCCTACAAAACTATATGATTATAAATACGAATTTTGGTCTCTCGAGGAAAAAAGAGAGTTGAAGGAGACGCGTTAATCAGGAAAGGAGTGAATTCGCTTAACCGTTGTGAGTGGGACACAAGGTCACTGTCGGGGAGAGAGAGAGAGAGAGATAGAGATAGAATGAAAGTAAGAATGATAGAGAATATGAGAGGGATAGAGAGATTGACATACATAGATTTAGAGAGAAAGAGTAATAGTGTGTGTGTGTGTGACAGGTTATCGGTGTTCTTCCTTTACTCCTGACCGATAGTTTTTATTCAATTAACTAATGGGTCGAGTAAAATTCTCTTTCTATAGTTTGAAAGTTGCAAACTGTCAAACTAAGTTTTATAGATTAGTTTCAAAACTGATTTTAAAGACAATACCCTTTCTCCAATGATCTACAGCTTCTTATTAAAAATTTTGAATTCACAGTAAAATCTTTTACTGCCATTCTCACTGTAAATGATTTTTTCAATCATCAAAGTTTTCTGAGCTTATTGTGATCGTTACTGACCCTAAGGTGATTACACTTGGCTTAGATAAACACTTACCGCTTTATCTATTTGTATTGCTGAAAAAGAGTGACTTGTTCTATAAAAAGCTCTAGTGTTCACGAATGCGCTTCACCATTCAGATTGATGGGCATATATATAAATACAAGCGAGCTCAGTCCATCAACAAAGTTATAAATTACGAATGGTGCTCAGTTTATTTTCATAACAAAACAAAAATCAAGAGCTTGGTTATGCATTAAGTCTAGCTTTCCATCCTCCTATATAACTAATTTCACTCACGGAAGCACAATTATGATTTTTCATTCCATCTCTTCCCAAATTCTGACACGATTATTTCTTCGTTTTTTAATTCACTTTTGACGAAAAATATTTGGAGCAATTAATCGAAGGCTAGAAAACTAGTTTATCCAAAATATCTTTACCTGATGTAGATTTCTATATTAGAAAAGATACCAATTTTCTAGCTATTTCGCAATTTTGAGAGAGAATCTTTGCACTTCCATTTGTCTGGTTCATACAAAAGATAAACTGTTCAATTGTGCCAATTATCGAGAACTTTTTTTCACTTGAACCTCATCCATTGAAAAGCAAGTGAGTAAAAGTAATCAGAGCTCTTCTTTGCGCATCTTCTTGCTAAACTATCTAATTCTATTTATTTTCTTTGCTTCAATATAATCGAAAAAAGCAGTTAATATCTATAAGCAAATTTAACCCAAATCTAAATAACAAAAAAAAATCTCTCAAAAACCGACATTTATAATGCCCCTTAATTTTTTTTAACTAATCCATAGTAATGCTCTTTTTTTGGTAACTAATTCATAGTTATTTTCTACCAGAAGAGTCTAGCACAGAATTGAATGGTTGGCTTTTCATGCGGCTTGACACTGCATCTTGCAAACCTGAGTGACTCCTTTTCTGTAAATGGAAGGTGACTGTATTCATTACGCTATCTAACAGCCCATAAAGAACATTTCAGGGGGCGGGGCTATTTTATCAACCACTGATATGAATAACATGAAATGTGATTGTTTTAATTATATTGCATGGCTTCAAGGAGAGGCGAATTCGATCACGTGTTAATTGACGGCAGGAGTGAAATTTCAAATAGTCAATTATAATATCTCTTTTAGGTGATCTAATTTTTTAGGTGAAACTCAACCCATATACCAAAGCCATTTTGGCCTTTCATTACAACATGCATGAAACGATTGATAATATTCCCATCAGGGGTAGAGCCTTTTTGCACAGGTTTTGACGAAGAACTAAGTAAACTATGCTGCCAATCGTTTCCATGGAACCTTCTAATATAGTAGCTACTCTAATGAAAAGAAAATTCTCAATCACTCCTCCTATGTTTATTTGAAAGACTAGAATTTTTTTTAAAATATGTCTGGAGTTTTGCCTAAAAATCATCATAATTTGTCACCCTGTGCCACTTAAATTTTATCTATGAAGCAGGGAAATTTATTAACAACACAATGAATTTCTGTGCTAAGATCACCATATGCCGCAGTTATTTTTTTAACATCTTATTCCTTATTATGAATTAAGAGAGATCTTTAGTAACCAAAGAATACATAGCTGGGAAATTGGTCAAAATAAACTATGAAACCCGTTAGTTAAAATAAAACACCTCTTTGCTCATCAGGATAGTAAATAATCTACCTACAGCATAGATCTCGCAAAATTCAACTCTTCGATCCGTGCTTTGTGAATAGTATAGACAAAAATATTGCTTATTTATGGGTATTCCTTATTATCTTTTTAATTAATTATTTGATGGAGAACATGTAAACGAAATCCATCCCTATACTTGCTTCTCCATACCTTTTTTAGCTCACTAAGTATATGTTTTCCAGGATGATAGATAAATATTTTAAACGCCTTGTCAACAGACTCAACGCTCTACATCAAACTCATCGGTTCAGAGAAGAACGAAAATCAGACAATATCGTCATGTTTTCCTATTAAGACAGCTTATCTGTATCGGATCAGCGGACAACAGCAGCACACCTTTCTACTCGTTGTAATTGTGGTGGCAGTGGCGGTGGCTGGTCCCTTTTTTATTTTCTAGTTCAATATAAAATTGCGACTGGCAAGAACTTTGTCTGGGTTAAAGCCTGCATTTTTGCAAAAATAGGCAGAGCTAGGAATAATAAGCTCTAGTTTATTTACTTGTGTTGCAATGTCTCTCCAAAATGCAGCCTTTCTTGTTCTTTTTTCCTAAATAATAGGAGAAAAGTGCTTTAAATTTATGTAAGTCACTCATGAATATCATGGATAAGTTGCTCTGGAGCTTTTTAGCCAAAATTTGGAAACGGCAGGTATCAACATTGCAAGAGTTGTTTCAGTGTCCCTATTGATGTCGTGAAATTCCGTATATATTATGGTTCTCTTAACCGTATGTTCTTCTACATCAAGGATGTTATTGGAAGATTTTTACGTTGATACGTTATAGATAAATATTTTTTTATTTTGACTTAGGGATTATAAGTTTATACGGTTGCCCCCCTTTGCCTTTTCCATGATTGCTCTTTGACTGAAGATAGAAGCCCGTGAATCCAGAACCTTATCTCCCGAATATAGGTCGTTTGGTGCATCCGTCCTTGTTATACTTACTTGTCTTTTCCATTCTAAAATGCAAATAGCTTCATTATTTTGCACTTGAAGAGCTGGTACCTATCTGTGTTACATCTTCAGCAAATAGAATGTTTATACTATACAATGTTAGTAAGCTTTGCAGCTTGTTGAGATATTCAAACAGAAGCACTACTGAGTAGCAACTCCCTCGACTCATTCCGTCAATCAGAAAGAAATAGTGTAGTGGATATTCTTGATAAATATGCAAGTTTGGCACCTATGGGATAAAGAGGGCAAAATAATAAAAAGATCAGTCCCAAGTCGCTAATATAGACCATCAATGGGCATTGTTCACTTACATAGTTGGTTAAGCTGAAATTCACAAATGATCTACCCAGAGAGCATTATTGTTCAGTCTAGCAAAGCTCATGCTCAATCCCGCTGGTTTACATCAGGTTACCTAGTCTTGCGTTACCTTTTTTAGCTTTCTTTTCTCGAGTTATACTTTTCCTAAGGCCAGGTCCAAAGTTAACCTTTTCTTGTTAAGACAAACATCTACCAGCTTTCACTTGTATTAATTATATAACCTTAATAGTATTATATCTGGCCGGCACTGCTATATATTTCTTGATAATGAGAAACACTTAAAAGGGGCAAGAATGGGACTAATGTGATACTTAATTTTTAGCAATTTTCTAGCTTTAGGGTGAGGTCTTAATGATCATTACTGTGTAAATGCTAAGATACCTAAAAAAGCATGAATATAATATGAATAATTTATTAGATCTATACTTAAGCTTGACAATTACTAGTTTATAATGAATCATATAGAGTGTTTGCTATATCTTATTAATAAAATATTTTACAAATTTCTCAAATTATATGGTTGGCCTGAAACTTCGGACTCACTTATGAAGAGGAAAGAAAAAACAAAGTTTATGGAGCAACACCAACGATAGGGTAGCCTTACTCATTCGACTACATTAGGTTAGGTTAAACTTACTCATTCGAAATTTAGCCTCCGTACACTCATGCCATTTGTTGTTCCTGCGCAGTTTATTTTTATGTGTGTAAGCTCAAAATGAGTAAATGCATTTGGAAGAAAGTGGAATTAGAGTTTGATTCGCTACTATTACGAGAGTCGCTATGAAGGAAATTTGCGATACTAAAGGAGAAGTCACAGTCAGTCACGAGCAGTTCTCGAGGTGGTAGAGACGTTTTAACTCCGGAGATCTTACCCTTGACGATCAACCACGTTCCGGCCGACCAGCAACCTGGTATCTGGGAGAGATCCGGATTTTGGCTGATCGCCTGAAGAGTATCATAGAGAATGCTGGACTTTATTTTGAAGAATAAATGTTGGTGTGGCCCATAATTTTTTTTTCTTTCCATTCCGCTTTCTAAGTAAGGCAAGACTTTATGGCCAAACTAATAATTTTTGCTTCTATTCTCTCCCTCTACTTTTATATTTGCCTGTGTCTACTTTGTTAAACCATCTTGTCCGACCCACCATTAATTTATACTAAATTATTAACAATTTTACCTTTAAATAAGGGGATTACTTAGTAAGTTTGGGGCCATTTTACTTTTGACTTTTAGCCTTGTAATTATAACTTAAGTAATAAAAGGGCGAAAAACGGTTTAATTATTCTATAAAATTGAACAAGGGTATCTATTATTAACTTTAATAATTTATTATTATATCATATATATATATATATACAATTTTTCTCCCTGTTCTTATGGTGCACGAAAAAGCATTAGAAACACTAGCAAAAATCGGCCCTAGAGGCGTTTTATGCTAGGCCTGCGGCACTTGTTAGCTTAGCTCACAAAATTAAGTAAGTGCGAGAGAGAAAAAGGTTTTTATTTCACAACCCATTCAAAGTTAGTGTGCAAGAAAATATCCCGTTTTAATTTTTTTTTTAAATGAACAGATGCACACACACGTAGACATACGATTTTTTTTTTCAAGGGGCTATCTGGCGACTGCCCACTTGGGCATAAGTCGCCGCAAACAAACAGCCCAGTTCTAGGCTACTTTAAAATAATTTTTTTACCAGAAACAACAATAAAAAGGGGATAACAATCAAGGAGCAAGCTCCGGCGTCGATGGTAGGTCCCCCTCCCCCCGGCGCAAGAGCCTGTGACCTACAAAAAACAAAAAACAAGTTAAATACAAGGGAGAAGGCCGGCCTCCCCGGAAAAGTCAACAAGTCCACCAGTCATGGTGCACGCTCTCGTCCAAAGTACAAGGGACAGGTGGTAGCGACCCCGCCCATCCCGGTACCGAGACAGGTAACGTGCGCTAAGATCACCCATACTGGGACATTCGACAAAAATGTGCCGAACAGTCTGGAAAATGAAGCAGTCGTCGCAATAGGGCACAGGCGAGCGCTTCATCAAATAGCGATGCTTCACACGAGTGTGTCTGATTCAGAGACGACAGAAAGCGACCTGAAGCTGTCGCAGCATTGGGGAATAGGTCCATGGGAACAGTCGCGGCGCAATGGCACGCAACTCTAGGTTCCCTTCGACCGTCTCACATCTTCTTTTGCAAGCAGTCCGAAGAGCTGCCCGTATTCCTGCCATGTAGTCGGTGTGAGGAAGAGCGATACGCTGGTCGGGTCGCAAAGTACTCGACGACTCTTTGGTGCCTTCATGAACGCGCTCATTCTCCGCAATTCCTACATGTCCAGGAACCCAGCAGAAGATCATCTCGACATCTGACCGGATCGCCATAACCGTGGAGTCACGGATATCGCGAACCAGGGGATGCGGAGATTCCAATGCCCTGAGAGCACTCGGGGCGCTTTGTGAGTCGCTATAGATCACAATCTGGTCTCCGCACCGAGCACGTAGCGTAATCTCCCGTACTGAGTGGTGTATTGCCACCAGCTTGGCCGTGAAGACAGACGCAGCGCCTGGCAGAGCCCCGCTGATTTCAAACAGAGGGGATACAGCGTGGAAGCCGACCCCCTCTTCGTACTTAAAGCCATCCCTATACACTGGCACGTTCCAGCGTGACACAAGGTGTGCTCCAGCAAGGTCGAACGCAATACTGCCGGTGCCGTACAAGATTTGGGAGCAGAGGCGTGGCGACAAATAGCCAAATTTGGTATCCTCCAGGGTGGCAGAACCAGGGTCGCCACCAGCCCGAAGCTATATCTAGCTCTCGAAGGAGTTTCCTGGCCCTAAACCCAAAGGGCTTAGGGTATGACTGGCGTCTCTCGGTGGCATAGGCACCATCAAGATCAGCTGCGGATGCATTGAGAGCTGTTGGCGACGGAGGGAGGCGCCAAGCTCACACATACAGGCGATTGATGCACTGCACGCGGCGCAGAGCGAGTGTCATCTCCCCAGCATCGACCAAGAGGCTCTCAAGGATGGAAGTGCGAAAGGCACCGGTCGCAAGGCAAAGGCCAATGTAGTGGATCTAACCTACCTTCCGCAATAAACGCTCGGCTGTGGATGCATAAAACTCCCTTCAGTAGTCAAGCTTCGAACGAACAAAGGATCGATAAAAAAGTAGGGCAGTAGCCCTATCAGCGCCATAAGCGCTGAACGTCACGGAACGGAGAATGTCCATGGCGCGGGTACAAGAGACCCTGAGGCTGCGAATATAAGCCTCCCAGGTGACGCATCGGTCGAATACAAGACCAAGGAAACGGTGCGATTCCACCACATCCAGGTGCACCACATTAAGAATCGAATCTGGGAGGGGTGAAGCCATGGATGGCGGCAGAAGTGCACCACCTTAGTCTTGGCCAAAGAAAACCGAAACTTGTGCGCTTCGGCATAGCGAGAGATGCAGTTCAATGCCTGTTAGAGTCGACACTCCAGAGTTAGCATCTGGGCCACGTCAAAATAGATCGAAAGGTCGTCCACGTAGAGCGTAGCGAGAACATCTTTCAGCAGCACCGAGGTGATGCCGTTGATGCTCAGGGCAAATAGTGTGACATTGAGGACACTTCCCTGCGGGACACCCTCTTCCTGCTCATTTGGGCCGGAAAGGGCTTCCCCCATCCGTTCGCGGAATCGACGATCTCGCAAAAATTCAGATATAAACATTGTGAGGCGTCCCTTCGCCCCCATCGTGTTAAGAGTCTCCATGATACCGTATCACCTTGCGGTATCATAGGTCATCTCTAGATCGAAAAACACCGTAGTGTAGTTCTGTCTACGAAGGAAAGCCTTGCAGACGGCATTTTCCAGTCGGAGCAGAGCATCCGACGTTGAGTGATACTTGCGGAAGCCGCACTGTGCAGAAGACAGATGGCCTCCGCTGTTCAGGAAAAAGGCTAATCTAACATTTACCAATTTCTACATCAACTTGCACATGCAAAAGGTTAGAGAGATTGGGCGTAAACCGGTTGGAGTAGAGTGATCTCTCCCCGGTTTGCGAAAGGCCAGCAGAATAGTGATTCGCCAGTAGTCTGGGAGAAGACCCTCCATCCAAATCCTGTTGAACAAATCTAAGAGAAAGGCCATGCCTCGCTCAACCAGGTGTCAAAGCATGGCGTATGGGACATCGTCTGGCCCTTTGACGGTGTCCGCGCACGAAGCGAGAGCGCAGCGCAACTCACTTACAGTAAATTTGTCGTTGAAGGGTTTTTTGCCTTTGGAGGTAAAGTGCAGCCGGTGGCCTTCCGCGACATCACGACGTGCATTGAATGCTGGCGGAGCAGCATCCCGGGTAGGGAATGCGGAGAAAGCGGTCGCTAAGGATTCCGCCACGGACGCGGGGTCCGAGATTGGGGTCCAATTCTCTTGGAGAACGGGAGGGGGGTCCTGCGAGAACTTGCCCCAAATCCTTTTGACTCGCTTCCACACCTCTGCTAAAGGGGTCTTCCCGTTAAGTGAAGACACATATGCCCGCCAAGAAGAGCACCGGGAGTGCTTCAAAATATACTGGAACCTGGCCCTAGCCCAATGAAATTCAGCAAGATAGATCAAGGCAAGAAAATGAAGCGGTTCTAGGACAGTGATGCTTAAGCTCATCCACGTTTAGGACACCTATCTCAAGGTCTTCAATCAGATCGGCAAGGACCTGTCCCCGGGGATTTATTGAGTAATCCCCCAGAGAGGATGCCTGCCGTTCAGATCTCCTAGCAAGAGAAAGGGCCTCGGCAACCATGCCACGACGCGGCGGAAGTCCCCCGCGTCGAAGTCAGCTGACCGTGGAATGTACGCAGAAATGATAGTGTACCTCCTATCCAGGTGCAGCTGCACAGCCACTGCCTGAAAGGAGGTATCTAAAGAGAAAGGAAGAACGGAGACATCATGCCGTGTGTAAACCACGCATCCCTCAGCCTGGTCATCCCGCGGAGGGTTGGTCGCGAGACCCTTATACCCCGGGAGGGTGGGCAGGGGGCACGCGCCTAGCATGGTCTCCTGCAGAAAGATAGCTAACGGGGAACGGGACGAGACGAGCCTCCGCAGCTCCTCCCAGCTGGCCCGGAGTCCACGGCAAATCCATTGAAGGAATATGCCCTCTAGGCCTAGCTCGGAGGAGACTCAGGGGCCTTCCTCGAACTGAAGACCATCACGGGAATAGCCATACGCTTCCCGGGGGCAGAACCCCTGACGCTGTTGGCTGGACAATGCGCTGAAGGCACTGTCGACGTTGAGGACTTATTGGGGAAGGTTGAGCTCGCCATTCGAGTCTTTTCCTTCCTCCGCCTCGAAACCTTAGGCGAAGCGTTGCGGCTTCGGAGGTGGAGGGCCCTCTTTTCGAGGAAACACCGTCTCCGAGCCACTCGCTCCACCTCGGGGCGTGGGCGAAGGAGCCGAAGCTCCTTTGTTGCTGTCCTCCTTTCGGGGGACAGCTTAAGGAACTCCGGAAGATAGCCTAGAAACCATCTTCAGGGGTGTTGCCTCCTGTGAGTCTAACGACTCGGTGGAGGCGCGTGGCCGTTTCGCCTTACGGGAAACGGTCACGCTGGGGGAAGAGGGGGGAGCCCTGGTTTTAGCCGGGGCAGACAATGAACCCTTTTTGCCGCCAGCTTTACCAGGGGAGCGCCCGGGTTGGGTAGAGCCCGCAGAAGGGCTCCGAATGGGCGCGGAAACAACCGTGCTCGTTGACCTGAATGGGCCAGGAGCAGAGGGTGCCTTCCTAACTATTGAGGTATATGACCTCCCAGGCAGAGCCGGGCGCGCCAGGACCAAGTCCTTTGCCTCGCGGAATGAGAGTCGATCCTGGGCCTGAACGGCCAGGATTTCTTTCTCAAGGAGATATGCACCACATTGCTTCGAAGAAGCAGGGTGCGGCTCTCCGCAATTGACACACTTGGCCACACACGATTTGGACTTATCGTGTGCGACCTTGGAGCAATTTACACAGACTTCAGGTGACCCCGATTTTGCACGTCTACATGATCGATTCGTATGGCTGAAGCGGTGACAGTAATAGCACCGCCGCGGCCGTGGCACGAATGCCTTCACGCGGTAGCGGTACCAACCGGCACGCACTGACTCAGGGTGCTTGTCACAGTCGAACGTGACGAAGAGTGTAGGGGTGGGTCTCGAGGCCCCTTCCTGTTTTCTCATCACACGTTCGACCTTGACCGCCCCATGGTCGGCCAGCTCTAGGGTGATGTCCTCAATGGAGTAGTCAACGAGTTCCCTCGCATAAACTACTCCTTTCACAAAGTTCATGGTAGAGTGCGCGTCACACTCACCGGGGTGCCATGAAGTGTCCGAAGAGCACTTATCTTGGCCGCCTCGGCGGGATTCGCCGCATTCGCCAGAAGGCTCCCGTCCGAGAAACGGGTTACCTTCGGCTCTCTACCAATTGCACTAGCTAATCCTCTCCTCTGATGGATCATGTTGCCCTTGGCCAACCCGCTGCCATCAGTGGAGCGAATAACGAGGCTCCGCCCTGTGCACATTTCGTCTTTTTAATAGCCAGGAGCTCCGCACCCGGGCGGGCGGAGGGGCCTAGAATGTCCGATCTTTGTTTGGTTGCTTGCCAAAGTGGCAGCAGACCCCTCTGCCCCCGTAGCCACCACTAATGGAGAGGAGCCCCGTGTCTTCTTAGTCTTTCTTGTCTTTTTATTCTTTTTAGAAGAGGAAGGCAGGGAATGAACCCGCTTCTCACCTCCACCGACAGAAGCCCCTAGACCAGATGGACCGGCTGCAGCCAGGTCCTTCTCCGAAATGGAAAAGGTCCTGGCGGTAGCAGGGGCACCGGTCAGAGGAGATCCCTCTCCTCCTTGTACTGCCTTGGAGCCCTCAGCCGTTTGAGGAGGACCTTGCATAGGGGCGAATTCGGGTTTGGTGCTTAGCGCCTAGCCAGGATTCCCCCCATGGAAGGCCCTACCGATGAGGCTGGGTTTCTTCAAGGACCATGTCTATCACAGGAGGGGACTTCAGTTTGCTATCGCCTCCCAGGACAGACATCGCAGGTCCCCTTGGCAGCGTCACCAGTCTTTTGTGGGGAGGCACACGCTTTGACCCCGGCAAGGTTTAATATTCTTGCCAGCAGGTCTTTTGAGGGAAGCGACCGAAGGGGCCTGGCTTGCCTCTCCTCCCTAAGGGTGTTTTCCCTACCGAGTCGCTTACACGAAGGGCGGTCGGCAATGGGCTGCCTGCAGGCTTTCTTGGCAGTCCCCTTAGAAAGAAAAGGAGGGACTGCCGCTGGAAATAGGGAGGTGCCCGAAAGCACCTCCAGAGAAGGGGGTGAAGGGGAGTCCCCTACACCCGTTGGCGTAGGAGAGGAGTAAGCCTCCTCTCCGGTTAAAAAAATATGGAGGGTCCCCTGCGCAAGCACGGGGGAGGGGACCTCAATTTTTTCGGTGGAGCTGCCCGAAGGCGGCTCCGTCGTTGAGCAAGGGAGAATTAGGGGGAGATTTTTTTCTTAACATCATTGGGCATGGTGACCCTAAATTTTCTGCGGGACGCAATAACTCACCACCTCTCACAGTTGCCCGCACTACAAGAGGTGCTTACAGAACTGGTAGAGCCAGGCGCCGCCATTCGGGACCACTCCTCCCACCCGGTGGCCTGGCAGTCCATCGGCATGGCGGCTTTACCTTGAACACGGCGTAAAAGGATAGATTGTGAAGAGGAGAGGAAAAGGGATGTGAGGAAGGTATGGGTGGGGATGAAGCAGGTTTTTAAAAAACCACCACCCCAAACCGGAGCTCAGGGGTTTGGGAACGTTGTACCCTCCTTCCTCAGCCCCGATCCGGGACGGTTGGCTTGAGAAGAAGGTCAGCATCTACCCTGTGAAATTAGAGGCTGACCAGAGAAAGTTGTGGGAGAGGTTGTATGAAAAGCGAGAAAACAAGTGTTTTGAAGGAAGAAGAAGAGGCTAAGCTGGGGTTAGACGGGGTGCTGAGTCCCGTCAGCACTGCGGCGAGGATGGAAAATCGCCGCGCCCCTTACGGGGCGTAGACATACGGACACACGCTAGGTACATTATAATAAGTTGTTCCATTTGATGCATTATTCTACTACGATTAAATATAAAGAGAGCATTCTACATGCTTCATTTATTATTCCATAATAGCGTATGTTTTCCATGTATATGGAAGATTTAATTACTCTCATCTTCCTATAGAGAGTGTGAATGCTTACTAGAGACAAAGAAACTATCTCCTTTGTTAACTGAGTTTTCCTACAAGGATCCTAACATCTACTTCCAATTTTTTGCTGTTCTTAATCGATGATATCACATAGGACTTGAACAAGGTCTCACTTATTCTGATTCATGACCTTACAACCTTTAAAACTTTCAATAATTCTCGGAGTAAACTCGGAAGGACCTTGGCATTTATATCATTCTAAAGAGAACATAAAGGTTTCCAATTTCCTTAGAATTGGCCGAATAGTTAGGATGTTATTGCAAAAACAAAATAATCCTCGAGTTAACCTTAGAAGGACTTGGGCAATTATATTATTCAGAAGAGAATGTAAAACAACATGAGTTTTTCAAGTTTCGTTAGAATCGACTGAATATTTACGCTATTATTACCAAAACAAAACAAAGCAAAACTTGGACCGACCGACCAACATAGTGAGATGTAGCTTTGCCCGCGACTAATAACTTTAGTTACATCTAAATTATCCTTAAATTACTTTCTGGTTACACAGCTATTTGATGGTCCATTCCTTGAGACTACCTTTTGCAATTAAGTTTACAGCCGAATTATCGCGTTTAGCTTCGAATTCTTGGAAATATTTTCTTTATATATTCATATCTGTGCTTGGGCTACTCAACTGCAAGAATATAGTGAAATGTGAGATATTAGGTATAATTATATGATTATATCCCTTTTCAATTATCGTATATTGGAATAAAGTTGTTTTTGTAGATATAAAATAATTTACTTAAAATTTGGGCATAAGACCCTCGAAATAGCAACTACAAAATAAGTTTGATTAAATCCTAAGAGATCACGAGGCTTTAAGAATCCACACCAAATCTAGTAAGTCCTTTGTTTACGACACTAAAATAGTGTATTATATTAAAAATATCTAAGGGTTTTTTTAAACAGCTGCGTTTTTGTGCAGCTTCAATGCAATTAAAAATATCCTTTGCAGAAAATCTGCTTTAAATATAGACTAAATGACGCATGAGAGAAAAACGAAAGCAAATTATTTTGTTATTGAATAATTTTTATCAATAGATCTTATTCAGATTTTCATATAGTAACAATGTATAGAGTTCCAACTTAAATATATAAAATATGTAATTAGATGTAAATAGATAAAAAAATAAATATAAACAAGAACTGTTCAAGAGTTACTGGAGAAAGGAAATCTTATTCTGAAAAACTTTTAACAATTTATTTTCTACTAGTAAATTCAGAGTTTTGATTCAATCATCAGTATTATTCTTTGCAAGATCTTACATATACTAAAACGATAAGGTATGTTGTTAAATTTCATGCAATCTGCTTAAACGTCTCTCTTCAAGAGTTTGTACACGTTTCCTTTAGATTTAGCGTGCAACTGTTGGGAGTCCACTCCATATTTGAGTATCGGACAATTCATTTAACGTCTAACGAATGTTTAAAGGACTTTGAGGCGTGACTATTAGCATTATCTTACAAGAAAACACTGCTTAGTCATCTATACTGGCGATCTCTTGAACCATCGATTTGATAGTTCCTTCTAGCTCGTCTCCCTAATTTTAACCCATAAGATCAATCGGCTCCCTGTGGATTAGCAAATGCTTAACCTGACGTACATTGACAAACCAACCTCTTACCCAAGTAAGCGGTCCGTTCAGATTTTCTTGATTCCAAGGAGAAAATAACTTAAATATTATCAGTTTCCATCTTGAACTTGATCCATACGGATGCTTTGCTTTGTTTTTTTGTTAGGAACTGATATACGGTCTTATCCCTAACTACAGAGAATTTTTTGACAGCCTTATACCTTGTTCCTTTCGTGATAGAAGGATCCAAGCAGATTTTAAAATGACTTTGCTAGTAATATAGGAGGCTTTAGCGACATTTTCTAATTTGTCTAAGTTCTCCATGGATAAGAGATCAAAATACTGGTTAAGCCCTTTTCTTGCGATGATCATGCTTTGTTTTTTTAATTTATAGAGATGACTTTGCTCTATCTTATTCTTCACAATGTAGTTCTTATATTCTTGAGAAAGTTATTCTTTCCTGGAAATTAAATCATAAAATTTCATTGAAAACGTCTGGAAGGTAGTTTAATCGAATTTCAGAAAATTGATTAAATCTATGAATTATTTTAAACATATGTATATTTTTGTGAAATTATCATAAATTATGCTTGTTACATCCTTAAATGTATCTGAGATATAAAAATATAGATATATTATCCGGAAAATAATCTGATGCTAACTAAACACGTATTGCATATAATCTGTAGACACACTAAATTCGAATTTGTTACATTCCCAAGGAGACGAATTAAAATACGATTTTGATCAAATTCTAACCATAAATGAATTATCCTAAAAGAAATTGTAAAAAAAGAGAAATGCCACAAAGTAAAGGCGAAGCTAAAATCTTGAAGGTTTATAGTCACTAGAGGAAAATTAAGCTTCTGAAAATTAAGCTACCAATATTTTCTGAGATATTCTCCCAACGGCATTTTTTTATGAATTATAGCAAAAAAAAATCATTCTGTTTTAGATATATCAAAGCTAAAAATATTACATGCTTAGGAAGCATTGAGGAGAGATGCATTGCGCTTGCTCGACAAATTTACAATTTCTAGGGATTATTATAACGAGACTTAGGAATTGCTAAAACGCATGTATAGTGATAAAGTAGCAATCAATCCAACGTATGTATATGTATATCCACATATGTACTTAGAAGTACCCAATTCTAATTCTAAGTTTTTCTCAGACTTAAGAGCTCGAAATCTGTGTCATTAGAGAAACCTAAAGGATTTCGAGGGGAATATTGATGACGCTGTCTTTTTATCACAAACCTATTGGTGGAATAAAATTCGTCCCCATGACGATATTAAATTAATAGGTGCCTTGAAAATAAAAAAAGAATATTATCACTTGAATTTATTCTAAGAGGTCTTGGAAGAGGAAATCCAATTTCAAAAAAAGAGGTATGGACCATTATATATTGCAAACCACATGGAATCACAAATTTAATTACAATCGTCATATTTAATGCTACGGAGAAAAATCCAACTAGGACATTATGGAGAATATAAAAATAGCAAAAATCCATTCGCGCAAGACATTTTGCAATGTGTGGTGACAAACGTAATACTTATGCATAATAAAAATATCGTTCTGGCTTAATAAACTAAGGCAAGTCAAATGAGTAAACTCTATATTTGGGTAAATAAGATGTCAAAAAGCACAGAGGTAGTCTGTTTTCCTTTATATGATGAACAAAAAGACAGACAATAGAACAGTTTCTATGGAGGAAAAGCTAAAGCAAACTAAAGCCTTGTTTTACAATTGGTTCTCTACAACCAACATGAGAATAACTGAATTAAAGGTATCTGGACTAAATGGCCTAACCAGTTTTTGATATGGTTTTATTCGAGCCGAGCTCTCGAAAAGATTTTTATCAGTAGGAATTTAGAAAAATATTTAAGTTACCCGTTTGGCGTAATGTCAAAATATCTGTAAACGTGCTTAAGATGAAATTTCCGAAGATCTGACGCCATACTTTTAGTATTAAAAACAGTAGCCGTCATATATGGTTTCAGTTTGGCGCGAAAAGTACCTATTTTTAAGGTACTCCACCTTAATAGAGTGAAAATAAAATTAAAATAAGTCCACCTTGCCTTCTCTTGATATGTAAGAAATTCCTGATTTCAAATATTGGCAACCCTGATTTCAACCTAATGCTAGGCTTTCGAATTGTTTTTGTACCTAAAGGTAGTTATTTCGGAATATGGGCTTCGTGCCCCCTACCCTCTTTCATTGCGGGGTTTGCCCCCCAGCCGTACAACCACTATTTTTAATTACCTAGTAGTATTAGCAATTTAAATGGCCATTAGGTTGAATTCAATGTTGCCAATGTTTGAAATCAGAAATTCTTTCCACATCAAGAGAAGGCAAGGCGGACTTATTTGAAATTTCATTTTCACCACATCAAAGGTGGAATATCTTAAAAGTATCTAGTTTCCCCGCCTAACCTATGCCATAAATGAAGACTACAATGCCTAAAAATACCATTTTGTATTGCTTTTAATACTAAAAACGCGAAGCAGGTCTTCTAAAGTTTCACCGGGTTTAATAAAATTGGCTTCTATAGGGATACCAATACGGATCATGTGACGTCATGATCAATGACATGGTTATAAATATTACTCGTCTAGGAAATTAGTAAGTCCCAATTTAATTTTTATAGGCCTGGATTAAACATAGGACCAGCAATTAGAAGTGTAGGTCAAATTGGCCGATTCACGTTAAGAGGCCTAAAGATTCTCAAATTCATCCATTTTGAGAAGTAAAATTTGCTCTGATGAACTTTTGAGTGAAATTGTCAAAAGGAAAGAGGAATATACTTCTGATGTTGGAGCTATGCCTGTTGGTCACCTTATGTCTCGTGTAAGCAACCTGTAATATAATATTTCCATTTCGGGCTTATTAGCAGCATTAAAAGCAGGCATTAAAAGAGTTTCAGAAGGCAAAGTAGGCTAAATAGGCCATATTGTAGGTATGTTTCTTGGTACTTATGATTAAGAACTGGTATCGTGCAGAATAAATGGTTTACAAAGATTCCAAATACTCTGCGGAAATTAGGGATAGTTGATTTCCTGTAGGGTTACCATGGAATAAAATTCAGCCAAATATCCTTGAATATTTTTTTGCATGTTAGGAAATTAAGGCGAGATGACTCGCCTCTCTAGTAGGTTTATGACCTTATTTTGTAGGAATTTAAGAAGGAATAAATCGAGTAAGTGAGGGTAGGATATTACTCCAATATCTGAAGGCGGGAAGTCAGGACATTGCTAACAAGTCAAAAGTCGTATGGAACTGCCCCTACTTCCCTTCAGCCACATAAGCTTAAACAAATGGTTAATTCCTTGTCATCATTAATCATTAACTTATTTCAGAAGATCCAGTCCGTAGCTTTTTGCCTGCATTGTCAATATTAAAAAGGTCTACCTTTAAATAAGATTAAAAGATGATGAAAAATATTTGACCTTGATACTATGGTTAAATGTTCCAGCAATTTTTTATTACCCCTTTGGTTACCTTTAGGTAACGAGTTGTTTTCTTTTGTTCCTAGAATAGCCAATTTCAGCTGAATGCGTTTGTTAATAAGCAAATGATGACAAAAGGGGTAAATGCATATACATCTTTTCTAAGGCTGTTTCTATAGATAAACATCCCTTTACGTTTACTTCTGAGGAATGCATTCCATTTGGTGGCTAAGGCCAAACAGAAGGGAAATCTATAGGATTTCAAAATTGGAAGGAAAAGCCTTTGAATTTTAGCCAGTTTAATTAAGTGGCTATAATATGTTCTTGATTCAAGTCTTTAACGTTTGGATCGATAATATATTCTTCACTGGTTAATGTTTTATACCATATTAGATACATTCAGGACCAGGTAAACGAAATCAGAGAATTATCATAGAGGCACGCAGGAAGGAGAGGTTAAATCAAAATTAAATCAATCTGCCCCTTTTACTCAGAGTTAATCGATGAACTAGGGTGTCCACTGAAATCTGCCGTCATTCTAGTATCATTTCTCTTGCTAATGAAGTTTTCCAAACATAGTAGGTAATGAGCCAGCTATTAAAATAAATGGTTATCTTTCGCTTTTTAAACCTAACAAAATGACGATTTTTGATTAGAGTTAACTGACACACTAAAGATTCATGAAAATTGCCTTTCAGCTATAATATCACATCAGATGTGAAACAGGTACTCTCGATTTCTGCCTTAAAACAGCAAGGGAAAAGAAATACGCGGTAAAGTGGAAGAAGCAAGTGAATTGTCAACAAAAGTGGGTTCAAATTAGATTAGCCTCTATTTATTAATGTTTTGGTAAACAATTTTCATAAAACGCATTAGGCGTGTTTACCTTTATGCTCTCCAAAACAGCACCAAACACCGCAACTAATCTTATCCTGCTGTATGTATACTCGGACACTTAGCATCTTCTGATGATAGCAAGACCGAAGTACGGCGGCATTCTGAGGGTAAGGCAAGTGAATAGGAGTATTAAGGGTAGAACTATTTGTCATATATTGTACGATCACTACTACGTGATTCTGGATCAATTTTATTTACCTAATGGAAATTTGGGGTTTCAGTTGCTGCACCATTCTACTAAAACGGCATTTACGCGAGTAATTCATTTAGAACTACTCGGAGATAAATGGTTTTTATCGTTCTTACACACTTTAAGAGGTTCTTTGAAAGTTTTTTCGTTGCCAAAACTATTTGGAAAATGCGGCCCCTTTTCGAGATGCCTCATTACATTTGTATATTTAAAAATATCTAACAATATTTTTGAAAGATTACAGTATTAAAATGAAATTTAGCCTAGCCAGGGCCCTTAGTTCAGCAGGTTCGGAGAACACTTTATCGGCTTTACCAAAACGATAGGGGAAATAGTCTATAAAATAGCTTCCCCGGCTAACCTCTTGACTAGGGTTTCTGTTTCCAGGGAAATACCGGGAAGAGAAAATCAAATCTCTCTAAAGTCAGTAAGACTTATATATATTTATAATTTAAATAAAACGAAATTATTTAGCATTATGAATTATAGTATGAAGTGTTAAATGTCTTAACTCTTATAGAATAGGTAATGCACTTGAGCTAAATTTCCAAGCATTGATTAACATATTAAAGATAGCCAATGAAAAATCCAATCGCTGAAGTTAAAGATCCATAAGTGCTATCTGTTTTGCATTTCTTCCAATCAAGTTCTCAAATTACTGATGAATAAGAGTTTAACAAATTTCTGACCAAATAAATAATACTTTGTTATAATAAATTATATAAAATGATCTTTTATATAAAAAATATAAATTGGAAAAAAATTGTGTGCGATTTTCTTTCATGAAATAACATTAAAACAAAAACTATTTTGGCCTTACAAATAAGGCAAAGGTTTCATTCATTAATGAAAAAATTGCTCCTCAGGAAGTTTACAGTTTGGAACAATTATGGTTTATTTGCGAGGGAAAAGCGATGGAAAAAGGAGAGGAAATAAATGGAAAATATCGGACAATCAAGAGGGGAAATAAAGAGAACTAGAGTGGAAGAGAGGGAAAAAGAAGAGCAAAAGAGTCCGGACAGAGAGGAAAAGAAAGGGAGAAAAGATAGGAAATATATATACAATTAGGAGGAAAATAGAGGGAAATTAAAGTAGTAAGAGTTTAAGAGAGAGGAATGTGAAAGAGAGCGATATATGGGCTAAGGTCACGGATAAGGAGAGAGATAGAAAGGATGAAGTATAGGAAAATGGATGGGAATGAGAGGGAAAAAAGGAAAGATAGTAAATGAAAATTAAGGGAAAGAGCGTGTAAGTAAGGAAAAAGATCGGAAAATAGGATGAATGGAGAAGGAAAAGAGTGGGAAAATAGAAGAGAAAGTGAAAGGAAATATATATATGAGAGAGAGGAGAAAGAGTGTGTGTATATGGGGAAAAAGAAAGAGATCGTTGTGAAAATGAGTGAAATGGATGGTAAAGAGAGGGGCTGAGTGGAGTAGAGGAGAAATATACGCAGCTAGGCGGAGAGAGGGCCGAAATTTAGAGAACGAGAGGAAAATAGCGATTTTTAATGAAGGGTAAAATAGATAGGAAAGAGAGTGACATAGTAAAACATAGGGATGGAAGACAGGGTAAATATGAGAGTGAAAGAGATGACAAAAAAGTGGAACGAGAAGTTGACAGCAAGGGGAACGCGTAGGGGAAATAGGTAGAATTATATGGGGAAGGAGAGTAAATGTAGGGGAATAAGGTAGCAATGTGAAGGGAAAGTTATGGAAGATATAGAATTAGAGGGAGAGTTTAGTGAGAAATAGAGAAAAACGAGATGTGGAAAGAGTTTAGCAAAAAGACTCACCAACCTGACACCTAGGAAGCAAATAGGTTTCCAAACCCAATGGTCTAAGCAACGCTGGGCACTCCACGAAGCGTTCTTGTACTGCCCCTCAATCGCGCAGCGGTTTCCCTCCAACTAAACGCTTGTGTGCAGAAACGGCTTTCTTCCACACGCTCTGAGGTTCCACAAGTACGGCCTATCCTGCGAGAGGGGGGTAAGGCAGAGGCTATTCCCTAAATAAGGAGACATGTTAAAATGTTTTCGTGCGACGCTATAGGCATAGAGTAAACGATTATTATCATATAGAAGAGAGCAATAGAGTATTTCATTCATATACATACGCCTCCCCTGCGAGTTCCCACTCCTACAAGGGGTGGTCAATAAATTTTGCAATTTAGATATAAGGAAACGAGATATGAGGAAAAGTGTTTTATTATTTTTCAATATAACTACCCTCGACTTCAATGCACTTGCGCCACTTGTCCCTGAGGCTTCGAATTCCCGAAAACCAGAAATCTCCTGACTGCTGTTCAATCCACTCCTGGACTACGAGCTAGACATCTTCATCGTCCCCAAACCGGCGTAAACGCAGTGCAGCCTTGAGCTGGCGGAATAAAAAATAGTCGGTAAAGCGCCAGATCTGGACTGTAGGGGAAATAGTTGAGCTCCTCGAATCCGCACTCGGCAAGGGCAGCGTATGCAACTCTGGCCTTGTGGACTTTGACGACGTTAAAGTCGATCATGGGGCGTTCGGTTTCTAGGGACCCAACGGGCAGAGACCTTGGCCATGGCGAAATTGTTGTGGATGATGTTGATAACACTTTCATGTGATATTCCAAGTTCTCGCTATATTTCTTCGACCTTCACCCGTCGATTTTCGAGGATCAGCCTCTCCACACGGGCCACATTGTCCTTGTTGGTCACTTCTGACGAGCGTCCTGGACGGGGGTCATCTTCAAGGGACTCACGACCATGGCGGAACTCCCTATTCCAGCGAGCAATGGTTGTATAGGAAGGGGCGGTGTCATTGTACACTGCAACCATGCGTTCAAGGATCTTTTTTGCATTATTGCCTTCCTTGGTCAAAAATTTGATCAATGCGCGGTGTTCCTCAACCTTCTCCATTGTTGATAAATTTGTGACTGACGATCTGCAATCAGCTACTGCTTCTTAAATAGACGAGGCAGGAGCGTGCGGCTGCAGGTCCTGACTTGTCATAACTTGTCCTAATGCCCTCACAAACAGCCTTCATTCCTTCTTTGTTTTGCCCTACCAATTTGCAAAACTTATTGACAGCCCCTCGTAGCTCTTCCTTTAATCCTTTTCCATCGTGTTCCCGCTCTAATGAACTGTAACCTGGTAAGATATTCTAACTGATTTTAACGTTTTGCTCTATTACATATAATATAAGGTGGAGTTAAAGGTTGAATTTATCCCTAATTCCATACCTAAGGTATGGACACATTTTTAACCAGCATAAAGAAAATTTACTTGTAAATAATTGGTATAACGCATCAATCTCTTATCCAGACGCTTGTAACAACTTTAAATCCCCTTACTATCAAAATAACAGAGTTTTCACATTTAATTCCCACAAAGTAAAGTGCTAAAACCGTTTTTTTTTATTATTGCAATCCTGCTAATCATTAGTACTAAATTCCATAGACGCCTAACAACGCCGCAATTCTGGTGCTGCACTTCATTCATCTGGTAGGCTCTTCTCTTCAACAAAATTGGACACAGTTTTTCCCTAATATAGTATGTTCTCGTTGCTCAAATACTCATACACATAATATTCTCACTTTTTCATGGTCTTCCAACCTTTACTAATGCGACACTCATTTTCGTATATTTTCTTCACAATTCTCTTTCTATTCCTTTCATCATAACTCCTAGTAATATCATAGAGCAATCTCACGTACGCCTTCGTTCAATTCCTTCTTCACACTATGAAAATATGTTGCTTACTCTTTCTCTCTTTATCTATCATTATATAACTGAATCCTCAAATAGATAACGCAATTTCGACACCAATGTCCCAAGAGCAAGTGAAGCTATCTCTCATTGCCAAAACCTTTGAGATAACTATACGTTTTATATAAGAAAATTAATAAAATAAAACAAACGTTTGATTTTGTTTTAATATGTTTATATGATAATTTTAATGTGAAATATTAAAAGACTGAGAGCTTAAGCCAATTTTATTAATTAAGGCTCTTATTTCATGCGAGCAGTCAATAATTACAATGATGGTCCTTGTTCTTGAAGACTACATAAATGTTTTGTTTTGGCATGCTAGACAGCAAATTTGTGATGATATAGCTCCACTTTTGTTCAATGACCACCCGAAACTCCTGGAAATCAGAGGTCTTCTGTTATTTTTAGACACGAAATATTTTAGTACTTTTGGAAATATTTTCAGATGAAGCACCCTTTGGTACCACTTTGAGTTCACGGTTGTTTTCTTGGGCAAAACTGTTAGTGCTCTAGTAGTCTTAGATAAAAGGCAGCTCATGACATGGAGAGCGTCCGTGTGCTTTACAGCGAGCAAATCACGACTTCTAACGATGGAGTGTGTAGAATCTCCAAACAAAAGGGAAACTTATCCAGAAGGTTATTTTTGTTGATATGAGGATTCTTAACAGCCCATCTCGTTTTGAAACCTTTGTCTAAAATTTTTGCCTCATTCTGCGCACTGAATCGTTCACACCTGCTTTTTTAGATCCTGAGTAAGATAGGCCATAGAGAGAACCTGATTCTTAAGCTGAGACCTAAATAGCGGGCGATCTTGACTGCTTTGCTCGCCTGAGTTAGTCGTGCCCTTCTCACTCGTGACTTTTGAAAAAGCCAACCTCAAGTTTGTTTTCGCTTACGTTTTGTGAATAGTGTTTTCGCGCAGTTTTAGTGATTGCTCACACGGGAGTTTTGAATCGGCGTACGTACGAATTTGTCATTGCGTTCCTATACGTAAAAAGTGAAATTTCACTCGCTTCGTGCGTCGGTAGCGAGGGTGAACTAGTTTCCGCCCTCCCCCTCCATTTTCCACCCCGGACTCCCTTTGTGGTGGACCGGAGACCTGCAGGCCCTCGAAAAGCGCCTGCACCAAAGGTAAAGTGCCATATTTGATCGGGTTTTTCTTTTTTTGTTTTGGACAAGGCTTACTTCCTTTATCTATTCTTTCTCACCGGTGTTAAATATCACGTACTCACACACACAAACACAGCCACACACCCCGAGTCTTCTTAACTCCTTTATTTTCTTCAGCTCCCATGCGGAAATGGAGATTTAAATGAGGGAGACTCGGCGGATACCGCTGAGGACTCTCTCCGATGGCCCCAAGCCAGATCGGGGAGAAGTCTTCGCGATAACCCATGGGGAGCTAGGGGTAACCTTAGTACGCCTCATCGACACTTACAATGGCTACTCGGCTATCTGCCAAAAGGAGAGTGACTGCGAGGTCCTCACCTCTCAAAAAGCGGCAGAGTCGTTGAAGAAGATTAACCTAAGACCCCACACGCCTCCACAGATAAAAACACATCGCAGCATAATTCTTAGACGCCTCGATCCTTGGGTAGGCAGCCACAGCATTGAAGAAATTCATGCTGAGGTTGAAAAAAACCACCCCTGGGCTAAAATTGCGGGAATCCTTAAATTTAAGGATTACACGCATGTCTTTAAGATAGTGTTCACTGATTCGGCAATGGCGGTTAAGGCTACGGAGTGCGGTATGCTCCTCTTTAACGTTCGAATCTGCCCCGAGCAGATCGAACGTGAGGAGTTTATCGACCTCCAGATGTGCTTCAAATGCTATAAGTATGAGGAGCACACCACAGCCAACTGCCCCAAAGGGAATGCTACCTTATGTTCCATTTGCGCCTCGGACAACCACTTCTGGAGGAGCTGTAAAAGCACCACCATGAAGTGTCTGAACTGCGCGGGGGAACATAAGACACTCTCCATGGCCTGCCCCATCAAAAAACAGATCCTAAAGAATAAAGCCGCTCAAAAACGAACCGACGAAGAAAGGAAAGCTAATACTACTTATGCAAAGGTCGCAAAAGCTGCGGTAGCGGAGTCTAAAGCGAACCCCACATATCTCCACGTCGAGAACGAAAACTCGACTAAAATTATGTGTTGCATATATTATGCTCATATTGCGAATCTCTCCTCCCCGGGGTGCTTTGCAGATGAGCTTAATAAGATGCTAACCAATAATGGAATGGAGAGTATGTGGTTCCCCTCGAACCCGCGGTCAGAAGAGATCCTGAAAATTAGTCTCAAACCCCAGTGCGAGACTAATTGTCAGAATCTCCCAACCCCCAGCAATGCCACAACCTCAGCTTCCTCCAGAGACCCCAGGATCCAGGCTGCAAAAGCACGCACGGATCATAAACAACCCAAAGAAACCGCAAAAAACAAAAATACCCACGCAACCACACCCACAAAAAAAGTGAATAACGAGAGTACGGAGACTGGAGTTGCGAGAGCCGAGGGAGGGGCACGTTCGCCCCGCTCACGGAAAACCTCGCAGCCCCAGAGACGCCCGAGATCGTCCTCTTCTTGTAAGAGGGAATCCAGGCACGCATACCATTCAAGAAAAATTAACTTGAAGGTATTCGCTGCCGAAAGGTCCCCTTTTCCTAAGGAGATGGATGCCCTTGACGTATCCGAAGGCGTAATAGCCGGAGTATACAAATGGGAGTTCACCTCGGACGAACTCAGTGAAAAACAGGTCGAGGAGGCTTTACTCCAAGGCCTGATAAAACTGACTCCGGACTCTTTTATCACCCTAACTGACGGCGAATACAGGAAAAAACGCACAGGAAAAACCATAACGCCCCCAAACACTCCACAAGGACCTAAACTCGTAAGAGAATAAAGTCCTGAAACACCATACTACACTCGAAAACCCTTAAGTGAACTACAAAATGACGACTCTAAAAATTTTACATTTGAACTCTGACGGATGGACAAACAAAAAAATATTATACGGAAACGTATTAAGACAAAGTGACCCAGACGTTATCTTTATTTCTGAACATGGAATAAACGACGCTAATCAGTTAAAAATCTTTCCCTACGAAGTCTTGACCAAAAATCACAGCGGAGAACGTTTTGACGGATGCGCCATAGCTGTGAAAAGAGGTCTTGACTTCAGATCAATAAGTGGACTCGACGAATCTTACCTTGCTGTGGAGGTCCGTACGGCAGTGGGACCCCTGGTCCTGGCAACGGGGTACCAACCCCCAAGGAGAGGGTATTTGCCCCTCCCAAACTTCTTGCAGTTATGTGGTCACGGCAGAACCGTTCTCTTTGCCGGTGACCTCAATGCAAGAAGCGCTGCCTCCGGTTATACGTCGACCAACCCAGCAGGCAGGAATCTCGAGACACTTATTGATAGAAACATTATGACTAGAATTGGACCAGACTTCCCCACATATATTACTCACAGGTCAGCAACAAAACCTGATATTGTGCTAACCAGCAATATATTCCCTTATAATTACTTCATTGAGCCGGGCCCCCCTATTCCCAGCGATCACCAGGCTATCCTTATTAAAGTCTCAACCTCCCCCATTCAAATCCCTATCCCAGAGCGAAAGAGCTATGCTCGAGCCGACTGGGATAAGTATAATCAACTCCTCGAAAATTATAACCCAGAACCCTTAAATGATGCCTCCCTTGAAGAAATTGACGAGGAGTTGGATAAATTAAATGAAAAACTAGTAAAAGCCGACAAGGAAGCCATCCCCCGAGTTAAGTATAAAACTCTCCCTGCCCCCTCATGGACCCCTAGAATGAAAACCCTCGCGAGGGAATATAAGGAACGGATCGATGAAGTGAACCTCACTGGCCCCAACATTAACACACACCGACAAACACGACTCATACGCGACGAACTAATGACTCTTATAAGGGACCAACAGAGTGTACTCTGGAATAATTTAATTGACGGACTGAATGTAGAAACTGACTCACGTACATTCTGGCAGACGGTAAAACGACTTAAAGGCGGACAACCACCAAGGACCGTTAAACTTATACGTGACGACACTGAAATTTCTGACGTAGAAAGAATCGAAGAGGAATTCAGACTCTTTTGGGCATCTATCTTTAAGATTTCCCCGGAAGAGAATGATGACTTCGATTTGGACTTCGAAAACGAAATTATTAACGACCTGAATGACCAAATACATAGAACGCATCCTCATCATTGCGTATCACAGAACAGGGAAATGGAGGGACTCGGCGGTAGAATTACTGCCGAGGAACTCTCTATGACCTTAAAATCCTTCCGACAGCGAGCACCGGGGTGTACAGGACTGACAAAGGAGAATTTTATTCGAGCCCCGCCCAATATCTTACTGGGGCTCATGAATATCATGAACGCATGCCTAAACGTGGGATACTTCCCTGACCACTGGAAGGTTGCGAAAATGATATTCATTCCAAAAGCCGGTAAACCACCGGACAGTCCAGCTAACTTCAGGCCCATATCTCTCCTAGAATTTTCAGGGAAAGTCTTGGAGAAGATATTGACCAACAGGGTAAACATGTTCCTCGAGAGAAATAACTCTCATAACATCCAACAACATGGCTTCCGTGCGAAGCGAGGAACAGACACGGCGCTAGCCGTAATTACCGAGAAGTTGGCAAAAGTAAAATCAGAGAAACGACATGCAAATCTGGTGCTACGCGATGTCAAAAAGGCCTTTGACAAGGTATGGAGGAGAGGCCTACAATATAAGATCCTTCAACTAGGCCTCAATCCCATACTTGAAAGGATTCTTTGTGACTATGTGATGGAGAGGAGAGCGTTTTTAAGTATTAAAGACTACAGCGGCCCTGAGTTCGAACTCGAGGCGGGGGTGCCCCAAGGCGGGTGCATCTCTCCCCTGCTCTATAACATCTACACTATAGACCTTCCCCAACCCTTGACTGAGGGTTCCTTATACGTCCAATTTGCGGATGATATAACGATGATATGTACGGGGCCTTATCGGAATGCGAATTTCATGGCACGAAGTACGGCAGTGGAAATCGAAAACATCAACTCCTTCGAGAGAAGATGGAAGATATCCACCAATGCCCAAAAGTTCCGTGTAATTCCATTATTCCGAAGGACTCTGGCAGACATCCGTGTGGGGGGTGCACGCATCCCATACCGCACGGAGGGCACGGTTCTGGGACTACAAATTACGACCGGTGGGTATAGGAGCCATGTAGCGAGAACTACACAGAATGCACGGAGGGACTTGGGCGAATTTTTCAAATTCGTAAACCTGAGTACCTCCAACAAACTTAAGATCTACAATGCGTGCATTCGCTCAAAACTCCTGTACCCCCCGATCCCTATAAACGTAGTTTCCAAGACCCAAGTCCTTAAACTGCAAAGAGTCCAGAATAAGGCAGTATATGTCATCACGGGAGCCCGAAGGAGAGAAGGGAGAAGGCAGAGTGAACTCCATGGTGAACTGGGGATGACCCCCATAAACGTGGAGCTTCACCTAAGAGCAACCAAAATCTGGGACAAGGTGCACCGGCACCTCCCCCCCGAGTTTGTACTGGAGCACATCGACTTCGACATTTTACCTAACTTAAGACGACCAATTAGTTTCAAAAGCAGTAGACTACCGAATGACTTTAACGTCGACCCTAAGTTCACTTAAATACTAAATAACCCCCAGTCATAACGCAAAAACATGAACAAAGCCAAACGAGTTTAGCCACCGAATTAACACTTGTTTAATTTGGTTTTAAATAACACTTCCCCAATTTTTGCGCGAAAATATCGCCAAAAATATACAAACAACATCAAAAATCCAAATCTAGGTGTAAAACACCCAGAATTGAAGATGAAAATCTTCCAAAAGCCACGTAAAGATACAATGTATTAATACAAAGGCTCGAATGCCCACCGCATTCATCAGATAGTATAGTAATATGCTATCAAAAAACAAAACCAAAACGCAAAGAAAGCCAGTGATACCCTTTCACCAGGGATCTGTCTTTCATTCTACCTTTCGTTTTCACTTTCCTATTATAGTTTTCCCTATTTTCCCCACTATTTCTCCTACTAAAACCCTCTACTACTATATTTCTCACTTATTATGTCCAATGTCCAATGTCCACTTTAATCCAACTTAGCTCATCTAATATCAATCGCTCAATTATGCTTAGTTTACCATCCTTCTGTATAGCAATTAGATTGCAAATAGTTGCAACTGCATGTAACAATGACATGTGATCAAAGATAATTCTGAAAGAAAATACACATAGCCCACGTTAAAGTTTGGTAGCCTATTAAAGTAGATCGTATTTGCCAAATTTCTGGTAAAGGATTTAATCCGACGAGTGGGCAGACGAAGGGAAAATCAGGGAGATAATTGGGACGAATTCAAAACGGGAGGAATGGATTCGATGTTGAGGGTGTCTGAAAGATCCTCGTGTGTGTTGTGAAATAAGCATCCTAAAGGAATTAAAATATTTAAGTTAGGTCAATTTCAAGATTGTCTCATTTTTCTGTGAGAATTTGAATATAGGTGGTGGTGTAAATGTTTGCAACAGATGATATCATTGTCAGTTTTCTTGTTACCTTTGCTATATATATTTGACGCATTAACTCACTCTCTCTTGAGTTTTAATATATTAAGCCCCTTGAAACTTATTTAATTTAATTGCAGATATGTATATCAGTCAAATTATCGCTGCAAGTATTCGGTTTGTATTATAGAAGACTGAATAACGTTAATTTTACATCAGTATTTGGAAAATTAAACAACATTGATTCGAAATGGCAAGTAATTTTTGCCTGTTCTTCTTGTATTATAAGGATTATACTGTTCACTATGCTTTAAGATATGTTATAACATGAGTATTTTCCAAGTGTAAAGATATAAACCTTTGAACTTTGTTGGATAAGATTGAGTAAACTAATAACCTGTAGATAGACATATTGATAGACATATTATTACTCACGTGCTTTTAAGTGATAGCCTCCCGTGAGCTTTGATAAATCGCAAAAAACGGGACTTTTGGAATGATGTACATGTATTACAGTTTAGGTGAAGTTAAACGCCGCCAGTTCACTGCCACCTTTTCAGCGCCTTGCCGTTTCAGCGCAAAGACATTTCAGCGTTTGCTGTTTTAGGGCCAAGACATTTTTTGCAGTTGTTGCAGCCTATCGAATAAACAATGCCAGGTCGGAGGGGGGGGATGGGAATTTTTGACAAGGATGCGATGAATTGTAGTCTCGTACTTAAAAATAACATTTATGTTTAGAGGCCTAAGTAAACGAGGTAATTTAATGAAAATATGGTTGTAGGGAAAAACTAATAAGTTTTTGGCATGAAACTTAGGGATATTTTCATTAGTTTGATAATAGGAACGCTTGGCGGACTTATAATAATTGTCGAGAAAGTACAGAGGGTAGCACAAATTTATCTCTATTTTATATAATCTATCGACTTCTTTGTCTAGGTATTCTGGTGAGGCAATTCTAAAGGCACGCAAAAACATAGAGGAGAAAACACTTTGTTTGAGGTTATTATGGTGGTTAGAATAAAAATGTATAAAAGAGTCTATGGCTGTGGATTATATATATATATATATATATATATATATATATATATATATATATATATATATATATATATATATATATATATATTCCATATTTGAAACAATAGTTTGTCCGATGAATTAGAATATCTAGGAAAGGGAGTGTGCGATCTTTTTCGACTTCTAAAGTAAATCTAATCGAGGGCACTAAGGTATTAATTTTATTAAGAGATGTATTAATATTTAAATTATTAGGCCAAAGGCATAGGATATCATCAACATATCGCATCCAAGCTATAGGAGTTTCATTAATTTGCAGAAGTATTCTAGATTCTAAGAATAGGGGTCGAACAATTCCCCATTGCCATTACAAAGGTTTCATGATAAAATTTTCCATTATAGGGTAAATTTGCAATTGTTGATGCAAAGAGCAATGAGTTTAATGAGGGTAGAACTTGTTAGAGGGAAAGCAAATGTGTCGAGGTGTTCTTCAAGGAAATTCAAGAGATCTGGTACGAGAACTTTAGTAAAGAGGGAACAAACATCGATCGAAACTAACAGGCTAAAATTATCACGGTAGGGGAGCTCTTTGACACTAGAATGACAGAGGGGTCATTTTGTCCGCTTTTCAAGTTTATTCATTAAATATCATCCGCATCTTTTATCGCAATCTGCTCAAATTTCTTAACTTTTATTTTTATATATTCAAAATGGCATTGTGAAAGTATAAAATTATTACAAGAGTCAGGTAACGAGCTATAAAGTATACTACCTTGAAAGACTGAGCGGTCAGATTGACTGCTTCATAATATACTCCTGTTTTAAAGTATATATTTCATTACAGGGACGGTGCTACACTTCATAACTATGGCAGTCATAAAAACCTTCTAACAAAAGGTACCATGCTGGGCGGGCATCATTAAAAACAACTTGGCTCATGCCCCCGGGAGATCATTCAGGGAATCACGAAAATCTTCAATGCTTCCCTGAATACAGGCTCCTTCCCCGATGGTTCCAATATGGCAAAATTCATCTTTATACCTGAAGGGAGGAAGACCGATCAACTGGTGGACTACTGGCCAATATCCCTCCTGGAGATTATAGGTGTAAAGTCTACGAGAAGCTTCTAGCCAACAGATTACAAGACCAGCTGACCAAGCTGGAAGCTCACAGCCCTCAGCAACACGGGTTCCGCAAAAGAAGGTGGAGTGACACAGCCCTTGCCTTGATCACCGAAAAGATCGCCCGCTATAAAGCTGAAAGGAAATACGTAGACGTGGTGATGCGAGATATACAAAAGGCCTTCGATAAGGTTTGGCTAAAAGGCCTACAATACAAGATCTTAGGCCTACAGCTATATCCAATCCTGGAAAGGGTCCTCTGTGACTATATGATGCATAGAAAAGCCCCAATTTTTATCCAGGGCTACAGAGGACCCGAGTTCGAACTTGAGGCGGGCGTTCCACAAGGTGGCTGTCTAAGTCCGCTGTTGTACATTGCGTACACAGTGGACTTAGCTAATCCATTAGGGAAAGATGTGATGTACCTGAAGTTTGCAGATTACATCACAGAAATCATTCCTACTTATTTCAAACATGCTGGGTTTCAAGCAAGGCAGAGAGCCATCGAAATCGACAACATCAGTCGATTTGAAAGGAAGTGAAAAAGCTGACCAACCGTCGAAAGTTCCAGATCCTTCAAGGAAACCGCCAAAAACGTGTTAAGGTATTAGTGAACAGCGAAGTGTACCCGTATGGAAGCGAAAGCAAAGTTCTAGGTCTGCGTATAACCTAAAAAGGATACAAAGCGCATATAAACAACAGAATCTCCCTAGCCAAAATACAGCTCGGAAAACTGTATAGATTCAGGAACATCAATTCCAAAATGCTTAAAAAGCTATACACTGCTCTGGTACGCTCGACCTTAGTGTACCCAGCAGCGGTCATGCAGACTGCGAGTTCCATGTGTCTCAGAACAATGTAGAGAGGGCAGAACAAGGCAGCCCTGCTTATAGCTGGAGCACGATGGATGGACAGTATTCGACAAACACATCTGCACCCAAGAACAGGTCTGAATCCACTGAATATAGGAATCCGAAGGCTAGGGAGTAACTCCTGGAACAAAATAGAAGAAGAAATACTCCCGAACATTAACCTCGACTTAGATATTCCGAGAGCAGTTAGGGTTAGCGCCACCAGGCAAGCCCTATTCCCGAATGGAAGAAACTGCCCCCGTGAAAACCTAATTGGACTATTTACTTAAACAAGACTACTAAAACTAACTAATTAAAATGAAAAATAAGAAGAAAAAGAGGCGAAAGGCCCACAACTCAAACAAAATGTATAAAAGAGAAATAATATCCTAAACACCGGCAAAAGTAGAAATATAAATTATTATTAAAAACAAAGAACAGTATATACATATATATATATCTATATATATATATATATATATATATATATATATTTATATATATATATATATTTATATAGCAAACAAAAGAATTGAAAGACTTTAAAAAAGTATATATATATATATATATATATATATATATATATATATATATATATATATATATATATCTGTGAGAAATAGATATATAAATATGTAAAAAAAAGAAAAAAAGGAAGATGAGAAATAAATAATCAGCCAAAAGAAGAAGATGAATAAATACATCAAAAAGACAAAGTCGCAACGCGACCAAATGGGAGGAAAAGAAGAACAAATTAAGTGAGAATATACCTGAGAGAGTCCCTCTTAACCCTGGAAAAACTCAATATCTTTTTTACCTTTATATATCTACCACACATTTTCATTCTTATTACATCAAATTCAAATTCTATTGTGCAGAACACAATAGACTCTCGTTGGGTGAAAGGTCGTCCGATAGAAGGAAGACTCGTCTGACAGAGGAACGAATTCTACAATATCTAGTTGCCACATCTTACAATGAATCTGAAGGAAAATCTTTTGATAGCAATGAAGAAGAATAGATTTCTAAACACAATTTTTCATCAAGTTCAGACGAAGAAAATGAAAACATTGCATCAACTACAGAGCTAGGTAAGTGTGATGTGATTATTTTATGATACTGTTGGAATCTCATTCGATATACCATTGAAATTAATATGTAGCTATTTACATTATTATTATATATTATTATTATTATTATTATTATTATTATTATTATTATTATTATCATTATTATGTTATTATATTATTATATTTATATTGTTTTATCATATGCTGCGAAGAGTATATTTAATTTTAATACAATTAAATCTGAACATAAATATGTGGGGAGATTTTTTCTATGTAATTTTGTTACATATGTATTACTATAAATGACTAATGAATCCTTACGTCTTTATCTACAGATGATGAGGGAATTGTTGAGAGTAATATCACTGCCGATGAAAAAGTAATGGAAGAAAATACATCGGATGAAGCTCCTACATCTGCACAAGACAAATATCTAAAGGCTCTGGATGGGACCCAATAGATTGAAATCCCTACTGAAGGCTCCGATAGTAGGGGAAGATACAGTGCACAAAATATTCTTACTGAAGTTCCCGGGCTCTATGCATATTTCAAGAGACATGTTGCGTTGGGGAGCATGATGAGGGCATTTTCCTCATTCATTGATGATTTCCTAATTCGAGACATAATAAGATGTACAGAAGCAGAAGCTCGCAACAAATTGAATGATAAATCATGGACCATAAATAATGAAGAAATATATTATATGCTGTCAATAATCTACGCCAGACGACTTATTGCTAAAGGAAAACCACCTGCTTTTCTCTGCTGAAAGGTTTGGGCGGGCATCGTTTCTTCTCCATGACTATGTCAAGAGATAGATTCATGCAACTTCTTCGATTTTTACGTTGTCACTTGAGATCAACCAGAAGTCAATGAATACAATCAGATGAATTTGTTCCTTTTCTACTATATGGAGCAGATTTTTTTGAAAATTGCCAATCATGTTACAGACCTGGTCAGATATAACTGTTGATGAACAGCTTTTTCCCACTAAGTCCAGAATCCCCTTCACCCAATATATTGCAAACAAACCGGATAAATTTGGAATCAAATTCTAGCTTGCTCTAGACTCAGCGTACGATTACTTGCTGAATGGATTTCCTTATCTGGGAAAAATGTTCATCGTCCCCAAAATCAAAGCTTATCGGAATATGTATTGATGAAATTGGTAAGTCCTTTTCTAAGTAAAGGTCGGAATATCACATGTGATAACTTTTTTACTTCGCTGAAGCTTGCTTAGATATTGTAGTCCAGGAAAACGAGTATTATTAGAACGATGAATCGAATTTGGCGCAAAATACCAACAAGCATCAAAAATAAGAAAAGACTACTACACTCATCCATTATTTTGAAGAATTGTGACAGGACACTCACCGTGTACCAAGTAAAACCTCTTAAGAGTGTACTGATTCTCAATACTGTGCACAAGACCATGCATCTTGACAGTGGTACAAAGAAGATGCCAGAGTCTGTCACGTATTTTAATAAAACAAAATCTGGCGCTGACAATGTTGACTAGATGACCAGACTGTACACCACTAAAGTGGCCTCTCGGCATTGGCTATTACGGGTCTTCTATGACTTATTTGATCTTGCAAGATCAATTCAGTTATAATATACCGTGAAGTGGTTGGAACTAAAATAAGTCGACGAGATTACATTCTAAAACTCATAGGAGAGTTACGAGCTTTTAACAGAAGTGTGGATGAAAACGCTGAAGACGAATGGACAGATGAAGAACTTTTAGAAGAAACAATAGAAGAACCAGGAACCAATAAGCGTAAAACTTGACAAATTAGCAAATGCAAGAAGAATAAAAGAAATAGAGTATGCTACAGGGGCGAAAAATATGAGTGTAATAAATGTACTGGAATAATACGCAAGCAAATAATTTGTAAAAAATTGTTCATGATATTGATAATAATAATTGATATATCTAACGACCTAGTATTATATAAAAACCTAAATACTTTTTAATAAATCTATTTATATTATATAGTTGCATCAATTATTCTATATGATAAACATAAATGGGATTGTTATTGTGTAATTTTTGTCTGTCTCATACATTGTCGTAGAATGACTCCCGACGATACCATATATAACACTATTCGTTGAGGGAACTTCCTTAATTATCTTTAGAGTGCGTTACTGTCTGGCGGCCGATATTATGTATCTTCGATATGCTTAAGAAGTGGAACTGAGCTCAAGGATAATAATATTGCTATCATTAATAAAATAGAGTTTTATTAATAATAACTACCAACAAACACAAGAAGGAAAATATTGACATAAACAGAGAATTGAAAGGGTCGTGGGGGCTCGGCTAATCCGAGGATTTAAAGGATTTAAAAAAGGTAAAACAAATATAGAGTTAAAGAGATGGGATGGTTTGATAAACCATTTAAAGCACAGGATAGAATTGACAAAAGGGTTAAGTACTCGAAGGTGACGTTGAGCTTACGTAACTTTTGCACTAGTGGTGCAGGGGAAGGTGGCGCAAAGGAGTTTTCGGTCCGCTGGCGAGTTCCAGCCGAAGGGAGGGGATAAAAGGATCCTGACGTGGCGTCTTGGGAAGGAGAACCGTTTCTCGACGAACGGCTTGAAGAACAATGGCTGTTCTAGGTTGTTCTTTTCTGAACAAAGGGGGGGGGGGTGAGAACCGTCTCTTGTCTACGGGCTCAAGAACAATGGCTGTTCTAATGTTGTTATCCTCTGAACAACAGGGGGGGGGGGTGAGAACCGTTTCCTGGCGAAGGGCTCAAAACGAACAATGGCTGTTCTAATGCTGTTCTCCTTGAACAACAGGGGGGGATGAGAACCGTTTCTTGGCGAAGGGCTCAAAACGAACAATGGCTGTTCTAATGCTGTTCTCCTTTGAACAGCGGGGGGGGAAGCCTTGGGGACTTGGCGTCGGAAAGGCTCGAACCTTCGGCACCCAACGAATATTGTCCTCCTTCTGGACAAGTGATGGTGAATCTCGAGGTCGAGGTCCCTTGGCGCACAAAGGGAGAGAGGGTCGTGGTGATGTTTCGCGACGAAAATCTGGATCTCCAATCTGATCTTAGTGGTAAAGTTTCCATATAAATAGCCAGGACATCTCCTTGGCGTGGGGGAAAATGGAGTGAAAGCTTGGAGGGAACGCACAGCCGGGCCGGAGAACAATGCCTTATCTGCTCATAAGCCCAACTCAATCTGACGAGGTCGGCGTATGGGGGCGAACGGGGGGACGATAACCTCCTTGATTAAACATTGACATCCGGTAGCTGTGATAAGACTCCAAGCCTCGAATCGAAGATGCACGTGGGCAGCATCGTGGTTTTAAATAATATGGGATAGGAGTTGAAATTAAACGCAGCTTCAACTCGTTCTATCACACCCTTCCATTCCGGGGGGAAGTTGTCACTTCGAAAAAAGAGAGAGAAGGGACAACGATAGAGCTCCGTTGTAGGGAACTCGTTTTCTTGTACCAACCGTACCTTCTGCACCTAACTAGTATTACCTCAATACATATGAATATTTTGATCTTTAGATTACAGGGGAAAATAACCTTTAATACAACTTAATAAAAAAAAAAGGGCATGGAACAATGAAATGATATAAAATTAGTACATACGGGACAAAATAATTTATACGTAAATTAATGTGTACAAATATATATACATACAAAAAATTAGACATTGAGCGTTACAATAAGTCAGACATATACATTAATTAATTATATTATAAGAAAATCTTAATTTAAGTCGTACAAGACGGTATATACCTACAGGGAGATACTAATCCTATGAATACATTTACTCTACGCTATTCGGTAACGCATTTCTACTGAGGGCGTCAGCGACCTGGTTATGGGAACCTTTTATTTAATTTATTTTTAACTGATACTCTTGCAAGAGTAAACTCCAGCGCATGATGTGGCCGTTTGAGTGTCTCACATTCCTAATATAGGCTAACGGACGGTGGTCGGTTCCTATTTGAACTTCTTTACATATCAAGTACAGCTTGAATTTGTCTATGACCCAGCTTATTGATAGAGCTTTCTTTTCTCTAGTGGCATATCTCTTTTCGCGTGGTAATAATTGACGACTAGCATATGCAACTGGATGACTCGTTCCGTCATCCACGTATTGAAGGAGTACACCTCCAATGCCCTCGTTGATCACGTCGGCCTTAACCCCAAAGGATTTTTCCGGGTTGGGCAACTTTAAAATGGGGGCAGAAATGAACTTACTTTTGAGCTGATTAAAATGGGAAACAGCGACATCATTCCAACGTAAACGATCGGGGAAATACCTTTCCTGAAGGGGGCATAGGGGGGCCGAAATTGCAGCGAAATTCAGAACAAATCGCTTATAGGGAGAAGCTGATCCTAGGAACGATCTTAATGGCTTCTTTGTAATCGGGAGGGGCATGTAGGCGATTGCCTTAATCTTGTTCTCGTGGGGACCTAACTTGCTTTGTCCTATTTTGAAACCCAAATATTTGATGGTTTCGTGGGCAAACTGGCATTTGCTGGGGCCAATGGTGAGGCCATTTTTACGCAGTTGCTCGAAAAGAGCTAATAGGGTGGGTAAATGGTGATTCCATTTAATTAGTTCTTGTAGCTGACTCTTCTGATGTGGTGTCAGCTGCGCGTCACTATCCAGGTCAGAGGGTTCCAAAGACTCGCCTGGTAGGGAAGGAGGAGGGTAATCGGCATCAGGTTGGATGCACACTGTCTGGATTACGTTAAGGGACTCCGCAGGGCAATCTTCTTCAAGCGCCGATGTTTCGTCCAGTTCTACGAAGGTATCTCCGTGGGCGCGTTGGGGGTTCTTTTTTTCTTGGGGTCCACGGACAGTCTCCGTGTCCTTGTCTGGGGCCTTATCACCTAAGGGCGTTAGTGATTCACACTCCTCTTTTGCCGTCCTAAAGTCCTGGTTAGGGGTCTCCGAGAAATCGGACGGTATCGGGGTTCTGATGGGGACGGGCTCCTGGGCTTCTTTCTTATCTCGGCCTTGAGGAAGGGCGGCCTGAAACACAGGGTCGAAACTTACTTGGGGGCTCTGTCCTATAAGTACGGAACAGAATTTTATGGGTGCTACAATGACTTCAGCCCAGCCATTATAATATTGACACTGCAGGTAACATCTAGCGACGGGGAATCGGTTCGCTCGCCCAAGGTGGTCATGTACCACCGCAAATTTTTCGTGGTTAGAGGCCACTGGGAGGAGTTCGTCGGACACGATGAAACACGTACATCCTGTGTCCCTGACGAGAGTCGATACTCGGCAGCTGTCCACGCTGCCCTCCTCATATTTCAAAGTTCCCGATGAACTTTTACCCAAAACAAAATTTACCTGGTGGCCTGACGGAGGGGGAGAAGTTTCTGTTTGGGTCTGCACCACCGGGGGAGCCGGGGTTGCATTAATCTGGTGAACTTGGTGGGCTGATCCGCTTTTAAGCCTAGAATTTTGGGGGAAATTCCAGCTCATGTGGTTTTCTACACCACAGGTGAAGCATATGGTTGGTCGCTTCGGGAAGAGAGATGGAGGAGAAGTCTTAACGGGAGGTTTGAAGTCCCGTTGTTGGTTTTGGGGAAAGAAGTTTTGGGGTTTTACGGGGCTCGGAAACTTTGTCAGCTTTCCTGGGAAGGAGCGCGAGTGCGTCCTTCTTTCTTCTCGTTGGATTTTTTTTTCTCGTTCTTCTCGTTGTATTTTTCCTTCTCGTTCTTCTCGTTGGATTACTCTTTTCCGTTCCTCTTGTCGGATTACTCTTTCCCTTTCTCTTTCTACCTTTTTTCTTTGAAATTCTGCTTTAATCCGAGCTAATTCAATCTGAAGCTCAGCTTGTCTGATCCGTTCCTCTCTTTCTCTTTCTTCTCGTTGTATTTCTCTTTCTTCCTCTTTTCTTTGCTCCTCTTGAATGTACTCAATTAGTTCTTTTCCGGAGAGTCCCAAGGATTCTCCTTGCGCTTTAAAGATTTCAAACTGAGCCATCTTTGCACTTGGGGGCGCACTAGTCAACCAACTAAAATTCCTTGCAACAAGAATTATGCCTCTATAAAATTAGCCTACCTAAATATGGGCACTGACCTATTCGTACTTGGTTTCTCAATCTAAATAACCACTGACTAAAATCACAAAAAACACAAACAAATTATTATAACCGTTCCTTGAGCTACTCCAGCTTCTTAAGTTTCAAAAAAAAGGGGATAGCAATCGTTAAAACAAAAGGGAACTACTATATTCTATTATTATAACGAATAACACTATGCTTTACTCGACTGAGACCAGTGATGGCAAAGATATAGCGTTAAACCCCACACACCTGATACCAAATTTAAATGGTATATATATATATGTCGTAGAATGACTCCCGACGATACCATATATAACACTATTCGTTGAGGGAACTTCCTTAATTATCTTTAGAGTGCGTTACTGTCTGGCGGCCGATATTATGTATCTTCGATATGCTTAAGAAGTGGAACTGAGCTCAAGGATAATAATATTGCTATCATTAATAAAATAGAGTCTTATTAATAATAACTACCAACAAACACAAGAAGGAAAATATTGACATAAACAGAGAATTGAAAGGGTCGTGGGGGCTCGGCTAATCCGAGGATTTAAAGGATTTAAAAAAGGTAAAACAAATATAGAGTTAAAGAGATGGGATGGTTCGATAAACCATTTAAAGCACAGGATAGAATTGACAAAAGGGTTAAGTACTCGAAGGTAACGTTTGGCTTACGTAACTTTTGCACTAGTGGTGCAGGGGAAGGTGGCGCAAAGGAGTTTTCGGTCCGCTGGCGAGTTCCAGCCGAAGGGAGGGGATAAAAGGATCCTGACGTGGCGTCTTGGGAAGGAGAACCGTTTCTCGACGAACGGCTTGAAGAACAATGGCTGTTCTAGGTTGTTCTTTTCTGAACAAAGGGGGGGGGGTGAGAACCGTCTCTTGTCTACGGGCTCAAGAACAATGGCTGTTCTAATGTTGTTCTCCTCTGAACAACAGGGGGGGTGGGGTAAGAACCGTTTCTTGGCGAGGGGCTCAAAACGAACAATGGCTGTTCTAATGCTGTTCTCCTTTGAACAACAGGGGGGGTGAGAACCGTCTCTTGTCTACGGGCTCAAGAACAATGGCTGTTCTAATGTTGTTCTCCTCTGAACAAAAGGGGGGGGAGGGAGAGAACCGTTTCTTGGCGAAGGGCTCAAAACGAACAATGGCTGTTCTAATGCTGTTCTCCTTGAACAACAGGGGGGGATGAGAACCGTTTCTTGGCGAAGGGCTCAAAATGAACAATGGCTGTTCAAATGCTGTTCTCCTTTGAACAACAGGGGGGGAAGCCTTGGGGACTTGGCGTCGGAAAGGCTCGAACCTTTGGCACCCAACGAATATTGTCCTCCTTCTGGACAAGTGATGGTGAATCTCGAGGTCGAGGTCCCTTGGCGCACAAAGGGAGAGAGGGTCGTGGTGATGTTTCGCGACGAAAATCTGGATCTCCAATCTGATCTTAGTGGTAAAGTTTCCATATAAATAGCCAGGACATCTCCTTGGCGTGGGGGAAAATGGAGTGAAAGCTTGGAGGGAACGCACAGCCGGGCCGGAGAACAATGCCTTATCTGCTCATAAGCCCAACTCAATCTGGCGAGGTCGGCGTATGGGGGCGAATCGGGGGGACGATAACCTCCTTGATTAAACATTGACATCCGGTAGCTGTGATAAGACTCTAAGCCTCGAATCGAAGATGCACGTGGGCAGCATCGTGGTTTTAAATAATATGGGATAGGAGTTGAAATTAAACGCAGCTTCAACTCGTTCTATCACATGCATATATGTAAGTAAATGGAAATATATTAATAATGTATTTTTATTTATCATTTATTGATATCAATTCCATACAATAATATAATGAAATATTTGCAACAAAAGGAAGTTAAACTGGAACTCGTAAGAAAACATAATTTTTGTGATATGAATTCCCCCAAAAATGTTTGAAAAAACGAAGAAAATAAGGAAAAATAATACTAGAGGTCAAAATGACCGCTGTCTATCTATGAGTTGTGCACTTGGCTGTCCATATAGTGTTAAGAATAGAGACGAAAGCACTCAAAATCGTTTTTCACTTCTCCTTTTTTGGTGTGTCTGCATTCACTCATATATGTAGAGTGAAATAAAAGGCACTAAATTTGAATAGTTAGCTCATAAAATTATGAGCAATTGCTCTCAAATATTCGATTTCATTTCTTTCTTTATGCTGCATAATAATTCTCAAAATTCTATCCTCTGCTTTTCTGTATGTTACCAATTTTACCTCAGATCCATGCGCAGATGCAAGCTTTTCCATATACTTGTCTCGTCCTCTTTTATTTTGTGGAGAGCCTGGATAATGTTCTATATAGTTGGTTTACTCATTCCTAATTTTCATCTTAATCTCCTATTTGCCGCTTCAGAGAGATGGTTTATTCTGTCTTCTCCGTCAAGAGTCCAATGATCGAGATTCCACAGATCCGGAGAATATAATGCTCTTCTTCGTCCATTTCTTTTTCTATTAGGGTTACCGATGTAATTATCCTCGAGACAATTAAAGAGTCCGGAGAGCTGGTCAAGTAAAGCTGCTCCTAAAGCATCCACTTAACCATCTGAATTTTCTATTGGCACAAAGCCTAGAGCAGTGACCATTTTAGCGTGTAAAGCAATATCAAGATTATTACTATACTGTATCATATAGCCATCTGTTGTATTTTCTTTAGCATGTTTTGGGCCAGGTGTAAAAAGCATCCTCGAAATGGCCGCTTGATCAAAATCACAATTGATTCCACTTGGCTCTGAATTTGGAACAATATCTTTAAAAATATTGAATATTCTTATGTAGGTTTGGCACTGATTATTTCGTAAGAGCACGTATAGTATTGGATGAATACCTCAATGCTTTTTCATCATTACGAAGTAAACTTGATAAAATAGATTTGGGGCACACGCAAAAGTTCTATCAACATATTAAGAATTAGAAGTGGCCAGATGTTCCAACTAGATCTCTCTTCCAAAATTGATAATTCTATCATTGCCTTAGACCATCGTCAACAAAACAAGAAATTCTCCTCTCTTTCTGGTGTTGTTATGTACACCTTAAATCCTTAAGGTATTTTTAATTAATAAACAGATTTAGGAATGTCAGGCCCTTTGTTCATTTCCTTCCTCGCTCGTCGAATCATTTTCCTGAATGTTACTCTATTTGGTATCTGCGCAATACCAGCCTCATGCTGCCTAAGGACTGATTAATAAGTACACTTGGAGGTTAAAAGGTTGATGCAACTCTATCTCTTGCTTCAGATTTTGCCCTTTCCATTTCAAGGTAAACAGTTGATGGAGGATGCATATGTTCATTGATTGTGCATATGGCTTCGTATTCAAAAGTTTGAATTCTAGCCTTGCAGTTACCCTCATTTCATCGCCAAACATTTTCATGTCTCGGTTTTACTAACTTTATCAAACTGATAGATGTATCTGTTGTGACAAAAATTTTCTTTTCCCCTCACACTGCTTACAAAATGAGCCGTTTTAATGTTTAAAATTGTAAAAGATTAGTTCAAATCAACGCTAACCTAGCAGAAGAAATGCTGAAATATAGGAAGTTCTGCCTTTAAATATACATAGAATGTAGTAGATAAAGATCAGCAAAACTTTAAGGTGAGCCTAGAATAGCCTTTTAAGGAATTCGCCAGAATTGGTGAGGGATAAAACTTCACAGAGGCATCGAATCCATCCTTAAATTAATAAAGTAATCAATATTGTGAGTGCCTTGAACCCTACTTCACGAGATGCAGATGATTGGATATTCTATCAAGAAAATGATCCAACGAAGCATACGGAGAATCTACTCACTTAACCGTAGAACGCTAACCATGGGTAGGTGGTACCCAGAGCAACGAAGTCATTGTCAATGCGTATGGTTCTCGCGCTGCTAGGGTGCCCACGTGCTCAGTACTTGCCTTTGCACGCTCGACAGTGTTGGGGAAGGTTATGTCAAATCGCTCCCTCTACTACCCCATGCTCTAGGCCTACGTTTGGGTACGGCATAGCCGTGGTAGGTGGTACCTACCAGGGGTTAGCGTTTACGTACTATTTTAGTGATCGGTGTAAACAGTGTTTGTGTGTTACTTACAAATATTTTTTACCCTTTCAGATTACATTATTGAACATGGCTTTGCTGAGGAAATCAATTGCACAGAGTGAAATCGACAATATTTTATTACACAGTTCTGATGAAGAAGCTGACAATGTAGAGTGTAAAAGTTTTTATGACAGTGACATTGATGCTTAATATGTGCTACAACCAGGTGACAGTGACAATAGTGACTTGGATGATGGACCACCAAGAAATAAAAGACGAAAAATAGTGCGTGGTAGCTCTACGAGTACCTTGCCTGTGGCAAGCCTTGTTGCTCCACCTGCTACTGCCCCTATTACTGGCCCTGCTGATACATCTGCTACTGCCCATGTTACTGGCCCTGCTGCTCCACCTGCTTCTGCCCCTGTTGCTGCCCCTGCTGCTCTGCGTGGACAACGAAGTAGTGTACCTGCAACCAATCCTGATGAGCTGGTTGTAAACTTCAACACAGCTAACATTTAAAACTAAAAAGACTTTGTGTGGAGAACTAGGCCATATGCAACCACATCAGGACGTACTCTTGCAAGAAATATATTGCAGGTTTCACGGCCTGGCCCTACCCAACAAGCTTCTCAAGCCTACACCCCAGAGAAGTGTTTATCTTTGTTCTATGTGGTTGTACTCATCAGCGAGATTGTGCAGTCGACCAACCAGAAAATAGACATTGATGTAGCAAAGTACAAGAGCAGAAGGCCACAGTACATCGCACACACGTGAGGAGATACGTGCCATGATTGGGGTACTCATCTTTAGTGGTTACATGAGAGACAACCACCTCTCGACTAAGGATGTCTGGAGCCCTACAGTTTGTGCCAATTTCTATAGGCCAGTTATGTCTAAGGGGCACTTTACTTTCCTACTTAACGGCATACGGTTTGATGACCCCAATACCAGAGAACAGCAAAGAGAAACCGACAAATTTGCTCCAATCAAGAAGGTGTAGGATATTTTTATTGAGGTCTGTGGCAGCCACTGTAGCCCACACGAGTTTCTGACTGTTGACGAGCAGTGCTTGCCTTCCGAGAGAACTGTCCCTTTCGCATGTACATCCCAAATAAGCTAGCGAAGTACGGCATCAAGATTGCCATGTAAAATGATGTTAAGAGCAAGTACATGCTGTCAGGGATCGCCCATCTTGGGAAGCAGGGGACACGGCCGAGAGACAGGCAAAACCTTGGCCATTCCTTCACCAAGGACCTTACACAGCGCTACCACAACACCAAGAGGAATATGACAACTGACAATTGATTCACCTTTGTGCCCCTCATCCAGGATCTGCTGCCCAATTGTGTGATGGCACTGATTGGGACAGTCAGAGGGAACAAGTCGGAGATATCAGGAGAGATGAAGGACAAGACCACACGGACACCAGGTTCCAGTGCCTTCCTATTCATGAAGGACATGACATTGGTGTCGTATTTGTCTGACAGATCTTCCAGCGAGAAAATTGTCCTCCTCCTGTCTTCAATGCAAGGAGATAAGTCCTTGGCCAGCAGTGGGAAGCCAACCATTATTGAGGATTACAAAAGAACGAAAGTGGGTTTGGACACTTTTGACCAAATGTGTAGCCAATATTCGTGTGAAGGGAAGACTAAAAGGTGGCCACTCTTCCTGTTCTTCGGCATACTGAATGCTGTGGTCATCAACTCTTGGATCATCCATATGTAAAATATGCAGAAAACAGGTGGCAAACACATTCAGAGGAAGCAATTTATGCAGGTGTTGGCTATGGAACTGGTCAAACCCTGGGCAGTGCATTGGCTCGCATGTCAAACTCTGCTGAGGCAGCTCAAAAATCACATATGCACCTTATTTGAGCTGCCCACCCACGCTGGACATTCACACGATGCTGGAACACCTGAAGCACAGATGAGGAAGGCCATGGTACGCTGTGTTGTGTGTCTTTCGAAGGCAGACAAAAAAACAAGCTTCCTGCCAACGAGCTGTGTGTCCCAACCACTACTACACTACCTGTGGTAACTGTGTATAAAGCTGAAGTAGGTAGAAATGCACCTAAAGACTTCATTTACTTGTACATAACAAATACATAGTCACTTGTTGCAGTCATTTCAGTTCAAAATAATTGTTTTTGTAAAAAAGTCATTTTGGGGGTAACTCAAAATAGGGCCTTATTCCATCTCTCATCTCTAAAGAAGCTGCAGCAGCTCGCGACCTGTATCCCCATCAGCAGTTACTTACAGGCCCTGGAAGGCCGTTTGAAGATTATTGAAGCCATCTGATTAGAATTTTTTTTTCCTACTTTTAGCAATATTTTTCAGTACATGTTTTTCATACCGAAATAATACATTTACCAGTTTTTCTTAATGTTCAGTCAAAGTTCAAAGTTTTTAACTGACTTATGTAAATCTATTCTATTAAAGCTTTACATTTAGTATATATATTTTTTTTCAAATCGGGTATGATATACCCAGGGTTAGTAGTTAGTGTTCTGGGTTAACAACGAATGAAAATTTGTGGCTATATATCGAAGAAACCAATCTACAAAACGAAAGTGCAAATCTCGCTTAATTTAAAGCTCTATGTAAGAAAGAGCGAATAGATATTGAAGCAACATCTTTCAGAACTTAGTTGTATGAAATAATGATGGTGCAACGAAATACTAGTCTCTCTCTATCTAATGCTCCAATAGTTATTCTAACTCTTTTATTAGTCTTATTTGTATTATGTCATAAGCATTTGAAGAATATTTTTATTTTGTGTTTTAAATGTAAAAAACCCTGCTAATTAATAAAATAGGTGTATGATTCTGAAAAAATTTGGGCGTACCAATAGTTCGTTAAAATCAATTTATACCAAACTCGTTGAGTTTTAATTAACGATTACTCTTTGGATCGAATCAAATTTTCGAGAAGTTTATTATCAAATAAGAAAGTGTGGCTTCGAAGGGTAGCACAATCTCAATTTCCCTCTCTCTCTCTCTGACTAGCTATTTTTTTTCTTCTTCTTCGAATTGAATTCTTTAACCTATTCTGACTAAGTCTGTACCTCTGAATCCCCATTACAGACTCACGAAGTTTCTCTGGGTCAATGCCATTCATAACTTCGTTAACCCATCAATTATCACCCTGTCATTCGTCATCCATTCATTATTCACTCAATTAATTATTTTACAATCGATAAATATACGTCGCAACGCAATCCATTAAACAAGTTATCAATATTATGAGTGCCTTCAACCCTATTTCTCTATATCTCGAGATACTGCCTCGCCCTTGTCAGTGGCAAATCTAATCCAATTCGTATGCTTTCGCCGAGCTCGCCTTCAAGAGTCAGATACACAAGTTCAAAGAACAACACACATGCCTGTCGTCATGAATCAAGTTAAACTGTAGTATGATCATTAAAGATTTATATATTCATTAATTTAGTGGGTTTCGTACAACGATGAAGAAGGAAAGTTAATCAAAGTCGAATTATATAGGCAACGATTCCTACATATCCTGCTACGATGGAAGGCATTTAGGAAAAGATATGTTTGTTGTTGGAGGTCTTATAATTAACCTTACTACGCCTGGCTGCGTGTGAAGATTAGATACCATTTGATTCGTTCGCGTTGTGATGGCCCGGCAGTGTCAGATATCTTCTAATTAATGTTTAAATTATTCAAATGGCATTTCGCCCTCTTTATGACCCTACGCGATTTGCTGAGAACGCTAGTTTATGCCTATATAAACTATCGGTAACCGGTTTATTAATTTGCTGGTTTCTTACGTAAATCTTAGTCGCGATCACGAACTTCGGGAAATTTTTCATGCATTCTCCACCATATATAGCCATACATTCACTTGCAGAGGGTAAAGTGGTGGAATAGCATACAATACTCCGCGTGTCAGCGACAACATGCAACCTCATAAAACACGTACCACTCTTAGGAGGTAGAGGAGGTATTTCACTATGGTATTTTAGATTTTCTTGGTGTCTTTCTTTGTAAAGGTGATGAGCTCTATAGAGCAAACCTCAGGTGCCGCTCACTACAAATTTCCTGAAGGATCTTCCCTTGGTACCGAGACCAAACTTTGCTCAGAACTTCAGAGAATGCCCGGTCAATTTAGCATGAATGTGATTTGGTTGGATGAGAATAAAACTATACATTTTCCCTGAATTCAGTTCGACATGTTTGATGCCAAGTTGGAGCCCATTATGATAAGAAGATTACATCCACAAAGTTAAGCATAAAGACGGCAACTTTATTGTGTGGGGCATTTTGAATGGGACTGTCTGTTGCTCTTTAAATAATAAATAGAACAATGAATGGCGCAAATTACAAGCAATTACTGGGCAATAAGGTAAAGTCAACTGTGAAAAGGTTGATGATACAGATGATTCGATGTTACATCAAGAAAATTTTCCATCGAAACACACGGCGAAAGCTACAAGTGAGTGGTTCCTTCAGAAAAATATTAATGCTCTACCTTCTCTTAGACAATCCACTGACCTAATTACAATTGAAAACTTGTGGCGCTATATCAAAGAAACCAGTGTACAAAATAAAAGCTGCAAATCTCGTGTAAATGAAAGCTCTATGTAAGAAAGAGTAAATAGATATTGCAACACGATTTTTCCAAGCTTAGTTATAGCAAAAAATAGTGGTGCAACGAAATAAAAGTCTTTCTCTATCTAATGTTCCAATAGTTATTCTAATTCTTTTATTAGTATTATTTGTATTATGTCATAAAAAAGTGAGGAATATATTTATTTTGTGTTTTAAATGTAATAAAAAAACTGTTAATTAATAACATATGTGTATGATTCTGTCAAGTTTGGGGTGTACAAATAGTTTATTGAAATCAATGTATACCAGACTAGTTGAGGTATGTTTTAATTAAAAGAACAGATGATTTTAGGGAAAGTTTAAATGTCTTGAATGTAAAGAAATAGTTTAAGAATTAAACCGACGAGCCTACTAGAGACAATTGCAGAGAGATGAGCCTGAACAACGTTTTAATAAATCATGAACCTGTCGACTCTCGAATGGAACCAGCCTTCGAAACGCAGCTTTGCCGTGTTGTGGAAGGTGAGCACCTCCTTGTTTTGTATCCTACCTGGTATTTTATTCTGTTTCCTCTGGTTTCATAACATGACAAATTATCGATACCCCTTCCTTGTCGTATCATCTTCAGGGAAGAATGCAAAAGCCTCATGGGTTTTCTTACTTTTTCTTTATTTATTCATGTAAGATATTGAAATTGGTTTTTTAGTTAGTCTAATCCAACTCTTATCTACTGTTTTTATCTTTATCTAAGCTTCTCTTTTCAGCCCTTAAGACTTTTTTGAACTTTCGCAATTTTATGCGAGAATGAAAAATAAACCTCCTCCTTCTCTGCCCTTACTTGTCTCTTTCAAACTCTCACACCCTTTTACGCCCTCTATTGTCGCCAGGGCTCAAAGAAATATTTCTATTTCCCGACTCGCCACGACATTAAATCATTCTTAAATTTTAAATTTTCGCTTCTTCGTCATCAAATTTAGTGATTTTTTATTATTACAATCGTATTTCAGAGGCAAAGAACGCCTCTTATTTCTATTATGAAAAGGTAAAACATCTTTAAGCGAGAATTTGCTCTGGTTCAAAACTTTAGCACGTTTTCTTCAGCTGGTGATTTGGTTGTGTAATAGTAGTATTAACTTTTCAGTTTTGAACTCATAATTTTGAAAAGAACAAACTTTTATACGGAATTTCAATGATAAGAGGGAAAAATAGGTAATGAGGCTCTTAGAAGTTATATTAATTAGTTCCATCTACCCTTTTAGAAGTGTTCATGTTTACCAACTTGTTTCTTGTTCAAATAAGTTTCTAATATCCGATCATTCTCGCGTTAAGTTTATTAGCAAAAGGAGATTGTGATTGAATTGTATGCCATCCCCTAACAATTTTCATTCGTTGTTGTCTTTCTCTTCCTCACCTTTTTCTTTAGTTTTCTTTTCCATTGAGTAAAATATAATCGTTTATTACATACTTTCCCTCATTATATATTATAAAATAACTTCCCTCTGACCAAAATCTGGAATTGGGTACCGCTAAGCGCAAGGATCGAGAGGTTTGTGGATCACCGGTGCTGGTAGGATAAGAGAGTTGTTGGACACGGGCGGATACGTTTCAACTTGAAAAAGTGTAATAAACTACAAGTAAATGGTTCAATTTTGCCTTCCAAAGGAAAATCACAATAAGATTAGAATGACAAGTTATTGCGAGCCAGGAACTATTTCGCATCCCTACTTGTGGATAGCGAGATCTCTTTTGCAGGATCCTTAGCAGAGTAGTGTGTGTGCGTGTGTTGTAATTATGTAGGGAAAAGGGTGGTAGAGACAGAGGTGATGTGAGTCAATATTCATAAGGCTAACAAGAGAATTACGGTTACATCCTAACCGAATTAACGTCAATATTATATGTCAAATATTAATACTATTTCGAAGACAACTACAAAATGCTCCGTAGAGTTGTTTAATTATTTTAAAATTGGTGTTTAAAGCTAAGTGTAGCAATAATGCCTTCGCCATTTTATAAAATGAAATAATAAGCCTATTTAGGTTCACAAAATGGTGTTTAAGGTCTACAGCAAATTAAGTGAAGACAAAGACAACACTATTGGATGATCTGTGACATACTTTTATGTTCAGGGATCTTCGAAAAGTTGAAAGGAATCTATTAAAGTAAAGCGCCCTCATCTGGTCAACGGAAAATGCGTCCTATTCTTCTAAACGACGCACGCCAAGATATGGCGTGGTTAACACAACAAAAAGAATTAATGCTAAAGGTCGGGAAGTTCCTTATCATCATCCATATTTAACGCAACTTTCAGTATATAATTTCTCTTTATTTAAATCAATAGACCATCACATATATTGCAAACTCTACACTGAATGAGATGTGAAAAAGGATATAAAAAAAACATAATTCTTCAAAACTTGAATGAATTCTTTACGAAAGAAAATAATTGCTTACTTAAAGGAAGGGAAAACATTGTCAATAATGAGCGGAATTACATTGGTGAATAAAAGTTTTTTTTATATACTCAAAATTCCTAACTTTGGCATGTTAAGATGGATGAAAGTGCAATTTACGTGCAAAAGAATGTAAAAGAGCCCTGTAACATTGTATATTCAGAAGTATATGAAATATGGGACAAAGGAAAAATATCAACAAGCGTCAAACAGCATGTGGTTACAAAGATTCTGAACAAATTTGAGCAGTTCAGAACCCTCTAAAAAAACAAATCAAGGTGAGATCAAACTCAAATATCAAAAGAACTTTATTCCATAATTTTTTAAATGATTTGTTTGATATGGCTCATGCTAACGCACTAGAAATAATAACCAATGTATTATAGTAGCTCGTTTATTTCTACAGGCTTAGAGAGAGAAAGGCAGACGAGGCTATATAGTATAGGTAGTGTAGGTAGGTAGTGTTGACAAGAAAACAATAAAGAATGAAAAGAAAGAATCACAAAAGAAGTGAGGAAGGATCGCAGCGAATTGAACGAGAATTGCATAGAAAAGTAAATTTGTTAGTTGTTTAGCTAAGAAGTAGCTCAAGCAGCGAAAAAAAACAGCACTGATGAAGCAGATCACGGTCCATGGTCCATCTAATCATCCAAGAAAGAGAATATTTAAAGGCAAGAAAATTATTTCATCTGACTTCTGAGTACATTAGTCAGAACCAAAATGAGTGATCGTCATGGGATGATGGTGATTTAAGCAAGAGGATTAGGCCTTGGAAGAGATGTTGATGATATAATCCTAAGTAAAATTATATTAAAAAGAAAAAGAAAAAAACTGCTTAAAGAAATAGCAGATAGTTTGAAGCAAACGTTCACTACAGATGCACCTCTTAAAGTCCATTGGGAATAGCAAATTAATGACTGATTTAATTGGCACGGAAAATATAGATAGCCTGCCTGTGTTAGTGTCTGGGGGTGCTAACTCTAAGCTTTTCGGAATATCGAAACTAACATAAGGTACAGGTGCTGAAACAGCAAAAGTAGTTGTGGAATGTCTTCAAGATTCGAATATCAAAGACAGTGTTAAAGCCATGTGTTTTGACACCACTGCTAGTAACACTGGCCCTAAGAAAGGTGCATGTGTTACAATAGAAACAAAACTAAATAGATGTTTTCTTGCTTTTCTTTGCCGGCATCATGTTCATGAAATAAATGTATCTGATGTATTTCAAAAGTGTTTTGGTGCTTCATTCGGACCAGAAATTCAATTATTCAAGCGTTTCCGTAATTACTGGAAGACGATCAATACTTCCTCATTTGAAGAACACAATACATCCGTTTGTGGAAAGAAGCTGGGCTTAGTTTTTGTCAAGAACAGTTGAAATCTCATCAGCTTCGAAGTGATTACAAAGAACTTTTGCAACTATTAGTTGCATATTTAGGGGGTGACACAGAAAGCTCTTCCTTCAAACAACCTCGAGCAGTGCATCGATCACGTTGGATGACAAAGGTTATTTATTGAATTAAAATTGTACTATTCAAGTTAAAAATTTAAAATAACCAAGAAAGAGCAGACAGCAGTCGAGCGATTTGCAGAATTTGTTGAACAGTACTACGCTCCCAGCTGGATTACATCTTCAATTGCATCCCCTTCTCCACGAAAGGACTTAGAGTACTTGCAAAGTTTCCAAGTAGCTGAAGATAAGGAACTTGCTTCTGTAGCCAGCAAAGCACCTGGTCATCACCTTTGGTATCAAAGCGAATATCTTGTTTCTTTTGCCTTCATGGATGAAGTTTTCACTCTAGATTCGAAGAGAAAGATGGCTGCAGCATTGCAAAAGCCTGGCTCGCAGCATCCAGAGAAACGATATACACTAGTGGAAAAAAAAGAGTATCTCAGATAAAACTCTTGCTGACTTCGTGACTGAATCAAGGCGACTTTTCTTCAAAGAATTTTCGTTTAATTCATCTTTTGGGGAAGTAGACCCTTCAGAAGGTCACTTTGATTGGGAGCTACAATAATCATCCTACCAAAAATGAACATCAGCTTCAGCAACTTCTACAGGTGGTCGATTGTCACAGCGAAAAACTTTCGAAAACAAGAAAATATGAATTGAAGAAATGCATGAGTAATTAACAAAACAAGCTCAGTTCATTGCAAAACATTGTGGAATAGGCTTGCTAGGGATACCACATTAAAAAACACGCCTATTACAGTTAGCTCATGGGTGGTGTGGAAAAACTGTAGAGCATCAAACTTTGTTAGCTTTGTGGCATTACCCAAACTAGTTCAATTGATCTTAAACTTTGTTAAACTTGTTTTTATAGGAAGCCTTACAATTTGCATAGGTGAGACTATGAATTTCTTAAGTATGAAAAATCGCTTCTATAGATCTAGGCCAATCGAATATATATATATATATATATATATATATATATATATATATATATATATATATATATATATATATATATAAATATATATAACAGAAGGAGCAAATGCAAGTTCTGCGGATGATAACAACCACCACAGGGCCTTCGCCATATTCATTTTCTGCCTTTCAAAACAATTTTGAAGACAGAAATAAAGGTGCAGAAACCTTGCATTGCAGACTATATTACAATATAGTACAAGAAAGAGAAATTTGACGCGAATGAGCAACGAGACAAGAAACAGGAGTTTTTTAGAGGTAAGAGAAAGGGACATTAGAAGAAGACTAGAATCATAGAGAGCAGAGGGCGGCACAATAAAGGCAATCCTTTACCTTCACTGTGCCTGGTAGCTCAGCGGTAGAGCATCTGACCGGCAATCAGCAGACCCGGGTTCGAGTCCCGGCCAGGAATTTCACACTTTTTCCCCCTGGTGTTATCTCTGTCTTCTCGGTAAAGGATTGCCTTCATTGTGCCACCCTCTGCTCTCTATGATTCTAGTCTTCTTCTAATGTCCCTTTCTCTTACCTCTAAAAAACTCCTGTTTCTTGTCTCATTGCTTATTCGCGTCAAATTTCTCTTTCTTGTACTATATATATATATATATATATATATATATATATATATTTATATACATAACTGCTGGGGAAAAAAATTGGTTGCTCGCTGCTTCAGTGTACTTAGTTCGATCCACACCTCTGCACGAAAATTTCACAATTTGCAAAATTCCTTTATCCGTAGAAAAACATATTCTGTTTTTAGTAGCGTGCGATTCAGGTCATGAGTGACTTTAGATCTCAATATCTCGGTCGGTCTCCGTTTTGCTTTTTTTTTGTTTTTGTAATAACATTGTAAGACTTTATGTTGTTTGCATTCTCTTTCGAATGCTATTATTGTCGAAGTCCTACCAAGGTTAGCCCAGAAAATATTTGGTTTTGGCAATAACATCATAACTATTCGCCGATTCGAAAGCAATTTAAAACTTTTATGTTGCTCTACATTCTCTTTGGAGTAATATAATTACCAAAGTCCTCCCAAGGTTAGCCAGGGAATTACTTTATTTTGGCAATAACATCATAACTTTTCTGCCTATACTCAGTTAAATTGGACTTGGCTATATTATGCTAAAATCTGCTATAAAAGCCTAGTATAGGCTATTATAGGTTAGGCTATACTATGCTAAGCTATGCTAAGATATAATGTACATGGGTAAGATTTAATATAATAATTTAGGCTATAATATGCTATCCTAGGATAACATATATGTAGTATGTTAGGGTATACAATAATAAGACAGGCTTGACTAGGGTATAATACTATAGTGTAGGCTAAACCTGTCTAGGATAGTTAATGCTAGGCTAAGTTATGCTATACTAGGCTAGGCCAGGCATAAAAGGCTTTCTTAGGCTATACTGCGTTATGGTATGCTAGGTTAGGTTAGGATATACTAACCTATTCTACACTAGGCTAGTCTTCGCTATACCAGGCTAGGATAAGAAGGCTTTGCTAGGGTAGGCTAGGCTATGCTATGCATGCTATGCAAGCCTATGCTAGTCAATACTATGTTATACTATACTATACTAAATAGGGTAGGGTAGGATAAGTTAGGCTATGCTAGTTTTTGCTAGAATATGCTAACTAGGATAGGATAGAATAGAATACACTAGGCTAAGCGGTAGTGAACTAAGCTAAGATAGGCTATAATGAAATACGATAAAAGAGACTAGGGTTATCTAAGCTAGGCTAGACTAAATTTTAATATAAAATTGTAGGCTGCGCTAAGCTAGGCTAGGTTATACTCTGCTAGGCAGGCTAGGCTATACATTTCTAAGCTCAACTAGGCCTGGTTAGAATAGAGTTTGATAGGTTCAGGTATCTTATACTAAGCTAGGGTATTCTAATGTAGAAAGCTAAAGGCACAAACAGGAAAAAAGTTCTTTCGCGCGACGATACGGATTTTACGAGAATTCGATCCTCTCTCTTGATTCTGCTCGTGAGAGAAATAAAAGGAATACTTTTCCCTGGAATCAGGCATTAGCTCTTGGACCTACGTAGAGTGTGTGAAACTCAATCTATATAGGAAACCGTTCGCCCGCTGCAAGGAAGGAACTTCTCGTTGAATTGGTTGTTGCCGTCATGGCAATTGTAGGTGCCAAACTTCTCGCAGCCCCCCATCCCCCTCCCTCCAGAGTCTGAGGTTACACAGGACCTCCCTCTACGGATTACCCTAGACGTAGCTGGGTAATCAGTTTTGGCTCACCTTCGTGATCCAGCAAAGGGTCAGCATATCACCGGTCTAGGATTACCCTCTAATTTGGTAACCTCGGACAGCTGGACAAGGTGCGATCATCGTCACCAGAAGATCTTCTCCACCCCCCTTCAAAAATACTTACGAACTCAAAGGTATCGTTAATTGAATTATCCCCTCCCCTAACTTCACCAGTTTATTTGTGAACTAGAATTCTCATCCCGAGCCCATACCCTCGAATATTAGAAGTGCTTACTTAATTCAGTGTTTAACTCAATAATAATATTCCCTTCGTTCTCTTTGGTGCCATTAAGTTGCAAACATCCCAGTGAAGGATCTGAAGTTAATCCCCACGACATTTTGTAGACCTATTTATTCAGTGCAAAATTAATCCTATTTATATTTATATACGCTGTTGCTTATTTCATATTCATGTACATTAATAAAGATTATTTTTTGTATCTGTGTGTTTAACTAATTTGGACGATTCTTTGGCAATTATTAAGCAATCAACTCGGCTTAAATCTCAATATTCCACCGACCCACCCATGGTTGTCTTTTACTGAGTGGGGAACACACTCAGGGGATCATCATCTTTGTTTTGATCAAAAGGGTACGCACCGGAGTTATTCTTATTCACCAGAAGTGGCTAAGGTAGGCGTATTGGATACGCTTCACCTCCGTGCGGTAATAAAATATATGTCCAGGAAGTGGGACTGTGATTACCGACTCACTCAAACCTTGACATCTAATAAATACTATGCTATACGATATATGCAAGTCTATACTAGGCTAGGCTAGGGTATACTAGGCTACTCTACTGTATACTATGTTATTCTAGGCCATTCTATGCTATGATATACTAGACTGAGTTATACAAAGGTATGATATGCATTGCTGGAATATACTACGCTAGACTAGGCTAGATTATAGTGTACCATGGTAAGCTAGCATAGGCTAGGGTAGGCTAGGTAGACTATGGTTGGGTGTGCTATGCAAGATATACCATGCTAGAATAGGAGAGGATATACTCTGCTAACCTAGGCTATACTATGCTAGGCTAGGTTATACTATGCCTATATTATACTATGCTAAGCTAGATTAGGATAAGTTACGCTATAGTACATAGGCTATATTATCCTAGTCTTTATAAAACTAGTCTAGGCTATATGAGGATAGGATAGGCAATACTATGTTAAACTATTCTAAATCATACTAGGTTAGGCTATTCTATATCTTACTATTCTAGGTTAGGCTATACTATAGTGAGTTTTACTATCCTATATATGCTAGGCTGTACAAAGCTATGTTAGGATATGATTTACTATTGCTTCTAGGATAAGATAGGCCATACTATACATTCTCTGATTGGGTAGGCTAGATTAGACTAGGCTAAGCTTTGCTGTGTAAGTCAAGGCTATACTATGCTAACTCCGCTAGAGTTCTGCTATTATAGTGAATCATAGGTTAGACTATGCTATCCGTTGCTAGGTTAGGATATACTATGGTAGGCTATGCTATGACATAATCTACTCTCACATACTCTGCTATAACCTACTATGCTCGGCTAGGCAAGGCAGTATTTACTATGTTAGGCAACCTAGGCTACTCTACACTATGCTAGGCTTTATTATACTAGTATGGTAGGCTATCCTACCGTAACCTACGTTTTACCAGGCTACTATTCAAGACTATAATGTTCTATACTATAAAATGTTATAATATTCTAGACAATACTAGGCTATACTAGGATATGCTATGCTAGGCTATACTATGCCAGGAGATACTAAACTACATATACCATACTATATTATAGAATACTATACTATGTTTTGCTATGCTATGCCAAACTATACTATGTTATGCTATAAGATACTATGCCATGTTGTACTATGCTATAATATGATAATCACCACCATGCAATAATATGCTATGTTATACTATGCTATACTATTCTAAAATAAGAAATTAGCGTGTGACCATATTTTCGACTTTCCAATTCCCTAAATGAGGTGTGACAAAAAGTTAAGGCCCGCCATTATATTTAGAAAAATATATATTTTAATATAATTTAGATCTGCTTTTTAATAAGTTTTTAGAAAGTTGTGACCATTTAGTCGCGTGCAACACTACATCTCACTATATCGGAGGGTCGGTCGGTCAACGTTTTGTGTTTTTTTAACAACATTGTAACAATTCAGCCAATTATAACAAAATTTGAAACCCTTATGTTGTTTTAAATTATATTTCGACTGATATAATTGCCCAAGTCCTCCAAAGTTAGACAGCGAATTATTTTATTTTGGCATAACATCATAACTATTCGG